>JBBBDQ010000891.1:4232500-4550000 GCA_037127315.1 Ascarosepion bandense | reverse complement strand
TATCTTCTTTGTTTCTAGTGAAATTTTCCTCTCTGATAATACTCTAGTCAGCTCTGGAATGCTTCCTTCGTTATGCCAATTCGTCTTTGGATCTCTGTGTTGCACTTTACGTCTTCTGTTAGAACACTTCCCAGTTACTTAAATTTTTGTACGTGCTTGATTTTAGTATCCCCCACCTGTATTTGGCATTTGGGGCTGCTCTTTTTGCTGATGACCATGCATTCGGTTTTCTTGCAGTCTATTTGTAATCCTTTCTTATCTCTCTCGTTAGCTACCTTCTGTAGGAGGTCTTGTAGTTTTCTTTCGTGTCTGCTATCAGCACTCTATCATCTGAGTACCTTATGTCGTTCAAAGTGTGGCCTCCGATAACAAATCCTGACAGTTTATATTTCTAATTGAAATCCATTATCATTGTGGTATTAAATAACAACAGTATCTAGCATAACATGCAAAGTTATATTTTCATTAACATAAAGTATACTATGTTTTTGCGATATTAAACAACGTCATTTAAGATCTTATGAAATCTTTATTTCTCATTATTGAATGCGCAACTTTTGTTTTCATACGTTTTAGTTTTTAGAATAAAATTTTTTATTATTTTAATTATGGTTCATGTTAATACTTGATTATTTTATTCCTTTTGATTTGTTAACGTGAAAGATAAGCAATACAACACTTGTAATAATATCTGCTTTATTTTGTACTCATGGGAATCATTACGGCAAGCCTAACCGCTACTGGCGACGAAGGTTTTCTTACCATACATAATAATTATACGTGGAAATATACGGGACACACAGACACAGACACACACATACACGTACATATCTATTCGTCTATATATATAAAAATGGTGGATAAATTGTCACCATTTTATATCTTTAATTTATCACATGTCTCTTTTTGATTTGTCGACTGTACAGTATAGTAGGGTCAGTTGGACACAGTCTATGAGAAGAAGAGCAACATCACGCAATTCCCTCTGCCAGAACCTTGAAAAATGGCATGCTGTACTATTTGGTATTTACACTGGAAGCTGCAATACGAATATTCCAGAGTATTTGGGTGTCCATCAGAGAACTGTGCAGAGGATTCGGAATGAGTTGTATGAGTTTAATGGTGATTATGAAAGTATTTAAAGTGATCACTGGAGATGGCAAAGTTATGCCCCCATTTACCTTCCAACAGGACCACAGACTCAACACGGAAACCAATATCACTTTACTTGTAGGGGTATTGTTACCCTAAATCAAGATGGTGCTTGCTGGAAGACCTAGTAACAGGACTCTGCACTATGCCACACAAGTAGGAGAACCTAGTTACGGCTTCAGAGAATTTCTGCGACCACGTCATTTCTTACATCTGGCCACCTAATTCCAACCTGCATTTTTATTATGGGTGGGGCGTATCTAAGCGACCGACTAGCAAAACTCTTAGTAACACCAAAGATGAACTGAAGGCAAGGATTATGGCAGCATTCACCAACTTAAACATGGAAACCGTCCAGAATTTAAAAGAGATCTCGAAGTCATCTGAAGGCCGTGGTTGAAGCAAATGGCAATTCTATTGAATGAATTTACTCTTTCGCATTTCAAGATAATTTTGTATAGTTTTGGTAAATATATTTGTTAAAATGAGATGTCAGTGTCTTTTTTTTCATTTTTGCATAATTTAGACGACAATGTATGTCACCTCATATATATATATATATATATATATATATATATATATATATATATATTCAATCATCTTCAGGGGTAAATAAAAGATAAATATATTATAACTACTAATATGTTGTATAGCAAACATATGCCAACATTGTTACAGTATATTTAAGAAATATCAACAAAATTATTAAAAAACTGGATTGGACCAGTATAAAAATAAGTAGACTCTTTTTTTCTATATTATTCAATAGAACATGTTTGAATGAAGATATGCTGCCTATATATATATATATATATATATATATATATATATATATATACTGTCTGTCAATAAAACACTATTTTGTCTTTCTCTCTGTATGCTATATATAAATATATATATATATATATATATATATATATATATATATATATAGGGTGGGTTTGAATGGAATAAAATTCCACATCCAAAGAAACACTATTCTTAAAAAATACTCAATACAAAGTAGAGCAAATAATATTTATTTAGAATTTATAAAATAAATATATTATAATATCACTACAAAAGTAGCTATTATGTTTCGACACTACCTTTGTCTTAAATATATAAACTTATTTATGAATGAAACTTTGTCTGTGTGTGTATGTGTGTGTGTGTGTGTGTGTGCATGTGTCTGTTACCTATAGACTCCGAAACGGCTGAATAGACTTTCTTGAAAATTTACACAGTTGTACTATTAGCATCTGTGAGTGTTCTTAGCTAGGTTTTGTGTCGAGGTAACCCAGATAAATAAAGAAAATCGATAATCGAAAAAATCGGGTTATAGAAGGAGTGGTCCGATTTTAATCAAATTTGATACACTTATAGACAAAGACATAAGAAACGATATTCAGAAGTTTCAAGGTTGCAGTTCTTACAATAGTGCAGAAAATCAATATCAATATATATATATATAAAAGGCAAGATGTTTGTGTGCGTGTGTGTGTGTGTGTGTGTGTGTGTGTGTGTGTGTGTGTTTATCTGCCTGTATGTCTGTATTTTTTCAGCCCTTTCATTTTAGTTTTTGCTTCGGATTTGGCTCTAAGTAGGTATAATTGTAGTTCTTAGTCTCAGCCATGATACTATTTACTCAGAGGACTTATTTAGCCTTCAAAATTCAGTTTACGACGAAAAAACCTTATTTGATATTGATACCAGTATATCAAAATTTGACTTACATCCATTCATTTTTCTTTGAGTCTACATTTTCGCTTTAACTGGAAACAAATATTGCCAACGTCCAAAGAGTCTGAGCCGGGTTATACTGCTATACTGCTAGTAATTAAAAAAAAAACAAACCTATATTTGAAACATCGGCATCTACAAAATGCTACACGAACATTTTAATATATATATATATATATATATATATATATATATATATATATATATATATATAAATTCAGATAAAATATGGAGGGGAAATAGCCACTTTCAACATGTCAATTTAAGACATGCATTGTCAATCCCATTTAAACAAAGTATGAGGAAAATTCTTTTGCCGGTGCCTTGATCTAATAAAGGAAGAGGTTGGAGAATATTGGTTTTTATAGAGTAAAGTTAGCGGAATTTTACTAGTAATTGCTTCTATGGTAGTGGGAGGTATTTGGATTGACTATTGGGTTAGTAGTGGTAGGTAGGGGAAAAGGTAACTGCTTGGCCAAATTTTTAAAAAACCTTCTTCTTCTTCTATGTGCCCTGTCCCTTCAGGACGTAGGCGATCATGGATCTCCACGTCTCCCTATCCCTTGTGGCTCTTAGTATGTTTGCTCCTGTTGCTCCTGGCAACCCCCGTTCCGTCATCCACCTGATCAGACCCTGCAAATATGTTATCCGCTGCCTTCCTCTGTCTCTCCTTCCTTCTATCTGACCAGTCAGTATCAGGTTCTCCAGGCTTTCCTTCCTCATTGCATGTCCCAGGAACTTCAGTTGTCTCTTCCTGATGCTCAGCATCAATTTCCTTTTTGTTGCCATTCTTTCTAACACTTCGTCGTTGCTTGTATGCTCAGTCCACGATATCCGTAGCATCCTTCTGTAGAACCACATTTCGGCCGCTTCCAGTTTTGTCCTCATTTTCGATGATATTGTCCAGCATTCACAGCCGTACTGAAGAACTGACATCACGTAGCAGTCTAGCACTCTTTTCTTCGTTTCTATTGAGATCTTCCTGTGTGTTAGTATTTTGCTCATCTTCTGGAACGCGTCCTTTGCCATGCCAATTCGCCTTCGGATCTCCGTGTCGCACTAAATGGAATGACTCTTCGTTTTTTCAGAAGGACATTCTGATATTGAAATTTCGAAAGATCAAACGGTTATGAATGAATTCGCTTAATAATTTGCAAAAATAAAGTAATTTTAGGCCAGTGAATTTTGCTCATATGCAAAAAAAAAAAAAAAAAAATAGAACAATGAAAACCAAACAATTAAATACTGATAGTATCAGCATTTAATAGTTATCTCCCTTGAAAATATTTCGTATTCACTTAATGCAAACAAAGATTTCACATTATTATCATCAATGAAAATTTCGCGGATTTTATTCTATTTTCTATTTAATCTCAAACCTCTAGTAATCGTTTCAAGGACTTATAGTTGTATACTTCTATGCACTCATCATTGGTTTTACGACATTTTATATTTTGTACTTCAGAGTAACATTTGTCTTTTTGCAATCAAAGACATAGACACGCCCTTTTTGTCATACATTCACAACACCATGTCATGCCGGTGGTCCAAAGCCTGTTGGCTTCCACTGTTCATTTTGGTTTCGATATGTCCTGTGATTGTCAAATTCACTCAGCCCACTCTCCTCAACTCTGTTCAATATATCTTAGCCGAGATTTGCTTCCAATTTCTTTAAGAACTCTCCGTTGCTTAGGCGTTCATTGTAAGTTACGGCAACCTTCAGTAATGACCGCCCGGTATTCACTGACATTTCGGATGGTTGATGTTACATAAACAGCTCGACACTTTTTTGTATTTGATTAAAAAATCCTGCTTCTTGGGACTTTGCTTAGCTATTGTAATGCATATGAACCTTTTAGTAATTTACAGAAATACGTGACACTAAGATAATGCCATTAATACAGGGAGTGTAAGAGAACGAGAAAATTTTAGAAGAAACGGGAAACCCAATCCTATACAGTAAACCTCTACTCTTGCTTAATAGACAGATATACACCCATGAGGAGGTGTGTTGTGCAGTGGATATCGACTCTGAACGACATATCGGGGAGCCGAGTTCGAATTCCAGTTGAATTCTTTGCATTCACTTACGCACAAATACCCTTGGGAAAGGTATTAATCCGTATCTTCCCTCCAGTTATGGGTGAAATAATAGGACAGATTGGCTTCTATAGCCTTGGCTGGCAACCGGTCTACCACAAAAAGCAATGGCAACCTACTGCGGGATAATCATCTGCCCAGTCAGTCATGTTTCTTTCGAGACATGATTACCCAAAGCGTGTATCAGGTATGGCATTTAACTGACTGATATACCCATTATATATTAGGTTAAGATGGATGACAGAGCGTGGGTTGGGTCGGATAACATGAGAAAGCATGCTGAGAGCCACTAGGGATAGGGAAACGTGGAAGGCCATGATCGCCTACATCCTGAAAAAACAGGGCACATAGAAGAAGAAGAAATATTTTATGTTTTTGGTTATCAACTTTATTCTTTCAAAAGATAAGGCATTATTAAATTGACTTTAGTTATATATTCGCTATTATTTAAAATAAATTCGAGTAGATAGATCTATCTATCGCCCGGTTCACACTCCACCCACGTCTATTGAACAGGTTAAGAGGCTCATCCCTTGTTCCCTGTTTAGGATGTGGTTTCCGGCTTTCTCTTTTCCAATCTTTCACTATTACGTAGCCCCCTGCACATCAGTGGCGTTACCGCCTTGCTCGGGGTGATACAATTAAAAAAATAAAATTATTTGTAGTAACTTGCTGCTTTTGAAACTTAGCTATTCGTTAATTTTGTTTAAGATTAAGCACGTTTTGATGTGTATAGTCTTTTAATAAATTCTTTAAGTTTCCCTATCAAAGCGTTTTCTAGTGATAGAAAAAACAAAAAAAAAAAAACAAAAAGAAAAAAAACAAGTTAGCTGGTGTAAAATTAAGGAAATATGTCGGCTCGTGTAGGAAAGACCAACCGAGCTTTCAAGTTATCCATGAATTATTCTTTATAGTTGCAGCTTTGAAATTTATTTTTATAATCATATCGCCCCAAGCAAGGTAGTTTACTGCCACTGGTGTGCAGGGGGACACACAGGAGGAAAGTAATGAGAAAGAATGACAGGATACAGGGGGTGTCAGGAAGTGGGTAAGAGAAGCATGAGAATACTGATAAGAGTGGAGTGGACGGAGAAAGGAGCATGAGAGAGAGGATGCAGGTTAGTAAGATAGAAGATGACTATTGACTTTACATTTAAATTCCTGGAGATTGTAGCTGTCGGGGAAGCAAGTAAACAGAACGAAATTCCACAGGCGGGAAGTGCGGGAAAAGAAGCTGATGGAATAGAAGTTAGGTTATATTTTATTGGTTTCACAGTAAAGGGGTGGAACCTAGTTTATAATTTTGTGGCTTGAGTAAATTCATATATAGGGAGCACCAAGAAGCTAAGTTCATCGGAGCAGAAGCTATGAAAATATTTGTGGAAGAGACAAAGGGAAGTTACATTGCGCTGGTGAGAAAGTGATTGTATCTGAGCTGCCAAGTCGGGATCGATCCCATTAGAGATTCTCCGTTGGATTTTGTACAAACACTTTTTCTGCTGACAAGCTCCTAGCGCCTTTCAAATAAACTATCACGGGAATGTTGCCTTTGCTTGATGTGGTCCTGGGTATGACGGTAAACTGCATCCGACGGTAAGGCCACTGATTGGAAGGTTTGAGGAGCATGGAACAACCTCTTAATTGCTGTTGCTCCCAGGTCCATCCTGACCCGAAGTGGTAGCATCTGTTAGGGTCCCAGCTATGGGCAAATAGTTAACTCCCAAAGTGGGATCGTAACACTATGAAAGTATAAAAATAAACTTTTATAGAAAAGTATGCATTTTTGAAGGGAAAATATTATCAACAATAGATTTTTGAAGGAAAAAATTATTACGATAAGACATTTTTGAAAGAAAGAAAATATTACCAGCGATACATTTTAATATAAAACTAGAAGACATCTTCAGTTTTCTAAAATAAATTTTTTTTTTAAAATTCAGTAAAATCTGACTAAATCAACCTTCTCACTCTAACCAAACATTTAAAAAAATATCTTCAGACCCCACCTTTCTAGCATTAAAACCCCACGGAGGTTGATATGCTTTTAAACAAAACTCAAACTCAAAATCTGCTTGATGTATAAATGAACATTTAGGGATTCAATGCTTTTTATGAATTATGAGCGAATAATATCGAGACGATTTCACCACATGCATAACATTATCTTTCTTCTGTGTAGCTCATTTTTAAAGGTTGGTTGTGAAGATTTATACTTGTCAGTCCATTGCTATTTGCGCTGAACATTGTCGTATGCACCCTACTTTTCATCACCGGTTACGATATACAGTTTTTTCTTTGTTTGTTTGTTTGTTAAATCAATTCACCAAAAGCAATAGAAAAACGCAAGGGGCTACAGGAAATGAAAGAGAATGAAGACCTTAGAAGGAACCTAAAACCCTCTAATAATCAAGAAAGAAATGTTAAACTCCTACTCATGTTCAAAAGACCGGGTTGGAGAGTTTGAACCTGACGATAGGCGAACCTATTGAGGAGGAAAAATAATATAAATAAAATTTCAAAGCGCAGAAGTATAAAGTTGAAGTAGACTGTTGAAGAAGGAATTGTTAGCGACTCGGATTGAAGAATCGGAGTTTGAATGTCGAGTTTGAATTCCAGTCGAATTCATTACATTCATCTAAGTGCTAATTTCCCTGGGAAAAGTATGAATCCATCTCTTCATCCCCACTAACTATGGATAAATAGCAGGACAGACCAAGTTCTTTTATTTATTCTGTCCTGGGCTCCGTTATGCTGTCGTACACAAAGAAACACTACTTCTACTGCTTTTGCAGTACATGTGACGCCATTAAGACTTTAATGGGGGGATAAAAAAGATTTTGAAGAAACTCGAAACCCAATCTTGGACAGGTTCAAGGAATAAACCTCTACTTCTGTTCAAAAGATATAGGAGGGGTGCGAACAGGATGTTAGGTGAACCTATCTATATATATTACTGTTTGTAGGATGCATATTATAATTCATGGATGCACGGGTAATTTTGAATGAGCAGACAGTGTAATTTTAGTCAAGTTCGGTACATTCGTTTAGGTGCAAATGCCAAGGGGAAAGGTGTGAATTTACTCTTCGTAGAACGTACTGCTCTCTTTAACATTGGTTGGCAACCAGTCTAGGAGAAGTACAACTCTGAGTTCAAAACTGTATGCAGATATACAAATCATAAATCGGAGACACCAAAAAAAAAGAAAAAAATTTCAACCAAACACAAAATTAAATTTTTTTTTTTTAATCATTTCACCCCGAGCAAGGCGGAAACGCCACAGATGTGCAGGGGGTTACATAAATGTAAAAAGATTAATTAGAAAAGAGTGAGGAGTACAAACTAGTTAGAAAGGAACAATAGAAAGCTGAGAAAGCAGGTGCGATGACAGATACATTGGTGGAGAGAAAGGGAAGGTTATACAGGGGAGGGGAGAGAGCTAGAGTCCAGTGGTGAGTAGATGAGTATTGACTTTGCATTTAAATTTCTGGAGGTTGTAGCTGTCAGGAAAGCAAGAATACGGGAGCGAGTTCCACAGATCTGGAAAGTGTTTTAAAAGATGACGGAAAATGCAATACTGAAATTCGAAGACGTATTGGGATCGTCAAAGATGATTTTCAAAAAGGTAAGCAGAGTATTCAGAGATTAAAAAGAAACAAAAAAAAACACAAAGTATAGGATGACCCCCAAAAATGGTAATTTTTGGTGTATTGGCAGACATGAGCAAGTGGCCGCACTGCGAAACAGTAGCCTCACGAAATAAACACTCTAGCGTTTCAGTAACCATTAACCAGTGGAATGGGCAACAGCGTGCGTTAGCCATAAAAATGTTTAAAACCTTTTTTTAAACAAGTTAATCCGAAGGCGAATTGGCATGGCGAAGGAAACATTCCAGAAGCTGAGTAAAGTATTAAGAAACAGGACAGTTTCGCTACAAACAAGGAAGAGAGTACTGGATTGTTACGTGCTGTCCGTCCTTCAATATGGCAGTGAATGCTGGACAATATCATCAAAGATGAAGGAAAAACTTGAAACAACTGAAATGTGGTTCTACAGAAGGATGCTGCGAATATCATGAATCGAGCATGTGAGCAATGATGAGGTCTTGGAAATGATGGAAACACAAAAGGAAATTAATACTAAGCATCAGGAAGAGACAGCTGAAGTTCTTGGGACACGCAATGAGGAAGGAGGGCTTGGAGAATCTGATACTAACAGGCCAGATAGAGGGGAAAAGAGACAGGGGAAAACAACGAATAACATATTTGAAGAACCTAATCAGGTGGATGACAGAACGAGGATTGCATGGTGTAACAGGAGCACCAGGGATACGGAAATGTGAAAAGCCATGATCGCCTACGTCCTGAAAGGACAGGGTACATAGAAGAAGAAGAATGGATGTCAGATGAGGCCCATTTTCATCTCACTGGTTACGTGAATAAGCATATCTACCGTTACTGGACAGACAAAAATCCTAATTAAGTTCATGAGCGCCCTTTAAACGCTAGTAAGGTGACAGTATGATGTGCTGTTTAATTACATGGGATCATCGGACCTTATTTTTTTTAAATGAACAGGGGATCTTGGTCACTGTCACTGTGAATCATTACGTGGAGATGTTTTAATCCTTCGTTACACCTGAATTGAACAATTTTTCACACGTTCAAGAAACCTGGTTTTAACAAGATGGAGCGGCATCACACACTTCACGGCAATCATTCGAGGCTGTGCGAGAATTGTTATGTAACCGTGTGATCTCAAGATTCGGTAATGATCCATGGCCCCCTAGATTGCTAGATTTGTTCATATGTGATTTTTTCTTGTGGGACTATCTCAAGACTCGACCAAGAACTCTGGATGAGTGAAAACAGAGAATTCAGGATTAAATTCACGGTATCCCAGCTGAGATGATGCAGCGGTCAATGAGGAATCTCAACAACAGATTTCAAGAATGCATTCATACTGGAAGACGCCATCTACGTAATTTAAAAAAAAATGAATATTCCATCATTGTTTCTTAAATAGCATGTTTGAAGGTTTCGATTACTTTGAATAAAAAAAATGTTCTTCCATTACGCTTTGTTTTATTGGATTGTTAAAAAGTTCCCGGTTTTTTTTTTGGGGGGGGGGGGTCATAGAACTGAACTACAACATGTTATCTGTTCGACTGTTTGACAGTGAATACTGGACAATTTCCACGAACATGAATAAGAAATTTGAAGTAAAGAAATATGGTTATACAGAAGGATGCTGAGAATACCATGGATTAGGTTTTAAAGAAAATGTAAACAAAACGAAACTTAACATCAGCTGAAAATTTTGGGACACGTTATGAGAAAGAAGAGTTTGGAATGTTTGTTACTTGCAAGACGGATTGAGAGGAAGATGGAAAAAGGAAAACAACTTCACGAGCTTGAATGGCTGGACAAGCTTTAAAATAATGAAAAAAAAAAAGAGAATTTATTTAGAGCTGCAAAGGATAGGAAATTAACGAGAACCATGTTCACCTCATTTTTTATATTATTCATTATGCCTGTTTTATCCGTAATTTCCTGTCTATGAGTGTTAGTATATTTTAATAACATAGACAATAACATGATCAAAATGTTAACATTCCACACTACTTCAAATAAAAGGGTAAGAAGTAAACCTCCATCAATAATGGAAAGAGTGATAAATGCTACTGGGCTTGAGAAGAGAAAATAATGACATAATCTAGACGTTAACATTCCACACTACTTCAAATACAAGGTTAGGAAGGAGCTCTACCCATTAGTACTTAAAAGACCAATAACAGCTACTTGAAAAATCTATTTTCCAGAAAATTTGTTTTAAGAAAAAGATTTGATGAATTCCAAGTGACAGTGCCTATTTGATCAATGAATGTTTCCTTATATGGAAACTGATTATGTTCCCATTGCCGCTAATATTACCGTTAATATTACCGTTTAAATATTTTATATTCTGACGAGCTACATTCTCTAGTTCCACCAAATCTGACTTTCACATCTAAAAGCACACTAACCACGTCCACAAAGTTGAATCGTCCTCGTTCCGTTCGTATTCCATTAGTAAGAAGGAAGTCCCGTTTAGGCAGCTTCCTTTCTAGACTTGCTACTTTATATCCAAATCTTCCGAGAGGATGCTACCTCGGTCACAACTGGTGTTTCGGATGTAGGAATCGGAGAGCCGAGTTCGAAGTCCAGTAGAGTTGTTTATATTCAATTACGCGGAAAAAGTTTGAATTCATCTCACCTCCTCCCAGTTATGAGTTAATTCGTAGGAATTGTATCTGGAAAAATTATTTTTACATTAAAAATGGTTAATGCAATATTTATGCGCAAAAAAAATAGATAATTACAATTTAAAATATTTTTTCAGTTTCAAAGAACGTAAAAAAAAATCAATCATTCTAATCTTCATCTTTTCAAGTTTAGAGTTAACCGTTATCTTTCCTATATATCCTCATTAACTATACTTCTCACCTATTACTTATTTAATAAGCAGTTACCTTGAGGGTCCCCGTGCCTTGTACTAGATGAATAGTTAGTAAGATAAAAACTATATTGACCAATTTGCATTCGCTTTCACACAAAAGCAAAGTATGAACCAATTTATTCTGTTACGAAATAGGATGGCAGACAGCCCACTCTAGATTTGGTTGGAAACCAGTTTAGCAGAAAAACAACTCTAAATTCAAAACTGGACGTAGGGCTGACAATCTACTTGTTATGGAAACTACGACACCTTTGTTGTGGAAGCACACACACACACACACACACACACACACACACACACACACACACAAACCAACTAATATGCATTATGATTCGAATTCCGAATAAATGAGCTAGAATCATGATACACTTACGCACATACATTTTATGCATGAATACTGCTTGACAAGACAAATGCACATGAAGTCTGCTTTATCAAGGAAAAAAAAACGCGAAAATAAAATATACCAGATTTTTTCTTTTTTTTTCCTTTTACTCTATATTTCATCCTCTGATAAAACTTTAATAAAAGCGAAACGTTAAATTTATAATCGCCTCTTGTTTATTTCCTATTTCATCTTATACATATCATTTACATATTTTTCAAACATCTAAACCTGATTAGCCTTTTAAGGTGAACTTCTCAAAATGGATAACCAGTTAAATTACTCGAACTTTTCTTGATTTATGAAATATATCTACACTACCGGCCATAATTATTAGGCTACACCAGTTTCTTTTTAAAAAATGATGTATTTCATATTATTTTTAGTATTTATTGCCAAGTGATAATTCTAAATGAAAATACAATGGTTCTTTTGTTAATACTGCGCAATAACATGTACATCAAATGAACTGTTCTGGTGTCCGATTTTTGTGCTCTCTTCCCTATTCTAGTCTCTTCATCTTACTGGCTGGCCAAAGCAAAGGTTTCCTGGCTACCTTGTAAAATTTTTAAAAGTAACAATAACAAAATAACTATTCTATTTTCATTTAGAATTATCCACTTGGCAATAAATACAAAAAATAGTATGAATTACGTAACTTTTTTAAAAACTGCAGTGGCATAATAATTATGGTCGATAGTGTATATTTATCTATATGTTGTATATCCATGTAAGACGAGCGATGACGACGACGAAGGTAATGCTTGATCAAAACGTCGGACAATAAGACACTTCTCTTCGAAAACAATGCTGCAACCGATTCGACAGCTCTCATGATCGTCCTGTGTTCTCTTCTCATAAATGACGGACCAGAAACAGCTATCCATTCGGCAAGAATCAGCTCGAACCAAATGATTCCACAAGATAAATGACGAAATAAACTGAACCCAAAATGACTTGTTTTTTTCACAACTGATAAAATCGACAGACATTAATAATTCATATTTTAAAGAAATATTCAATCATATCTATATTCATTTCTTCTTCGGTGACTTAGCGTGGAGTGGGTTTGGTCTGGTCGGAGTACACACGCATCAAGGCCGACAGCCAGTCAGCCAGACTGGCTGCTGTCTGCAACTGCTAACTCAGCTCTCTAAAAATGACTTTCTGTAACAGCTGACGTCACTTAATAATTGTCCCCATTTTGACACCTGGCACGTTGCACTTCCGGTACACTCCGTACCATCTCGGGCACTGACACCCTTGACCCTGGATTGTCAAAACAAAATCCAGTTTTTTCCGTTTGCTTTCTGCTCCCAATGACATATCTTTGCATCAGCCAGTATAAAATACACTTCTTAGCAAAATTCAACATCGACCAACATAACACTTCTTCCACACTTTTTGTTCAAAATGTTCACCATGAACATTTTAAGTGCTTTTTTACGACCAAAATTTCTTCACAATACTCACGCCACTTCACAACTAGTTACATATGATGACATATGAAAAAATAATCAACAATAACACATGCAAAAAAAAAAATAACATTAAAAATCAATTTCCTTTTCACATTGTGCACATGTGTCTACTTTGTTCTTCCGCACGAGACACTCTTCTTCTCTTCCTAACTTACTTTCTTTCTTTTCATTTATTTATTAGTTCATTAAAGCGCTAATCACAACCCACATACTGGCCACGAAAGGACTGATTTGCTTCAGTTATCCTTCGCCTCTTTTTACTTTATTTTCTTCTTTAGTAAGTTTGTTATCAGTTTTCTGGCATCGACTAACTACTTTGCGATACCCTGAAGAAAACCTTAGACCAAGAAAAAAATCAACGCACAATACACTGGAAGAGAAAAGTTTAGAGTACTCAATCTTTTTTTCTTTTTTTTCTCCTTGTCAACATGATTATTATTTTTTTCGGTTCTTTTTCTGTTTTTCTCTTTTCTTTTTTTTTTAATACAACTTCAGAAAATTCTTTGTAAAGTATGAAAAGTTTTATTTTTCTTCTTTTTCTTTTCAAAGAACAAACAGAACAAAAAAGTTTCTATAATCTTCAAAAACTTCGTTTTACCTCTTCTTTTCGAAGAACACACATCAGAAAGTTCTGTAATACTCAAAAGGTTTGCTCTTTTCTTTTCTTCTTCTTTCGAAGAACACACATCAGTTAAATATTATACTATTCACAAGTTCGTTTTCTCTGTCTCCTCCCTCTCCCTTTGAATTTTACCACACCCACAGACACCCCGATGATGACCGTACACCATAAACGTTAATTACATCTTTAATTCATGAATTGACACCGGTTAAATGACATCGCATACCTATGTGACTTCTTGCTGGAGTTTCAATTACACACGGAATTCCTCAATTGCCAACATACTATGATTAGATACGAAAACCTATTTTAAGCAGTGCATATCATTTCAAGTTTGCCTGAGCAACAACCAAACGAAAAAGAGAAAAAAATGCAAAGAAAACTATTTAAGGTCTGACTGTATGTGCTGATACTGGTATATGTTTCGATCGGAAGACTAGTTCACTAACCTCATAGTTCTAAGTCCCAATTAACTTAACCTAAAAATGGACCCATCCTACTCTAAGCAACTCATCTAAACGTTTTCCCAACGGACTATTTACTACTACCCATAATGCCACAAGGAAGCTAATCTAATCCTCTTTTTAAAGCGCTCTTCCCTTCTCCAATATCTTAATCTACAACAAATCTGTCAATGCATGACTAACTTTCTTTTTTCTTTTCTTTTTTGTGTTCTTTATAAAATCCCCAATTAACAATTAAGAACTTAACTATTGCTTTTCTTATGTTCTTTTTCACAAAGCGGCAATAGGAGGGAATTCCAATGATGGCTTTCATCTGCCTACAACTGGTTGGAGCTGAAAACGAACTTAACGACTAGTAGAGTTCGAAAAATATTTTCATGTTTTACAACGACTTATTTATTCCGAAATCTCTACTTTCTCTGACCATTTCTTCCTCTATTCCACCATCAAGTGTTTCTTTTGTTTTTCAATTCTAATTCTTTTTTTCAAACTTTGATTCTTTTCCAGCTTTAATTCATTTTCCATCTTTAATTCTTTTTCCAACTTTACTTTTAATTCCCTCGCATGCGCTGACCACATTCCTTAACATGCCCGAAAGAATCATACCCCTTATCTCTACGGCCAGATTCTGTACACAACGGCAAAAAGTATTCTATTCCTTAGTAATTTTAGGCTTAACTAGCAACATTTCCTCTATCGAAAACACGAACAGAGCTCCCACAGGCAAACGAAAAATTTCACTTACCTTGACCTAATGTCTTTATCACGACAGTTTAGTGTTTTTTCTGTGTCGTGGTTAGCTAGTCGATCACTCAGTCAGTCAGTTAAGTGCCATACATGAAAGAGACATGACTGACTGAGCAGAAGATTATCCCGCAGTAGGTTGCCATTGCTTTCTGAGGTAGACTGATTGCCAGCCAAGGCTATAGAACCCAATCCGTCCTCTTATTTAACCTATAACTGGTAGGAAGAGACGGACTAATACCTTTCCCAAGGGTATTTGCGCGTAAGAGAATGCAATGAATTCAACTGGAATTCGAACTCGGCTCCCCGATTTCTCTTCGATCAATCAGTTTTCTTTTAAAAAAAATCACAAATCACCGCACACCAATTGGAGACGTATGTTGTATACTAATTTCAAGACGAAGATAATGCTGTATCAAAATGAGTGTTTTTCTCTCATAAATTATAGACCATAAACTGCTATCCATTCAGAGAGAATCAGCTCGAGCTAAATGTTATCTTTTCGCAAGCTAAATGACGAAATACATCAAATCCAAAATGACATGCTTTTTCACAACTGATAAAATTGACAGTCATTAACACTTCATATTTAATTAAAACTATTCAATTATATCTTTATTCACTTCTCTTTTTTGGTGGCTTGGCGTGGAGTAGGTTTAGTCTGGTCGGAGCACACATGCATTGAGGCCTCTGTCTGCAATTGCTAGCTCAGCTCACTAAAACTGGCTCTCTGTGACAGTTGACGTCACTTAAATAATTGTCCCCATTTTGACAGCTAACCCGTCGCACTTCCGATGCACTCCGTACTATATTGAGCATTGATCGCCTTTACCCTGGTTAGTTAAAACAAAATCCAACTTTCGCCAGTTGCGTCCTTCACTCAGTGATATAACTCTGTGTCGCCCAGTGCAAAATACATTTTTTTGCAAAATTCTACACCGAGATATTATTTGACATATATATATATATATATATATATATATATATATATATATATATATATATATGTGTGTGTGTGTGTGTGTGTGTGTGTAAAGAGAGAGAGTGAGTGTGTGTGTGAGAGAGAGAGAGCAAATTTCAGCAGTTTACTGGTGGAAATGCATTTTGGCAAGCAAATTATTTTTCATGAATTCTCGATATCGGGATAGAGGTAGAGCCGTAATAGAATTAACTCTATCCGTACAGAAGTCTATTTGTCCGTCTGTCTGTCTGTCTGTCTGTCTGTTTGTCTGTCTCTCTTTCTCTTTCTCTCTCTCTCTCTCTTTATATATATATATATATATATATATATATATATATATAGGTTTCATTGAATAATATAGACAAGTTCTGTCTTTATTTTGTTTAAGATCCGTTCGTATGATCTGATTAGCTTGATAGTGTTGTCATGGAAAGACAACAAGAAATCGCAATAATTGGTGATTTTTTTTATCAGGTCTGAGCTTTCGGCTTACATAAGCCATTATCAAAGGATGAACATTTAATGCTCAATGAACATAGAACATTTAAATTATTATTAACAGAGTGGAGTTATACAGAGAAAATTAGACAGGTCCATTTTTTGTGTTGCACATGGCTGTAGGCCGAGAAGGAATGGTGGTGGGGTTTTTGGTCAATTGAGTGTATAGTGGCATGAGGGATTGGTCTGGGGACTGCTGCTACTATGGTGTAGGGGGTAAGTATAATAACTATGATCTTTCCCGTCGATTATATATATATATATATATATATATATATATATATATATATATATATACATACGCACACTACCGGCCATAATTATTAGACCACCCCAGTTTTTTTGTGTTTTTTTTAATAATGGATTCATATAATTTTTAGTATTTATTCTTAGTATATTTGGACAATTCTAAATGAAAATAGAATGGTTCTTTTGTTATTATTACTTAGCAAAATCTTACAATGCAAGTAAGCAAATATGATCTTGTCCGAATCACCCTAAATTTTCTTCATTCTTTCATTGATAAAACTGCAATATAGGTAATTATAAAATATTTATAAGTTCATTTGATGCACATGTTATTGTGTAGTATTAACAAAAAATAGTATGAAATACATCATTTTTTAAAAACTGGGGTGGCCTAATAATTATGGCCGGTAGTGTATATATATCATATAAGTTGTTTCCAAATAACTTATTTTTGCAATCGAGATTTCAAGATTTCGGTATCTTCAGGCTATTTATAATAACTAATTTTCCAACGTTTTCAAATAAAAAATTACTTGGGATCTGCAAAAAATATTTTTAAAAGCAGATATAATAACTACAAATCTACATTCAAACTGGAAAACCTTAAAAATTTGTACCAAAATAGCTAACCAAGTGTAGAAATTAAAACAAAAAAATGGCAAAGACTCTGATATGACAAAAAATACAATTAAAAATGCCAAACTTTACAATGGTGTTGATCTCTTCAGATTGTGCTAAGAAGACAAGTTAGCCATAATATTGTTTCTAGAACAAAAAATAAATAAATTAATAAATTAAAGATAAGAAATAATATCCAGATGAAATAACCAAAATACATACTAGGATCATACAAACTTAAATAAAAGTGTTTAAGATTCTTAAATAACTCCTCCCCAATTTTTAAATTTTCGGTTGTATAAAAATTCAAGTCGAGCTTTCGAAAAAAAAAAAAAATTCTGTTGTGCGTTTAAAAACTTTGAAACATAGTTTATTATAAATCACCCGAAGACATCGAAAGTTTGAAACCTAGGTGGCAGAAATAACTCGTTTCTAAATAAAAAAAATATTCAAACGCTCTACAATATAAATGTATTGATCACTTTTTAATACAACTATGTACTGGTCAAATTTAATTATGACCAAAACACAGATTAAAATACTTATATTTGGCAAAATGTTAAAAATACGATATTTCTGTGCTTTTCTAAAATAAACGATTCCAGTGACAACAGTGTATTCGCTTTTATTTTGACAACTATTAAATATTTAACTATAATAGAAATTCATATAAAAGAGCATCAATCGTTTGTTTTCGTCAATGAACCACGATCTACTTTAATTACTACTTTACAAATTCTTGGTATTCTTTACAATAATTTTTTATGTCAGACGTTCCCAAGCAATCCTCAAGCACAGTAAAAACTCATTTTCAGTTTTTAGGTGCTCCATTCGAACTCTATTGTCTAAATCATCCCATTATAATTCATTGGAATAGAGTTAAGAAGGTTGAGACGGTCAAATCATAATTTCACAGATTGCCTTTCCTTTTTTTTTTTTTTTGCTTTTATTGACTCGGGCTGGTGGTTTATAGTATAATAAAAACCGTTGTATATATAACTATATATATCTATATATATATATATATATATATATATATATATATATACTTCATACGTGTCACGCTCAGGGAAAGACAACAGACAATAGCGGGGCATCTTCGGCTCAGTTCATTCTCTTTACTACCAGTTACTACCAGTTATGAAACTTTACTACCAGTTATGAAAGCTCTTGCCACTTGATCGTTTTTTACAGTACCTTATTTTATTTTTTACAATAATTATGCCGTCGAGTAGTGTAGAATATATATATATATATTTCCCTCTTGCCAGTCTCAGGGGAAGGAGTTCATTGATTTTTTTTCTTATGACTTAATGTAAGATATTCAATAGTAGGTACATGAGTACATATACTGTCGCCATCTTAGACGGCACATTGATATAAATATTTTACCGTAATTTTTGACGATATGGGCTCCCTCCTTTTGACAATATGTAAAAGGGTGTTCTGGATCATTGTCTTGTTGAGCTGCTTTTTTTTTCACTTATGCGTAAACCAGGTAGTATAGGATGCTTTTGCAAAATGCTGTTTTATTTTTTATGATTTTCTTAGCCTAAATCGAATCTCCAGCATGTTTTGTAATCTCAAAAGGGGAGTGATTGATGAAAAAATATAATACTTCTCGTACAAAATATTCCTAATTTTGCAAGATGTATTGTGGACAGACGAATACAAATTCGAACTTTGTGGGAGCAAGTAATGCCCAGAGAAAAAAAAAATTCGCCCTGATATATATATATATATATATATATATATATATATCAAACTCACGGATAATCTTTCGCGTATTGAAAGACGTAAGAAATGAGCTGTAACGTTGACAGGTGTTATTATTATTTATTTCTCAACGAAACCCAAGTACTTTCAATCTTCTTCTGAGATCAACTTCAGGGATATGAGTTATGGTAACAAAAAATAACCGCAAAACTGTATTGCTAAAAATTACTGCTTCAAATATAACGGTTGACAAATTGCTAGCGTTCATTAGAAAGTGAAAATTATCCAAAATGGCATTTTTTTTAATTGGGATAATGTTTTGGTCGTTATAATAACATCTGCCAAAGTTACAGCTTATTTCTGATATCTTTCAATATGTGGAAGATTATCTGTGAGTATGAACAGACTTTATTAAAAATAAGCAGACACAATGTTTGCAATTTATATAATCTGACATGTCTAGAAGAAAATTTGCTGCCCAAATACACACACACAAACACACACACACACACAGATATATATATATATATATATATATATATATATATATATATATATATATATATATATATATATAATGGTGGTGTGAATATCGTCTCGGAACGAGAAATCGGAGAACCGAGTTCGAATTCTATTTTAATTCGTTGCATTTACTTACACACAAATAACATTGAGAAGTATTAATCCATATGTTCTCACTCAAGCTAAGGTTTAAGTAGCAGAACAGATTGGGTTCGATAGCCTCAGTTGCCAATCAGTCTACCGCAGAAAGTAATTGCAATCTACCACGGGAAAATATTCTACCCAGTCATGTCTTATTTGAGACGTGTTCGATCAAGCGTGAATTACGTATAGCACTTAATTGACTGATATACATATATATATATATATATATATATATATATATATATATATATATATATATATACTGTTATATATAACAGATAATGTATGCCTATTATATCAATAGCCGTTCTAAACATCTTATTTTGACTTTAATTTCAGGTGAAAATAAATACAAAATTTGTTCAACATTTGGATATTTTTATTATGCTGATTCTAAGCTTCCGGCTAACATGAGCCATCTTCAGAGAAGTTACAGGGATGTTAACATAAAGACATCTATCAAAGATGATCAGAAAGGTGACAGGAATCTGAGTTGAATTAAACAACATTTGTTAGAAAAACATAGCCATGTAGGTAATATTAGAATGATTTTAGTCGATAACAAAATAATACTCACTCATACACTCAGTAAACAGAACCTTCAGATATTGGAGGTCATTTACATTAAATCAAAGCTTTTCACACTTAATAAAATCACATTTCATTCTTGTCACAACACATTACATTGCATTTAGACATATGGTTCAGTTAACATTTTGGTCTCTCACGTGATGTGACGTCATAGGACCGCATTACAAATTTACGAACTGCGTCTGCTACTAGGTGACTGTTATTGTTGCATTCCAATGTTTTATGTCAACACAAGATAAAATCATGCTTAGAACCAGCATAATAAAAAAATATCCAAATGTTGAACAATTTTTGTCTTTATTTTCACCTGAAATTAAAGCCAAAATACATTGTTTAGAACGGTACATGATTAAACATAATGGACATTTATTGTCTCTTTTATTTAACAATATATGTTTAGAAAATTATCTGCTGTCTCGATACACCATATATATATATATATATATATATATATATATATATATATATATATATATCAGATTAAGTAAATTACAAACATTTTGTCTGCTTATTTTTAATAAAATCCGTTCATTCTCAAGGATAGTCTTTCGCGCATTACAATTGAAAGATGTCAGAAATGAGATGTAACGTTGACAGATGTTATTAGAATTCGTTTTTCAAGGTGCCTAAGTACATTCAAACTTTTTTCGAGATCATCTTCAGGGATGTGTGTTATGGTAACAAAAAATAACTGCAAAACTTTGTGAATATTACTGTTCATTTTTTCTGCTTCAAATATAACGGTTGACAAATTGCTAGCGTTCATTAGAAAGTGAAAATTATCCAAAAATCTTTTATATATTGTAATGTCATGGTCATGCATGTGTTAAAGCAGGAAAAAACTGTTCTTTTTACAAACATTTTAGAACATTACTACAGTATTCATCGCTGATTCTATTAATTGACGTCTTAAGTGTTTTAATTTATATTGCCTCGAGAATCTGTAGTTTGCTTTTGTTGTTTTCTTGGTGTGGGATAGTTGTATTTAATCTGACATGTTTAAAAGAAAATTTGCTGCTTAAATACAAACATTTTAATATATATATATATATATATATATATATATATATATATAAACTGACGTTTTTAAGACACAAGAGATATGGTTACATGGTGGAACCGAATACGAAGGAGATTATATTTAATTACTTCTCCCATCAATCATCTGAGCTAGAATCTGCTATTCTTGCTCCTGGTTTAGATTTTTGTGTTCAACATACCATGCCATATAAGGATAGGCTATTTTCCGAGTTTAAGCTGTTGTTTTCGCAACTTGCGAAACTTGTCCGTTTTTTCGGATGATTTTGGTAACCTTAGAGTCAAATTTAACAATTATGCTCACAGGCGTATTATCAGATCTTTTAAAGAAAACCGTTGTTTCGTGATTTCTAAATCTGATAAAGCGGCTAGTGTTGTCTTAATGGATTACATCAATTATGTTAATAATCAATTTTAAATGATTTATCAACATTTATAAAATCAGGTTCTGTTTAAAAATGTGATGCGACCACTTCTGTAGAAATAAAATTCAAGAAAAACTATTGATGTGAGTTAAAGGTGGGATTTTTCTCTTCAAATTTCTGATGAAATTAGGCCTTCTGGATTAATCAGAGCCTACCTTTATGATCTTTGAAAAATACATAAGGAAGGGGTACCGTTAAGACTCATATTATCAATGATAGGGTCATTACATCATAAGATGTCCAAACGGTTTGCTAAATTGCTGCAACCTGTCTACAGCTCATTTACTATAAAAGATTCATTTTTTTTCTTTGTTTAGCTTATTAAAGTTTGTTCTTCTTCTGGAAAGATAATGTGTTCATATCATCTATGCTCCTTAATTACTTGTGTTCTCCTCATAGAAACAATTAATATTTGCAGTATTTTTTTTTAATTGCAGTTCTTTGTGTTCTCCAGATGTTCCTGAAGTAATTTTCGTAGAATTAATAAAGTTTGCCATTTTATCTGTTAAACTCAGTTTTGTCAACATGATGTACCGTCAAATTGACAGTGTAGACATGGGCTTCTCTTTGGTTCCTGCCTTGGTTAATATTTTTGTTGGGTTTTTATGAGGAGAAATTATTTAATGATCCATTTTGTTCCTTCTTGTATTGTCGATATGCTGATGATACATTTTGCTGATTTAATGATGAAACTGAGGCTGATCAATTTCTCTCCTTCCTTAAAAATCTCCATCATTTTTGGGGGTTTACTATTGAGAAAGGTTAATTCTAAACTTGCTTTCCGTGATGTATTGGTGCATCGTATACCAACATCGTTTTGTACCTCGGTGTATAGAAAGTGTACTTTTCCGGGTTTATACACGTGTTGGGATTTTTTTACCCTGAAAAGCGCAAAATAAACTTCATAAAAACTTTAACTTTAAATCTCCATCATTTTTGGGGGTTTACTATTGAGAAAGGTTAATTCTAAACTTGCTTTCCGTGATGTATTGGTGCATCGTACACCAACATCGTTTTGTACCTCGGTGTATAGAAAGTGTACTTTTCCGGGTTTATACACGTGTTGGGATTTTTTTACCCTGAAAAGCGCAAAATAAACTTCATAAAAACTTTAACTTTAAATCTCCATCATTTTTGGGGGTTTACTATTGAGAAAGGTTAATTCTAAACTTGCTTTCCGTGATGTATTGGTGCATCGTACACCAACATCGTTTTGTACCTCGGTGTATAGAAAGTGTACTTTTCCGGGTTTATACACGTGTTGGGATTTTTTTACCCTGAAAAGCGCAAAATAAACTTCATAAAAACTTTAACGCATAGAGCATTGATGATCTGTTCTGTATAGTTACTCGATTGTGCAATTAGATTCATAACTTTATGCAAAAGTTGGTATCTACCTACTCTTGACAGTTCGGTGATTCGTAATACGACCGCTGATTAAAGAAGCATTAAAGTGTTATATCCCGGGAGGGGATAAACAGAGAAAGAATAGTGCAAGAAATAACTCTTAACACTGAGAATATATAAACAGAGATTTATTTTTACCTCAGTACAATAAACCAAATACAAGTACACCAACGAACAGTTAAAACGAATAACAATTAAGAAGGCAAACTCTCTGTATAGGATGTATGCGTCCGTCTTTAGAAGTAGACTTCCATCTAGTGACGTCTAACTCTCGTCTAAGGCCGATGGCTGTCGACCCTAGTATAATGACGAATAATCTTGATCACTCCCGTGTAATGACGAAGACTCTCGTATAGCCACGAACACACTCGATCTCTTTCGAGTGTTCTCTCTATAGTTCGTTCTCGTCTAGGTCTTTTATGACCCGGGCCATACCCATTCCGGGGTAGGACCAGGATATTCCTCTACAACAATATTCCTCCAGAACGAAAGATTAAAGAAATATTAAGCCAGTAGATATTGCCGAATGTCCGATATATTTAAGACTTCTGTTGACTGGAAAGAAGGGTGAAAACCTAACTAGCCATATTTATTCTGTTGTTTTTTTTGTTTGTTTTTAAGCGTCTCACCCCGAGCAAGGCATTTACTGCCACTACTGCGCAGGGGGATACATAGAGTGGAGGAAGGATGGTTAAATATAGGAAATGTCAGAGGGTGGGTGATAGGCGGGTAAGGATACCGAGAATAAGGGTTGGGTAGATGAGAGTGTTCTGAGAATAATTGGAAGTTATTGTGATAGGTGTCTATTGACCCTACATTTAAACACCTGGAGATTGTAGCTGTCGGAAAAGCAGACTTGTGGAAGGGAATTCCACAGGCGGGAAGCGCGGGAAAATAAGCTGTTGGAGTAGACATTACGGTTACATCTTATCTGTTTAACTGTAAAAGGGTGGGACCTAGTTGCTAATCTAGTATCTCGTGCAAATTCGTGCTTAGGCGGCACCAGTGATCTAAGTTCATCGGAGCAGAAGCCATGAAAATACTTGTAAAAGAGGCACAGGGAAACCACATCACGACGGCGAGAGAGTGGTTGCAGCCGGTCTGCCAAGTCAGTATCAACCACGTTACAGATTCTCCTTTGTATTTTGTCAAGAAGCCCAAGGAGAGTAGCAGGGGTACCCGACCAGATATGGCAGCAGTATTCAATATATGGGCGGATGGTAGATTTGTATATGTGCAGGATAGATTCAGGTGGGAAAAACTTCCGGGACCTGCACAGAGAGTCGACTTTCATAGCAGCGGATTTGGCAATGGATTCGATATAGTCATTCCATTTGAGGTCCGCCGAATGTGCAGAAGTGTTATTTTTCTGCCGAGATACGGGCTGCGTTTGTTTCTAGATCGGTTCTAATTCAAGTCGTAAGGATGTTCTCTCCCCTCTCATTAAATAAATTCTATAGTTTTAAATATAATTGTGACTGCAGTGTCAGTTACATAGGAAGAACCACTCAGCAGCTTACTACTAGAATCAAACAGCATGTTCCACTGAAAATCAGGTAACATACTTAGCAAGAAAATTAACTCATTCGTAACACTTATTTTTCCTTAATTTGTGAACATCTTATAAAAAACAGAAAGTGTACCATGGAGTTTAATATGGATTAGTTTTTCGTATTAACTAATTCATTTTCACTTTTTCATTTGAAAGTGTTGGAGTCTGTTTACATCAGGTCTTGCAACCTTCACTGTGTAAACAGCGAGAGTATTTGCTGGGCCTTGCTACGATTGCTCTCTAGCAGTTCATTGTCTTTTCCCATCATTGACCAATTCAATTCTCACCCCTTTTGTATTTTACAGTAAATTCTCTAAATTAAAATCTTTTATGAGCAAGAGCGAAACCGCTTGTTTTTTGTTGTACATTTATCCTCATAATACCCTGCAATATATAAATTATTACTTTTAAAGAAATAATCAAGTTCTATATCACCAAACATTTGTTTATATTATATACATATATATCCGAGTGAATACAGAACGAAGAAAGAATTCTTACAACGTCCAAAACATTAATTTAAAAAAGTGCTCGATATATAATATATACAGCTGTGAATATTTATTATGAATTATATTTTAGAACATGTACATAATTATAGTATACAAAGTACTAACTGTATAGCCCGCGTTGCTCGGGTGTAATGAAAGCTTTAAAACTAATCCATGGTCCAGGAGCTCAGACTCTTTGGACGTTTGCACGAAAAACTAAAAAGCAATAGTTGTTTCCAGTTAAAGCGAAACCGTAGACTGAAAGAAAAATGAATGTATATAAGTCAAATTTTGATTTCAAATTTCTGCACTATTGTAAGAACTGCAAGCTTGAAACTTCTGAATATCGTTTTTTTTATGTCTTTGTCTATGAGTGTATCAAATTTGAGCAAAATCGGACCACTCCTTCTATAACCCGATTTTTTCGATTATCGATTTTCGATATTTATCGGGGGTATCTCGACACAAAACCTAGCTAAGAACACTTGCAGTCGTTTATAGTACAACAGTGTAACAACAGTGTAAATTTTCAAGAAAGTTGGTTCAGCCGTTTCGGAGTCACACGGATACGCACACACACACGGACACATACACAGAGACAAAGTTCCATTTATAAATAAGTTTAGATTAGATAATTATGTACATGTTCTAAAATATAATTTATAATATATATATATATATATATATATATATTTTAATTCAGATACTTCAATCCAAGGGAAAAAAGCAGGAAGGTAAATTCCAAAAAACCCGATCCTAATTAATATTAAAAATTTATTTTAATATTAAAAAATGATACAGGAAGAGAGCTCCATGTAATAAAATATTACAGAGCAAATATATATTAAAAAAGGATTAATTCAAAGTCAACATCTTTGAATTAATCCTTTTTTAATATATATATATATATATATATATATATATATATATATATATATATATATATAGTCATCTACAGACAGATCTGTTTTGCTCTATCACAGTTCATCAGTATGGTTAGATATCTGATTGCTTTTAGCCAGGATGGAAACGCGACCGAACTGACATCAGTCAGCGATTCTACATAAATTAAGAAACATACATATGTATGAGAATATCATTCGGATGCTAATAGAACAGTGCTCAATGTAGTATAAACATAGGTATTAATTATATATATTAATGAATATACATATTGTCTACGTCTATGGCACAACTCGAAGTTTCATATGTTACGCAATCATCAGGTGCATATTACGAACTGGCCGTTTAAGAGATTTGCATTTAGGTTCTGCCGTTGTTCGTGGGAGTTAAATTTTATAATGTTAGGGTAGTATTTTTTAATTTATCAAGAATAAATTTCAAAGAGACAAAAATTATATGGGGATAAAGACATTAAAAATATTAAGATAAAAATTTGAAACATTATTTCTTTCTTTCTTTCTTTCTTTCTTTCTTTCTTTCAAGAAAAGTCTACTCCATGTTTTCTTCCTTTTTAAATGTTTTGTTTTTGTTTTTATTTTCTAATTGTGGTTCTCTCTAGTATTTGAGTAGTTACATTTCAAAAGAACTTTCTTATTTGAAATCGGTTTTCCCCTTTGTTTTTTGTTTATTCTGCTGCTCTACTAGTTGGTGATTGAGACATGGTTCTATGAACCTACCTGTATCATCTCCGTACCCTCGTCAGCTTTTTAGAATGTTATTTAAACATCGCAGTCTGCTGGTAGCTGGTTCGACTCTTCAAATAAGTTACTCTGATTGTATATTCGAAAACATTATCTTAACTAGAAATGAATCCGATGAATTTTTTGATTTGCAAATTTTTTCAGATATATATCTCGGTCATTTCTGCTTTTGTAATGGATATCTCAGCTTTAACTAAAGTCAAAACTTAATACCTTTTTTAAAATTATTTTTAAATTCTTTTTTTATTTTATTATTTTACTTTTTTATAAATAGGTGTAAATAGGCTTTTCTGTCGCTAAGCCAACACTCCTCTCCATTCTCTCGAACAGGAGTAGAAGCTCATCCCTTTTTCCCTGTTTAGGGAGAGATTCCCACTTCCTTTAATATTATAAGGCAAATAATTATGATGTTGTCATGAGTTTGTGCAACATTTATGAATGGGGGCAACGTCGCTTCATACCAAGAGTACTGGGTTGTGAATTTTCTGATTGCTGCTTCCCGACCGGTAGTTAAGAGTCCGAACTCCTTCGTAGCGTCTCGAGAGGCTGCTCTGATCAACAGTCGCATAATATCGAGGTTCTTACAGTGCCATATCGCGCAATGGATGGGTGTCCCTGCAAGCATCTCCGGTGGGCAACTTCGAGGCAGCACTAGGTTGCAATCTACCCCAGTTCTCTTTCTGCACATGTAACATTTGACAACCACTTGCATCTATCACCCTAGGACTTTTTATGACTAATATATCATACAACAACTATAAGGAACCAAAGATATAAAACTACAACAGCCTAACAAAAGTACCTAAAACCATCAACATTTCTCGTTGTAAAAATAATCTGAACTCCACAATCACCTACATAGTAAAGTTTAATATCTGGTAGGAAAGAGAATGAACTGAGCCGACACTGCCTCGTCATGTCTCACTTTCTTTCCATGATCGTGACAGGGAATATATATATATATATATATATATATATATATATATATATATATATATATTAATACAGGTTTCATTGAATAATATAGAGAAGTTCTGTCTATTTATTTTGTGTAAGATCCGTTCGTATGATCTGATTAGCTTGATAGTGTTGTCATGGAAAAACGACAAGAAATCGCAATAATTGGTGATTTTTTTATCAGGTCTGAGCTTTCGGCTTGCATAAGCCATTATCAAAGGATGAACATTTAATGTTCAGTGAACATAGAACATTTAAATTATTATTAACAGAGTGGAGTTATACAGAGACAATTAGACAGGTCCATTTTTTTGTGTCGCACATGGCTGTAGGCCGAGGAGGAATGGTGGTAGTGGGTTTTTTGTTCAATTGAGTGTATAGTGGCATGAGGGATTGGTCTGGGGACTGCTGCTACCATGGTGTAGGGGGTAAGTATAATAACTATGACCTCTCCCGTCTATTATAGGCATTGAAGTATGTTAGTAGAGGTGTCGAAATTTATTTTATTTAGGATAGGTTTAAACTGTTTGATGTAGATAGCTTCTAGAATTTTAAGTTTTCGTTTATTATTTTCTACGAGCCGTAGTGTGAAACAGCGGTAGGTTTTGGCTAGCTTGAGATTCTTTGTGTGTCTTTGCTCTACTTTTGCATTTCGTTTGTACTTTGTATCGAGCACTTTTTCTTTCTTTTTTTGTGGTTGGTTCCGTTTGGTTTTTTTTTCTTTACTGCGGAGTATCGTATGTCTTGTCTTTATTCCGCGGATTTCTTTTTTCCCCCCTCTTATCCAACGCCTTAGTGCGCCGGATTGTAACGGAATTAGCTTCTGTTTGTTAATGGTTTTTCTTAAAGTTTATCTTAGTATAAATTTAAAACTTAGATACTTGCAGAATCTATTTAGTTATTATTTTGAATATATATATATATATATATATCCAAGTGAATAAGAAACGAAGAAAAAATTAGCAACGATCAAAACATTAATTTAAAACAGTTCTCAATATAAAAATAGAGCTATTAACGTGTGATATAAATTATAGTTTAGAGTATGTACAAATTACAATCTAGGTCCAACATTTAAAAGTACTTCTGTTTGTTTGGGATATTCTATTTTTTTATATGGAGCACTGTTTTAAATTAATATTTTAAACGTTGTTAACTTGTTCTTCGTTCTTTATTCACTTGGATATATATATATATATATATATATATATATATATATATATATCAAGTTGAGCACTTTTGCTATTAATATAAATTTGAACATGGATTAAGTGAATTTCGACATTTCGCTGAAAAATTTTCCTATTCCAAACAGATAGTAGTATATTAAAAAGTTGGTCCTAGATTGTAATTTGTACATGTTCTAAACTATAATTTATAATAGATAGATTTTCAGCAATTGCAATTATTGTTTTTGTGAGCAATAATTGCAATTGTTGGAAATCTATTGAGTGTCTATTACAAAAGAAATGTCTGGCTTTATAGTCTACCTATGCTCTATTTCTACCATAGAAAATCCTACAGTAAAAATATTTTATATCGGTTGTATCAATAATCCTTTTAAAACCGACCATTATTTGCACATTTCATCTTTTAATAATAAGATTTACCGAAATAGAACATCACTTTCTACTTATTATTAGCAATTAAAAGAAGCCAATCCCGTAAAATGGAAAATATTAAAAACAAAACAGAACTTGTAAATCTTTACATCAGCCATGTTTTCTATGTTTACAGGAAAAATTGTAAATTATTAAATACGTAAAATAAAACCTGCTAAACAAATGTAGCGTGAGTAACTTCCATCTGTTGTCATCGTCTAAATTATACCCTAAAGTATGAGTTTGTGTTTTGTTTAACGGCATATCAACTTCTGTGGGTTATTTAATGCAAAAAAGTTGGGGTTTTAAGCTATTTTTTAAATGTTCGGTTATAGTAAAAAAGTTGATTTAGTCAGATTTTAAGGAAAATTTTTGCTTTTATTCTTTTTTATTTTAGAAAACTGAAAATGTCTTTCAGTTTTCTATAAAAAATGTTTTGCTGAGAATAGTTTTTTCCTTTAAAAATGTGTTATGGTAATAATGTTTTCTTCAAAAATTTATTGTTGGTAATATTTTTCCTTAAAAAATGTATATTTTTCTATAAAAGTCTATTTGTATATATATATATTTCTATAAAAGTGTATTTTTATACTTTCATAGTGATTTGACCCAAGTTTGGGGGTAACTATTTCCCTATAACTGGGACCCTAACAGGTGCTACCACTACGAATCAGGGTGGACCTGGGAACAGCAGCAATTAAGAGGTGGTTCCATGCTCCTCACAACCTCCCAATCAGAGGCATTGCTGCCGGATGCAGTTTACCTTCATGACCAGTACCACGCTAAAGTATAATTAATTTTTCTTAATATAACTAGATAATCTATAATCTACCACCTAGCATAAATGTATTGATTCTCTCATCTTCTTATAATTTGAATTGGTCAACGGATAGATCACTCACTAAGTCAATGATATATGTTTGACGTGCATTGTATTTAAAAAAAGACTTTCTTAACTTTGTCATATTTCACTACTTTAGGTGAAAAATAACTTAAAGAAAATCCTGTAAAATCCTAGGACATGCGGTATTTTTTCAGATATGCCGAATGATACAGATGTATCATTCACGTTATTTCATCACTAACATCGAAAACGTCTGGATTTTAAGTGATTTCAAGTCTCTACCCTACTTCACACTTACAATCAAATTCCACCTGTCCACCATGACCTGGCTTTCTATTAGTTCATTGATACAAACCATCCGAAAATTCCTTTCTTAATTGTATGTGTATGGTAACATATCCATACAATTATCCATACAATGTTGTTTTTAAGTTTCTATATATAATGATTACTAACAGAAAAAATATTTCATTGATTGACGAGGTGCTAAGATAGTACCGAAACGTAACGACTCTTGTGTTGCATAAACTATGTTTTCATTATAAACTTATAATAAAAATATCACCATATATATATATATATGGTGATATTTTTATTATAAGTTTATAATAAAAACATATCACCATATATATATATATATATATATATATATATATATATATATATATATGGTGATATTTTTATTATAAGTTTATAATAAAAACAGAGTTGTTACGTTTCGGTACTATCTTAGCACCTCGTCAATCAATGAAATATTTTTCTGTTAGTAATCATTATATATAGAAATGTGTTACAAGATTTCTATACCGGAAGAAGCCCTAAAATCATATCCATACACAGGAATTTCAAATGGGGTGGAATTAAGTGGGGAAGCAGACATAGCGATTCATGGCTCGATATTAGAAGACTTTACACTCCACTGTAAGAGTCAAAAGTTCAAAAGTTCAAAATTAGACCGTGTCACCGAGGTGTGAGTTATGGTAACAAAAAATAACCGCAAAACTGTGTTGATAAAAACTTACAGTAATTTTTAACAACACAGTTTTGCGGTCATTTTTTATTACCACAACTCACACCGCTGAAGATGATCTCGGAATAAGATTGAAAGTACTTGGGAACATTGAGACATGAATAATAGTAACATCTGTCAACGTTACAGCTCATTTCTGACATTTTTCAATTATAATACACGAAAGATTATCCGTGAGGATGAATGGTTTTTATTAAAAGTAAGCTGACACAATGTTTGCAGTTTCTTTAATCTCACACACACACACACACACACACACACACACACACACACACACACACACACACACAGATATATATATATATATATATATATATATATATGATCGATATTTTATTTATGATAGGATAAAAAGCAAATAGGAAACATTTATAAGTCTAACTTTCTCTTTTATTTATTAAAGCTTCATTAGAAAATGAAATATAGAGAAGAAAAGAAAAATTAGGGGTTTTATTTTTGGGTATCTTTGTGTGTGCGGAATATTTCTTGTTCTTTATATTTAGAAAATAACTTGCCGACAGTCATAGGAATAAAACGACGTTGAGCAAAGGTCGTTATCTTTTGTTCCCAGATATATTCTGCTTCTTTAAAGATTTTCGATGAAAATACATTTTTTTTTTAAATTTGCGTTTTCGTATTCAAAGGTCTTTTATGCTGGCTGTACAATACAAAGGGAATGTTTCTTCTAAACGCTAACCTGTTTTCTTTTGTGTTGACAAACATTTTTTTTATGAATAACATGTTTTGCACTGACATTTTAAAAGCAGCTCGGAAAATAGTCTTTTTTTTTTTGCTGCAGCCTATGCTCCTAATATTTTAATATAGTCATGTTTATTTCTGTGTATGTGAGTCTGTGCATGTGCGTGCCTGTTTGCGTCTGTGTGTTTGTGTACAAGCGTGTCTGTGTCTATCTGTGTTTGCATGTGCGTGTCTGTGTCTATGTCTATGTACATGTGTGCGAGCGTGTCTGTGCGTATGCGTCTCTGTCCATACTGTGTGTCTATGTGTCTGTGTATGTTTGAGTGTATCTATGTGTGAGTGTGTTTGTGTCTATGCCTCTGTTTGTGTGTATGTACACGCGTGCATGCGCCTGCGTGTCTGTGTTTATGTGTGTGTGCGCTTGCGTGCGTGTTTGAGTGTATGTGTCCGTTTTTGTATGCGTGTCTGTGCGTTTTATCTGTGTGTGTCCGTGTCTTTGTCTGTGTCTGCGTGTCTATGTGAGCCCGTGAGTGAGCCCGTGTGTGTGTGTGTGTGTGTGTGTGTGTGTGTGTGTGTGTGTGTGTGTCTGCTCGCGCTCAAACCTGTATCTTTGATCAATATTTTTCTAGTAATCAATAACCTCTTCTTCGATTGAAGGAAACGCAGTTCTATTCTCTGCAAAATATTCAGCTGGTCTAGACCCTTGGCCTAATGGCTGGAAAATTGGTTTTCTGTACGTGAGACCCGGGTTTTAATCTCTCCAAAGACGAATTTCAATAGTGGTGGCTTTGTAGTGGGGTTATCCCAACGCGTGGTGCTTTTTGAAAGTGCCTGAGAAGCATACCGAGTTTGAGCTTCTGTGTAAAATTGGGGGTCGACCAAACAGTTGAGAAGTCGTCAGTAGCAAGGTTAGCACGTAAATCGCAAATTCCCCTGGGTTTGAGCAGCGAACGGACTTTTTAAAGATATTGGTCATACCAGATTATTCTCTCTTTTTTCCAAAAACTGTAACTAATGTCAACACAGAATAGTTTAAGTGTGAACTACACTCAGGTATTTGTAACAAGATTTAGCCGCCTTGGTGAATGGTCGTATTCGCAAACGAGGAACAGCCGGCAATTATTATTAGGTTGATGCATAGATTTAGGTTGATGTTTACGATGTTAAAAAATTCTGAGAAGAATCTTTGAAATTTAGATAGTTCTTTTTTTTAATAGTCAGTCAGTTAAGTGCCATACGTGATACACGCTTTGGCGATCATGCCTCGAAAGAGACATGACTGACTGGGCAGAAGATTATTCCGCAGTAGGTTGCCATTGCTTTCTGCGGTAGACTGGTTGCCGACCAAGGCTATAGAACCCAATTTGTCCTGTTATTTAACCCATAATTGGAAGGAATAGACGGATTAATACCTTTCCCAAGGGTATTTGCGCGTAAGTGAATGCAATGAATTCAGCTGGAATTCGAACTCGGCTCCCCGATTTCTCATTCCGAGCCGATATCCAATGCTCCACAACGCACATAAATGTTCTAAAACAAGACGCAAGTGCCACTCAAGTTAATCCAGCTTTGATTCAAAATAAATAGGCCAGTAATATATCTACTATGCCAGCATACTGCTGCTTGAACAACATTATACAATTAACTTGCAAATATTAGATTTACTTAATACAAGGTTCAAGAGCCACTTCAGGTAATTGTTCTTTGAATCAAAACAAACAAGTAGCTTACGGACAGACCACGTGCAAGGATCACTTAAGTTAAGCAACATCGAGTTTGCTCAGTACATAGACGGATGACCACTTAGCAACATCAAGTGTTGTAACCTTGCATGTACTGGTGGTGTAATAAATAATAGCTTGGGATTGTTAATGGGAGAGCCGAGTTCCAATTTCCGTTGGTTCCGTTATATTCAGTTAAGCGCAAACACAGTTTAGGAAAGTATGAACCAACCTCCTATGGGTTAATTAGTAAAATTTGTATCACTAAAACCATTATTATTTCAATAAAAGATTCCCACAATCTAAAAATAATTCCTGGCTTTAAATAACCTTATAAATAAACTTTAAATAATTTGCGAAGGATTGATTAGCCGCACATTCTCATTTCACAGCCATACTAATGTTGGAACATGGAAAGTGAATAAGATCAAGATATTTACTCTTTTTAAGCGTTTCCTATTTGTACTTGTGGTGTCATTTTCCCTTGAGCCGGCTTCTTCCCTAGAACAAGTTTCATAGGAAATTTTGGGGGCTCCAGAAGCGGCCCTTATCAGAATGTAACGTGAAGATTTTCCCACAGTAGGTTCTTACTGCGATAGACCGATTGCCAACCAAGGCTACAGAACCCAGTCTGTCCTGCTACTTACCTATAGATAGGGGGTAGAAGATTCATACCTTTCCCATTTGTAAGTGAGTGTAATGAATTCAACTAGAATTCGAACTCGGCTCTCCAATTTCTCAACCTCAGCCTATGACACTTTACCGTGCCTTCAATTCAAGAATCTGTGTCAAAATTGTTCAGTAATTCTAAATGATCATTTTTTTTTTCAGAACTATTTTTTTCTGGGATATTTCTACGACAATAAGTGAGGTTTTGGCAACAGGATTAGCACATCCCGGGTATAACTTTAAACTACATCCGACAACAAAGTTTCTAATCGGGAGCGTCGAACCACCTCTTAATTGCTGTTGTTCCCAGGTCTACTCTGAACCCGGGTAGTAGCAGCTGTTAGGAGCCAGCTGTGGGAAAATACTTAACTCCCAAACTGAAGATAAATTACTATCACAGTATAGAAATAGATTTTTATTGTAAAAACAGCATCAGACAAAATAGCAGCAAACATTTAACTCGACAAAAACCTTCTTTACAAAAATACGTCAATGAAACTTAATCTACAGACTGATTTCTTATAAATAATCTATCCTAAATGTCTTGTCAGCATTAGAATACACTTTGAAATTATTTTTTTTAAAATCATATCACCCCGAGCAAGTCGGTAACGCCACTGAAGCGCAGGGGGCTACGTAGGAATGAAAAAATTGGAAAAGAGAAAGCCGGAGACCACATCCTAAACAGGGAACAAGGGATGAGCCTCTTAACCTGTTCAATAGATGTGGGTAGAGTGTGAACCGGGCGATAGTTTATTCTATCTACTCCAATTGAAAAAAAAAGTGAAAAGATTGGAAAAGAGAAAGCTGGAGACCACATCCTAAACAGGGAACAAGAGATGAGCCTCTTCACCTGTTCACGTGGGTGGAATGTGAGATGCCGTAAAAGAAAATGAACCTATCCTATTAGCGGCCAATTACCTAGACGCATGTGCGTTGTGGTACAGTGGATATCGGCTCGGAACGAGAAACCGGGAAGCCGAGTTCGAATTCCAGTTGAATCCATTGTATTCACTTACGCGCAAATACCCTTGGGAAAGGTATTAATCCGTCTCTTCCTTCCAGTTATTGGGTTCTATAGCCTTGGTCGGCAACCAGTCTACCGCAGAAAGCAATGGCAACCTACTGCAGGATAATCTTCTGCCCAGCCAGTCATGTCTCTTTCGAAACATGATCGCCCAAGCGTGTATCAGATATAGCACTTAACTGACTGACCTAGACGCAAACATCCGCCTGCTTTCAAACTCCTGAACCTCGAACGTTTTCTTGAATAGACGGTGACCAACAAAACATTTAAATAACACACGTCAAATATTAACGGTCTCATTTATCTTTGAAACTTGAAGATTTCCCAATCTGACATAATATTAAAAAGGACTTATGTCACAAGTCTGCTGAACATTGTGAATCGGACATAAGGTAGCTTTCTAGAAAATGTCAGAGTCTTTTCTTTTCGAGGTCATAAGCATGCATATTTTACTACAATGATACACTCGAAGGTATGTATAGAAGAAACAACTAGAAGTTGTCACATCAGACTTCCAAATGATACAAGCCGGAGGCCATCGATGACCCCTCGCCATCAACGAGGCCCTTATCGATGCTTTTGTAACTTATCTTTTTTACAAGTAAGAGTGTTGACCCTACGCAAGCGAGGCAGACTTTGAGTGAGGTAGATAGATTGCCAACACAAGGCTATAGAACTCAGTGTGTCCTGCTGTTTAACACATAGCTGGAGAGAGAAGAGATGGATTAATACCTTTCCTGGTATTTGCGCGTAAGTGAATGCAACGAATGGAATTCGAACTCGACTCTCCAATTTCTCATTCCAAGCCGATATCCAGTTCAACACAATGCACATCCAGTGATGTTAAACATAAGTCTCATCATACTGAGATAAATATAACCCGCTTGTTTTTTTGACAGTTTATATTAACCAGCACGCTCTTCTTCTACGTGACGTACTCCTTCAGAACGTATGCAATCATGACTCTTTACAATATCTATCGCCCGTCTATTGAACAGGTTAAGAGGCTCATCCCTTGTACCCAGTTTAGGATGTGGTTTCCGGTTTTCTCTTTTCCAATCTTCTCACTTTGTTTTTTTTTTTTTTCAATTTGGAGTAGATAGATCTATCTATCGCCCGGTTCACACTCCACCCACGTCTATTGAACAGGTTAAGGAGCTCATCCCTTGTTCTCTGTTTAGAATGTGGTTTCCGGCCTCATCTTTTTCAATCTTTTCACTATTACGTAGCCCCCTGCACATCAGTGGCGTTACTGCCTTGCTCGGGGTAATACGATTAAAAAAAAATATAGTCTGAAAGACAATATATCTAACTATCTATCTCAGTAGTTTCAGATCTATCTATCTATCTATCTATCTATCTATCTATCTATCTATCTATCTATCTCATTCTCTTCGTGATCTATCTATCTATCTATCTATCTATCTATCTATCTAAGTAAGTATCGGTGGAATAATATTCCTTATCCAAAGAAACACTATTTTTTAAAAATTCAGAAATTATAACATAGATATGTTACAATATCACTACAAAAGTAGCTATTTTGTTTCGACACTTGTGTCTTGTCAAGTGATGTGGTTAATTTTAAATTGTTTTATTTAATTGTTTAATTGTTAATGTATTTAATTTATTGTTTTATTTATTTAATTATTGGTTTTATTTTAAATTCACTTTAGAATAAACTACATCACTTAACAAGACACAAGAAGCGTCGAAACAAAATAGCTACTTTTGTAGTGATATTGTAACATATCCATGTTATAATTTCTGAATATCTATCTATCTATCTATCTATCTATCTATCTATCTATCTATCTATCTATCTATCTCTCTATCTATCTATCTATCTTATCTATCTATCTATCTATCTATCTATCTATCTATCTATCTAAGCCTCTTCATTATCTATCTATCTATCTATCTATCTATCTATCTATCTATCTAAGCCTCTTCATTATCTATCTATCTATCTATCTATCTATCTATCTATCTATATCTATCTATCTATCTATCTAAATTTATTTATATCTATCTTAGCCTTTTAAGCGCAAATACCACTGGGAAAGGGCTTACGGCCATATCACGTTGAATACACAGGTTCTCGCTCGATCACCGAAGTTAAGCTACATTGAGCGTGGTCAGTACTTAGATGAATGATCGCTTGGGAATACCAGGTGCTGTAAGCGTATAATGACGGATGTGCGTTGTGGTGCAGTGGATATCGGCTCGGAAAGAGAAATCAGTGAGTCAAGTTTGAATTCCAGTTAAATAGCCTGCATTCACTTAAGCACTGGTACCCTTGGGAAAGGTATTAATCCGCCCCTTCCCTCCAGTTATGGGTTAGATAACAAGGTAGGACTTGGGGACCCTGCCCTTCAAAACAAATCTCAATGAATCTTGATACTCGAAAAGAAAAAGTATTACTAGACACAAAACTTATATAAAAACACCAATAAATTGTTGGAAGAAAAAGTTATTACCAGCTATAAATAAATAAAAATTTAGTTGGCAACAAATGACCCGCCGAGGTTGATATGCCCTAAAAACAAAACAACCAACCAACTACTGAGAAAGGTATTAATCGACCTCTTCTCTTTTAAATAGCAGGAAATACTGAATTCTACAACCTTAGGTAGCGACCAGTTTACTGCAAAAAGTAATGGTATACTACTGCGGGAAAATCTTTTATCTGGTCAGTCATGTCTCTTTTGAGACATGATCGCCTAAGCATGTATCACGTATGACATTTAACTGAATAGCTGAGCTCTGTTCATATCTATATCAGTATTTTTTCTTTCTTTCTTTCTCGTATTTTTTCTTTCTATGAGTAGCTGTTCATTTCTATTTTAGTCTTTTCTATCTATCTATCTATCTATCTATCTATCTATCTATCTCAATATATTCATATCTATCTATCTATCTATCTATCTATCTATCTATCTATCTCATACTGAGTCTATCTATCTATCTATCTATCTATCTATCTATCTATCTATCTCAATATATTCATATCTATCTATCTATCTATCTATCTATCTATCTATCTATCTAATATATTCATATCTATCTATCTATCTATCTATCTATCTATCTATCTATCTATCTATCTATCACAACCTGCTTAAATTTGTCACCGGTTGATCATTTATCTATACATTTATCTATCAAAAGTTCTATTTCTGTTCATGTCGATCGATCTATCGATCTGTCTCGCTCGTAGAAAGAGAAAATTCGGATGAAAAAAAATATGATTCTCCTGTTCTTGAGCCATCCATATTTTATAATTATATCTCCGAAAAAAAAAAACAGTTAATTATAAATGGCGCCGTCATTCTCGCTATGTCAACCGACACCAGTTACCCGAGCTCGAATTTCCGACTTCAATAAGACTCATCTACATCAAATCGCGTGTGGTCTTTACCACATCCATCGAAGCTGAATATTAATAAATGTCACTTTTAATGCACTCGCATTTAGCAGATTATCGCTACCGGAGGAAATGCGACTCGCACTGGGTGATATCCTCTTGCGATTCTGTGTTACATGAAGTTACGTTTAATAAAGTGCGCGATGGATAAATTGCGTAAATGACGCACAAATGATGATATCAAGGACATCTCATTTTAACAGTATGTATTTACCAAAATTACACAAAAATATCATGAGCCACTAAAGGGTAAATTTATTCGATAAAACCACCATTGACTTCAACCACGACCTCTATTCGACTTCAGAATCTCCTGCGTGTTTTGTTTAGGTTGGTGGATGCTACCGAAAGTTTTGCTTTCAGTTCATCTTTATTGTTACAAGGAGTTTTGGTTTTGTATTCCCCTACACTCTCTGCCACACCGGACTCCAAGAACGAGTTCTACGACAAGCTTGCAGCCATCATCAGTAGCATTCCAAACAAGGAAGAGATTGTTCTCCTGTGCGACTTCAATGCCAAAGTGGGTGCCGATCGCAACTCGTGGCCCTTTTGCCTTGGACAGTTTAGTGTCGGCAAGATGAACAACAATGGCCAGTGACTATACGAGCTATTCACATAGCACAGCTTGTGTATAACTCCTTCTTAAAAACCAAGCACCAGCGACAGCCACGGCCAGGGCATTGGCACTGATCGGATTTAATCCTTGTCAAACGAACGGTCATTAAGAACGTTTTTCACACTCGCTCTTATCACAGCGCGGACTATAACGCAACCCACTTCCTAGTGTGCTGCAAAATCAAGTTCCAGCCGAAGAGGTTACATGATGGCAAGAAGCAAGGAAATCCTCGCATAGATGTTAACAAGATTAGACAACTAAACCTTGAGGAGCAGTTTACTGAGAGATTTGAATTGAAAACCTCACAAACCCTGGACACTGCTACAGAAAAGTGAGTGGGACACTCTTCCAACTTCTACTCGCAACAGAATGTTGTGATTACCGCAACCCTTGACGCCATTGAGTGCCTACCTCTCGTGTAAGAGCCGATCATAGAGTAACTCAGTGAGACTATCAACAGCTTGGCCACAGGAAAAGCCCCAGTCAGTGATGGAATTCCCCCTGATCTTATCAAGCACTGCAAAACTATTCTACTGCTTCCTCTGCACAAAGTCCTCTCCCAATGCTGGTAAAAGGGCTGTATCACAGGACATGAGAGACGCTACGATAATCAACCTCTACAAGAACAAAGGCGAGCAAAGTAACTGCAACAATTACAAAGGTATCTCTCTACTCTGCGTTGTGGGCAAAGTCTTTGGTCGGGTTATCTTGTTCAGTCTGCAGAAACTTGCCGAACGTGTTTACTCAGAGTCGCAGTGCAGCTTTCGATCAGAAAGATCAACAGTAGGCATGATCTTCTCGCTCCGTCAACTCCAGGAGAAGTGCATAGAACAGCAGATGCCCCTGTATGTCACTTTCATCGGTCTGACCAAGGCGTTCAACCTCGTTAGTAGGGAGGGCCCTTTCAGAATCCTGTCCAAGATTAGTTGCCCACCTTAGCTTCAGAGCTTGATTGAGTCCTTTCATAACGACATGCGAAGGACTGTGCAGTTCAACAGCAGCACCTCTGAGCCATTCAACATCTGAAGCGGAGTCAAACAGGGTTGTGTCCTCGCTCCCACACTCTTCGGAATCTTCTTCGCGCTGCTTCTGAAGCACGCATTCGGCACATTGTGGGAAGGAATTTACCTGCATACGAGATCAGATGGCAGGCTTTTCAATCTTGCCCATCTGACAGGAGCAAAGTACTAAAAGTCTTTATCAGAGACATATTGTTTGCTGATGATATAGCATTAGCATCCCACACCCAGCGTGAACTGATGAATCATTTCTGTCAGGCTTCCACAGACTTGGGCTGACCATTAGCTTGGAAAAAAGCAAGCGTCCTGGATCAAAGTACTGTAGCACTCATCACCACCAATTACTATGAGATTGATGTAGTCCATCATTTACCTACCTTGGCTTCACTATTACTGACAACGTCACTCTGGACAAATATGGTAGTGGAAAACTCCTTTGTCATCAACATACTGCTAAACGGCAGAGAGACATGGACCACGTATGCCAGGCAAGCGAGGCTTCTGAACACCTTCCACGTCAGAAGTACCCGCCGCATACTGGGAATCTCATGGCAAGACAAGGTGCTCAGCACTGTGGCCCTGTCACTTGCGGGTCTACCCAACATGTTCACACTTCTTTAACAGCGCAGACTATGCTGGCTAGGCCATGTACACCACATACCAGACGGTCGCATCCCTACAGACCTCCTGTTTGGAGAGCTGGCCTCTGGAAGAAGACCAACTGGGCAGCGACAGCTGCGGTATCGTGAAATCTTAAAACGTGATATAAAGGCTGTGGGCATCAACACAGTGTCATGAGAGACCGTGGCAGTCAACCGGTCCAAGTGGAGAGGAACCCTGGCTGAGCAACTCAAATAAAGAGAGGATCAGCTGACATAAGACGCCATGGTGAGGCAGGTTCGCAGACCAGAAACAATATGAATGCGGCCTCTGCAACAAAGACTGTCACTCTCGCATCGGCTTCTACAGTCACAGACGCCGATTCTGCAGCCAAGCAGTAACTATAGCAGATGCTATACATAGTCAACCCTGTCTGACGGAGGTCTACTGTTAGTCTCTCTCTCAACTGACCCCACAATCACAAGGGATGCAGTCTGGAATGTTAGATGAACATATGTAAGGGCTGCTCTGGTCGCAGAAATTGTCTAACAACCATATCTGGGTTCTCCTGCTTGTTTAGCATGGTGTAGAATCCTGTTACTAGATATAAAGTCTTCCATTAGCTACCTCTTTAACCAAGGCACTTGCTGAATTGGGTTGAGTTTGCAGCCCTGTGGGAAGATGAATGAAAGCATATCTTCGTCATTACTAGTAGCAACTCCAAACACCTTCATAATCACCATTAGACTCATTCAACTCTTTTCGAATGCTCTGCACTGTCCTCAGATTGACACGCAAACACTCTAAAATGTTCGTGTTGAAGCGTCCGAATGCCAAGCGGTATAGCATGCCGTTTTCAAATTTCTAACAGAGTGAATTGCGTGATAGTGTTTTTTTTTCCTCACAAACTGTGCCCGACTGACCCAACTATACTGTACCGTCGATAGAATAAAAAAACAAAAGAAAAAACGCCAACATGCGAAATTAATAATACATTGGCGACAATTAACCCATTGCACCTTGTACATATGAAAAAAGTTTGTGTAATTTGTATAACCTAATGTCTACTGTAATGGATTTGCCTTGTGACAGGCTAAGTAAAAATTGTGTGGTTCTCTATCATATTGCTTAACTATACAAGGTTTAAAGAGAAAGCAAAATGTCTCCTTTTGATAAATAAATAATATTAGTTTTTTGATGACATCATACACCAAAGACCACCTTTTCCTTTTTACTGTCATACGTAATACACGTTTATTATACACGTTCACTGTCATACGTAATACACGTTTATTCACTGTCATACGTAATACATGCTTGCGTGATCATGTCTCTCGCGATCCATGAATGACTATGCAGAAGATTTGGGCATTTTTTCTGCGGTAGACTGGTTGCCTACCAACCCTACAGTATCCAATCCATCCTACTATTGAACCCATAGCTGGAGGAAAGCGATATATTAAAACTTTTCTTAAGCGTATTTGCGCGTATGTGAATGCAATGAATTTAACAAGAATTCAAACTCGTTGTCTCTCCAAATGTATATCTTTCAGAAAAGTATCAATCATCATTTGCGTAAGTTTAATTAAACTGAACTGCTATGTAATATCAAATCCCTTAAAAAGTGGCGAATTTCGGGCAATTTCCTCATAGATGAAAAGGAGACGAGGCAACAGAAATGTGGTTCTACAGAAGGATGTTGAAATCATCATAAACTGAACAACACGCATTTTTTATGAAAAAATGAAACCATATAGGTGACTTCTAATTAGAAACCGAAAGAGCCATTTGAAAATCATAGGGCACCTAATGAGGAAAACGGACTCGGAGAATCCGGCACTCAAAGGACACTCTAAACGCAAGAGGGACATAGTGAAACAGTAAATAAGTTGCTTCACGAGTATGTGCAAATAGATTGAAGCACAGGGACTGAGAAGGAGAGTAAGGAGTGCATTATTTCTTAGAGTTGGAAAGGATAAGAGTCTTGATTGTACATGTACAGGAAAAGGCTTCGCACAAAAACAAATTTCATACAAATGTTCATGGGTTCTCAATTGTTTTACAAAACAAACCTATGTTGTATTTCGTCTAGTGGGCAGGACGAATACTGATAATCTATGTTTTTTCTTTTCTAAGCATGGTATACATGTAAAGAGGAAAGAGGGATTGAAGAATATGATACTCACAGGTCAGATAGTGGTAAAAAGACATAGGGAAAAGCAAAGTGTAATATACTTGATGGGCTTGAGCAAATGAATGGCAGAGCGGGTTTGGGAGGGGTAAGAAGAGAAATCGTGCTAAGAGCCACTAGGGATAGGGAGATGTAGAAGGCCAAGACACCTGAAGGCGGCCGTAAAATCGATCGAAACCTTCTTAGAGCAATATAAGCAAGAGAGAGGATGAATTCGGTATCCTAGAAAGAAAAAGAACACTGCAGAAATAAAATAGTAATAAAAAAAACGGGTTCCTTCAGTTTAAAGTTACCGTCAGTGTTAAATTATGTATTTATGAGTCAACAAAGATATTGGAGATTGGTTACTAACTGACTCGGGGAAATGGGGAGTGGGGTGACTTGTTGGCAGACGGTACAAGATAAACGAACTTGGAGAATAAGACTCAGTTTTTATATCTTCATTATATTAATGGAGTCATAATATTTCTCCAAGCTGACCAAAATGTTTGGAAAAAATACTTAGAAGAGCACTCGACATAGGGACAAGTTTCCAATTACACAGGGTTACGACCATTTGTTGTCACTTTTATTGACTGGGTTAATAGCAGACCTGACAGCTTGAGTGGCGCGCGCGCACTTATACACATACATACACACACACACAAACACAAATACACACATACACAGACGTAGGTAAGTGGTATAACTTAAAAAGTTCACTAAAAGTTAGCGTGATAAAAGACCTAAGTCAGACAAAGAAAATATTAGGAGGAAATTAATTTTTCGACCGTTTGGTTTATGAAATGTTCGGCAAAACCCGGGAAATGCTGAATAATTTGACAGACAGACAAACATATTAATCAGTTTCGTTATATATGTCTACTGACGCCTTCATATATATATATATATATATATATATAAATGAGATTAGAATTATACTCGTCTCGAAAACCTTCCTCGAAAAACTATCGACCGAAGGAAAAACGGTTGTAAAAAAAAGAAAGAGTTTAAGGCATGAAAGTCAGTCAAAAGTGTTCGGACCGAAATTAGCACGAAGCCCAAAGAAAAACCCGACACGAGTAATAATCTAACTGAAAGCGCTCAATACATTGGTAGAGCAAACTAAATAGCACCTAATGAGCCAAACGAACCTACCTAGGTTTCTCCTAAACGGATCGTCAGGGAAAGTCAGCTTTCCCTGACGATCTGTTTAGGAGAAACCTAGGTAGGTTCGTCTGGCTCATTAGGTGCTATATATATATATATATATATATATATATATATATATATGTGTGTGTGTGTGTGTGTGTGTGTGTGGGTGTGTGGGTGGGTGTGTGATAGGATGTCCTAGTCGCAAACCAAGTGTCACACTCACGCTATATTTAGACGACTTGAACTTTCAAGTCGTCGAAAGATAGTGTGATGGACGGATCGAGGCGTAACTCGGGTTACGATTAGGGTTATTATTTCATAGAAATTAATGTCATCAAGCGATTTTTGCTCTGTCTAGTTAATCTAGGCGTTAAGCACTTTACATTGCTGAATAGGTAGCTTTAGATCTTTTTCTTTTTTCTTATTGCTGTCCTTCTTCAAGTTTTATCATTTTTAATGATATTTACGTTCTTTGGCAAGGTATCTGTTGGTTCTACCATCGGTTTATGCTTGTCTTCATCCTAATAATACCAATACTAATAATAAATAAATATAATACATTATAATATGGATCCAAAATGCAGTTTCTGGAACAAATACCGAGAAGCAATAGACCCTCTAATCTCAGGATGTTCTGTCAGTCAGTCAGTTGAGTGCCATACGTGATACACGCTTGGGCAATCATGTCTCGAAAGAGACATGACTGACTGGGCAGAAGATTATCCCGCAGTAGGTTGCCATTGCTTTCTGCGGTAGACTGGTTGCCGACTAAGGCTATAGAACCCAATCTGTTCTGTTATTTAACCCATAACTGGAAGGAATAGACGGATTAATACCTTTCTCAAGGGAATTTGCGCGTAAGTGAATGCAATGAATTCAGCTGGAATTCGAACTCGGCTCCCCGATTTCTCGTTCCGAGCCGATATCCAATGCACCAACTTGCCCTAAATGAATATAAAAAAACTCACGATAGAGTGAGGCAATATTTAGACTGGACAATGTGCAATATTTTATTGTCGAAAACCGAAAAAATGCCTACTAATTAACATGGTTTTATCTAGCGGCTTGTAACGTAGTAACCAAGCAATTTGAAAAACGGTCAAAGTATAAAAACCTGGAAATTGAAATAGAAAAAAAAAATGTGGAAATTGAAAACAAGAATAGTATCAGTAATAGTCGGTGTGTTTGTAATGATAACAAATAGAAGAAAAGTGTTTGTGATTAAATCTGAGAAGATTGCAGAGAATTAGGAAAGAACTGGATGAGTCTAATTGTGAGTACGTAGGTGTTTGGAGTGATTAGTGATGGCGACATTCTTAAGTCACTAGTGATGGCGACATTCTTCCTCAATTCATCTCAAAGGACCGCAGACTCAAGGCGTAAGCCTACATTAAGCGTTTTAGGGAAGTAGCGGTGCCTTGGGTTAATAGGGTGGTTGCTGGAGGATCAGGATTCTGTACCATGTCACGTAAACAGGAGAACCCCTTTAAGGCTGTCAGACAATTTCTGCGACAACGCCACCCTTATATCTGGCCACTTTACTTCCCAGATTGTAACCACCTTAGTTATTACGTGGGTGGGGGCCAGTTGAGCGAGAAACCAACAAAATTCCTTATAACACCAAAGATGAACTTGAGGCAAAGATTATGGCAGTATTCAACAGTTAAAACAATGAGACCAACCAGAAGAGTTTCAAGAGATTCCGGAATTTTCTGGATACTGTGGTTGAAATCATTGGTGATTTTATTGACTCAATTTCCTCTTTAGTATTTCAATATATTCTTTGTAATTTTGATAAATATAACTGTTAAAATGAATTCCATGTGTTATTTTCATTTTTGCATATTTAGACGACAGTTCAACCATTGCACCCTGTATATATATATATATATTATTTTCTTAGATATCAAGCTACATCGCGTTAATAGCAGTTTAAATTTGGAATCCATCAGAAGTCAACCAAGAAAAATTATTTAATAAATTTCTATTTTCATCATAGCAACAAAATAATATCCGACATCAGCATCAGGTTCTACTTAGGAGCACTAAGAATATGTAACCCAGATTATTTTCATAGAGTAGAAAAACATTGAATATACTTACAAACTTCTTTTATATGAACATAATAGGAACATTTACAAAACAATACACCAAATTCGTTGTTTGTCCACTGTAACGAAACTGACCACAATTTTGACATAAAAATGTTTTTCTGATCAAAGGAGAAAAAAATTTCCTACGACATAAATATCTAGAAAGTGCCTTGATCGCAATATCATCTATAGAAAATTTGTGCCCTGGCTTTTACAACAGTTCACAATTCCTGGCGGATCTTCTGTTATCACATGGTAGGATATCTAGTAACAAAAGTAATAAACAATAAAAAAAAAATGTCTTAAAATAACAAAAATATAATTCTAAAATCTTCAGTACCATTAATTCGTGTGCATGTATAAATGTAACAACATAACAAATTTAGTCAGATGAAGTCCTGATGAAAGACGAAGTGCGTCACAAATAAGCATTTTATACTTTGTCATTTCCCTACTGTTCTTGATATATAAAAAACATATATCGTTGTTATCCATCCACTCCATATAGGTGGGGGGGAGAGATAACAACGATATATATATATAAGTATGCATCGATTGTTTAAAAGCCTAATTTAGGTCACGTAAATGTAATTCAATTATACCAATTTGGCATACTAATTATGTGCATTTTGTTTAATAAAAACATTACATGTGTGTATCTGAGTGTGTATCTTTCTCTCTCTCTCTCTCTCTCTCTCTCTGTGTGTGTGTATGTGTAGTTTTAGTGCAATTTCATACTGACTTCGAAGTTTCGTGAGGATAGCATTATGTTGCCCTCATTGGTTTTCTTGCTGTTGAATCCCGGGGTTTATTTATTTATTTATTTACTAGCAGTATAGCCTGGCGTTGCTCGGGTGTAATGAAAGCTTTAAAACTAATCCATGCTCCTAGAGCTCAGACATTTTGGACGTTGGCACAAAAGACTAAAATGATTCCAGTTAAAGCGAAACCGTAGACTGAAAGAAAAATGAATGGATGGAAGTCAAATTTTGATTTACTGGTATCGATTTATACATATATATATTATCGATTTTCTGCACTATTGTAAGAACTGCAACCTCGAACTTCTGAATATTTTTCTTATGTCTTTTTCTATGAGTGTATCAAATTTGATCAAAATCGGACCACTCCTTCTATAACCCGATTTTTTCGATTATCGATTTTCGATATTTATCGGGAGTACCTCGACACAAAACCTAGCTAAGAACACTCGCAAACGCTTTTAGTACAATTGTGTAAATTTTCAAGAAAATCGGTTCAGCCATTTCGGAGTCTATAGGTAACGGATACACACACACACACACACACACACACACACACACACACACACACACACAAAGTTCCAGGTTTAGATTTATTTATCGAGAGCTTAGTGTGTTTTGATATTTTCTATAATTGGTCTTGTTTCTGATTGGTTGGTCTTATTTTTGTTTATTTTTTATTGTGCGGGTGTTTGATTTCTTTTTCATTCTTTTTATCGCTTTTTAATGTACGCCTGAGTGGATATCCGCTTAATTGTTTTATATCGAATAAGCGCCTGCTAAATTGTTTTTTTTTATTGATGTATTCGCGTCATTTTGGTTGACCTCTTTTTTTTGTATTGACCTCTTTTACTGGCTTGACATTTTTTTCTTATTGTTGGTTCGCTTGACCACTTAAGGGTTTCATATTTAGGTCATGGTTGAGTGTTTGTGTTCTTATGTTTATTTGTATTTGTGGTCTTTGTGTATGTGTTTTTTACGTTTGGTGGTGGTTATATTTTTTCTGTATTTTGTCGTGTTTGAATGCTTGTATATTGATATTTATATTTTTATTTGTATAATTTTTGTTGTTATTTAATGTTATTGGTGTATCAAAGTAGATATTTGTTCGCATGTTTATAATTTTTCAAATGATAAAGAAAAAAAACGAAACTCAACAAGCAAGAAAACCAGCTCCTATGCGCAAAGCCATTATAACAGTGTCCTCATGAAGCTTTGAAGTCGGCAGGAACCTGCTCAGTTAACGTGACACATTCTTTGCACTAAAACTATTAACGCTCTATCTCCACTACGATATCAAAAACTTTACGATAAAACCCCTGCTTGCCAAAGTAACTTTTATCAGTAAACCTACTGAGAAAAGAACAATCTTCGTGCCAAATGTTATCATGACTCAACACTATATATTGTTTCCAGAACAAAACAAAAATACTAAATGAAAGAGCATAAGTAATGCCCAGATGTAATCACACTTATAAATACATCTTAGGATCATACAAACCTGGATAAATGTGTTCTAAGATCCTTAATTAACTCCTCACTAAATTTTGAAAATTTTCATGTGTTTCGGGTGTTAAAGATTCGCGCATTTGTAAAAATCTCTGTTGTATGTTTGAAAAACGTAAGAAAATTATAAATCGCCTGAAGATACCGAGTGGATGAAACCTAGGTTGCGAAAATAACTCAGTTCCAAATATTCAAAGCTCTACATTACAAATATATTGAGCACTTTTAAATACAACAGGGTACTAGTCTAATTTAATTATGACCAATTATATATATATATATATATATATATATATATATATATATATATATATATATGAAATGAGTTGTTTGAAAATTATTTTTATTTAAGTAGATATTCTGTTTTTGATTAAACAGTATTATATATTTATATATACTTGCCTGATTATTTACAATAAATTTTTATTACGAAAATGTGTGTTATTTTGCAGGATTCGAACCTGCGACCCCTATCTACATAGGGAAAGTATGTAAATAGGGGTCGCACATTTTCGTAATAAGTTTGTATTACGAAAATGTGTGTCAGTCGGCATTGTCTTTGTGCGTCCCAGCCGGTCATTTGAGAATGCACCCATATTTAATTCTTGGCTTCCCATTGGATGATAAATAAAATTCGCGTAGGCTCGCGAACTGGAATTTGATACTTAATTAATTTTTGACTTTCTGCCTGAACATATGCGTGGAGCCGGGTGCGCAAAGACCAGTTTTGGACATTTGCTTTCTGGTCCTGAGAGTGCAAACATTCGGTCCCTCACTTTGCTTGGTATCACCACAAAACGATTAAAAAATATGTGTGTGTGTGTGCCTGTAAAACATCAGATAAAGTTTATCTGAAAAACAACAATATATACTTTCTTTTTATCTGTATTAATTAATATATGAATCATGCTCGTCACGTTTAACGACAAACTTATTTTCTATTCTGCACGCGGGCAGGTCCAAACATTTGTTGGTTTTGGAAGCCATTTGCCTTAAATTGCTGCAACCATTTCTATGCAAACAGAAAGAAAATTATTTCGCGATTTTTGCACTTATTTAGAGATATGTAGGCCATCATTTTCTGTTTAATGCTCTGCTGGCTCATTTAGCCATTTTCTTTATTTACGCATTTATTTTGATCATAAATTACTTATTTTCTTAATTTTACGTATTCACATTAATCGTAAATTTTAGACGCGTTCCAGCCTTATCTCTAAGAATTCCTTTCCGTATAGTCTAATGTAATTAAGATTTTGCTAACGATTGGTCCCTGTGGAAGCGTTGGCCGAGAGGCAGCCTCGGTCCTATTAAAAAAATGAGCATAAAATTTTGTTTGTTTATATCTGTTTATTCAGTGGCATCAAAGAATATATATATATATATATATATAATCATCCGCAGACAGATCTGTTTCGCTGTATCACAGCTCATCAGTACGGTTAGACTCTGATTGTTTTTAACCCAGGATTGAAATCCGACCGAAGTGGCGTCAGTCGGCGATTCTACCTCTGGGCTATGGGCGCTTGGTAGAAGAAGACAGACTTTTTAGCATGTATATTATCATTATACACGCCCAATAGCCAGAGTACTCTAATTCTTTGATGCCACACACACACACACACACACACACACACACACACATATATATATATATATATAATGTGTGTGCGGACAAAATATTGGAAATACATTGTAATTTCAAGCAAATTTATTTAAGTATGGAGCACGACTGGCTTTGGTAGTAATTACTACATGAATTCCTCATGGGATCGACTCGTACAAAGTTTGAAATGTTTCTAGAATAATTTTTGTTAATTCTTCAGCTAAAATAGTCTCCGATTCCTTCATTGATGCTGGTGAAGGATATCGACGCCTCACTTGTTTTTCTAAATGAACCTTAAATATTCAATGATGTTAAGATCTGTGGACTGTGGTGACCAGATCAGATGTTCTACTTCACTAGACTGTTTCTTGTGCCATTCACCTACAACTTTAGCGGTATGAATGGGTGCATTATCATCCTGAAAGATTGGCATTTTCCTCCGTAAACAGCTCCTAAACCATAAGATGAAGTTGATCTCCTAAAATTTTAAAATAATTCTGACTGTTAATTTTAATAAATTTATTTAACTTAAAAGAACAACAATTTCACAAAAATAAAAATAAAGATGTACTACTAATATTAAATCAAGAAAAACAAAACTAGACATTCTTTTGATAACTTTAATCAAATTTTCTAAATTATGCTATGATGATACTAGATGTTTCTAATATTCTGCCCATACTCCTGTATATGTGTGCGTGTGTCTGTGTTTATGTGTTTGGAATTATATATGCTTTAGCTTATCATATCTATAACGCTTAAAATGATAATTTTGCTATTTTCTTTTCGTACACGTAAAACTGTATCCGCCATGTTTTTAGCTAAAATTAGCTATTCTAGAAATCCTTTAAAGCCAAGCAGAAAGCATCTGTGCAAATGGCAGTCAGGGAAACCGATATTATCCGTCGACTATTTGACAATTCAATATTTCTTTCAAAGTTCCTGAATTCAAATCTGACCATACGTCGAGACAAAGAAAACAAAACAATGCAGCTGTGATTGAAATCATTGTCGATTCGTAACAGAGACGAACGCAAAATGTATAATTAATTTCTTCGTTTCAGGTTAGATCTTGAAAAGTTAAATTACGTGACAATGAGAACGCAGTAATTTCATTGGCTATAATGTGTGTATGTACATGCACATCTAAGAGGGTGGATCAATATATCTGTATGCTTACGCCTGGATATTCGCTGAAACACACACACACACACACACACACACACACACACACACACACAGAGGCTGACAGACAGACAATCAGATAGACAGAGAGATAGAGAGAGAGAGAGACACACACACACACAGATATATACACTACCGGTCATAATTATTAGGCCACCCCAGTTATGTTTTAAATTATGTATTTCATTCTAAATTTAGTATTTATTTCCAATTGAATAATTCTAAATGAAAATAGAATGGTCGTTTTGTTATTATTACTTTGCAAAATTCTTACAAGGCCGGCAGGAAGCTTTTGCTTCGGCCAGCCAATAAGAAAAAGAGACTAGCATAGGGAAGAGAGCACAAAAACTGGACACCAGAACAGTTCATTTGATGCACATCTTATTGTGCAGTATTTAAACAAAAATTCTATTTTCATTTAGAATTATCCACTTGGTAATAAATACTAAAAACATGATGAAATGCATCATTATTTAAAAAAAAAAACTGGGGTGGCCTAATAATTATGGCCGGTACTATATATATGGTCAAGGAGGAATAAAAGTGAACTTCATAAGGCTTAATTTTCCTACAAATATCAGGTGTACCTTTGGCTAAGTGGTTAGTGCGGGGGTCTTTGAGTGAAAATGAGCATATCCAGAAGGTCACGGATCCTATCCGTGGCTCGTCCCGAAAAAAAAAAAAAGAAAAAAAAAGAGCAGCAGAGGGACATCCGGAGTCATGAACCGGGTGTGGCCCAACCCCCCTAGAGTGTCAGGAGATAAGGGCCGAAACACTTGCTTGACGGTGGCTTCTCTTCTGAGGACTCTCTGCTGCCACGCTCTCCACGAGTTTCTTTCTACTATATATATATATATATATATATATATATATATACAGTGGGGAAAATAAGTGTTGGACACATCCCATTATTCTTTATTTAACACATTTTTTATGCAGCGAATAACGCGAAAATTTAACAAGAAATAGTTACTCATTTAACAATAACAAATAACTTTAGAAATTGGAACATTTTAATGCATAACAAAAATTATATAATAAAAACGAGAATAGCCTGGAAAAAAAGTGTTGGACACACTAACAGAATTTCATCTAATATTTAGTTGAAAACCTCTTATTGGCTATTACAGCTTCGAGGCGTTTTCTATACGACGAAACTAATTTGTGACAACGATTAGGCGAGATTTTGGCCCACTCTTCAACACATACTTTCTTCAAATCCTGAATATTACGTGGATCTCGCTGGTGGACCATGATTTTGAGCTCTCTCCATAGATTTTCTATAGGATTTAAGTCTGGGGACTGACTGGGCCACTTAAGAACATCTATTTTGTTCTGTACGAACCAATCGGAGGTTATTTTAGCAGTATGTTTGGGATCATTATCTTGTTGAAAGATCCATCCCTGTCGCATACCTAACGCATTGGAAGCAGGCAAGAGATTATTTTCAAGAATTTCCCGATATTTGGCTGCATTCATCTTTCCATCTATAATATGAAGTGACCCAGTACCATTTGAAGAGAAGCATCCCCAGAGCATGACATTTCCACCACCAAACTTTACAGTGGGGAGGGTGTTCTTGGGATCGTGCGCTGTGCCATCTCTTCTCCATACTTGACGTATAGAGTTAATGTCGAAAAGTTCAATTTTCGTCTCATCGGACCAGATCACATTATTCCAGTAATCATCTGTTTTCAATAAGTGGCTTCTTGCAAACTCCAGACGCGCATTAACATGACATTTTTTTAGTAATGGTGTCTTTCGAGGTGTACGCGATTTAAGACCGTTGCGTCGGAGTACATTACTAATCGTTGGTTTCGTTACTACTATCCCTGCTTTTTCCAAATCTTTCTGAAGTTCGCCTCGTGTTGTTCTCGGTTGCTGCTGAACTTTTCGTACAATCTTCCTTACTGCTCGATCCGACATCTTGCGAGGAGCTCCGGTGCGCGGACAGTTCACGGTTGAGTCATGCACCTTCCATTTCCTAATAAGGTTTCCTATGGTGCTTACAGGGATTTTGAATTGAGCAGATATACGCCGATAACCAATTCCATTCTTGTGCTCGGCAATAATCTTATCACGGACGACTTGAGAGAGTTCTTTACGTTTACTCATCCTGAGAACCTTCACGCGTGATGGCTTACTGGTGACTAACGTGTTCCAATACTTTCCAACGACGTAGAGTATGGTTGTGCTGAAAGAAAAGAGAACTCTTTAACTTCCGCTTGTACCTTCCAGAAGTGAATTACTTCCCTTGACTTTTTCTTTCCTTCTTTCTTTATTCCTTCTAACTAAGCTGCAGATTCGCGGCGTCTTATACCTTGCTTAATTCTTAGTTAAATAAAGCTTATCTTAAGCTACCTCCGTATCTGTCTTTTTATTACAATGGTCTACAACAATCGAGACACTTCTAAAACGTATAATAGTGTCGGCAAATTAAAATGCAAATAACAATTTCCAGCTTTATTTATAAAAAAATAATAATAAAATATAATTTAAAACAATGTGTCCAACACTTTTTTTCCAGGCTATTCTCGTTTTTATTATATAATTTTTGTTATGCATTAAAATGTTCCAATTTCTAAAGTTATTTGTTATTGTTAAATGAGTAACTATTTCTTGTTAAATTTTCGCGTTATTCGCTGCATAAAAAATGTGTTAAATAAAGAATAATGGGATGTGTCCAACACTTATTTTCCCCACTGTATATATATATATATATGATACACCCGTAAGAATGCAGAGGATAATACCAAAAATTCTATCTAATTAATATAAAATATTAAATAGATAGAAATAGAGAGCTCAATCCAGAGCAATATGAAATATAGAGAAGAAAACTCAACACATAATTAAACGGTTATAAATCCAGAATTTATTTCGGTATTTGCATAAATTACAGCCTGCCTTTTCAAACAAAAAAAAAACAAAAAATCAAATGTTGCATTTAACACAGAATATTAACAAAATAAGGAAATAGTTAGGTAAGGATGTGCGTTGTGGTACAGTGGATATCGACTCGGAAAGACAAATCGGGGAGCCGAGTTCGAATTTCAGTTTAATTCCTTGCGTTCATTTACGCACAAATCACTTAGAAAAGGTATCAATCCGTATCCTCCCTCAAGCTATGGGTTAAATAACAGGACAGATTTGGTTCTATAGCTTTGGCTGGCAACCAGTCAACCGCAGAAAGTAATGGCAACCTACTGCTGTATAATCTTCTGTCCAATCAGTTATGTCTTTTTTGGAGACATGATCGCCTATGCCACTTAACTGACTTAACTGATGGTAGAGGTGTATACCGTTAAACACTGGGGCTACATACGCTGGAAATGTCACAAAATAAAGAACACGTACACCAAATAACAATATACACAACAAATCTTAAAGGAAAATTATATAGAACAAACAAGAGAATAAATATAATCATTTACTAGAAAACTGCACAGACAGGCATATAATGAAAAGAAGCTATACCGACTTGGCAGACCGGCTGCAGTCACTCTCTCACCGGCGTGACGTGGTTTCCCTGTACCTCTTCTATAAATATTTTCACGGCTTCTGTTCCGATGAACTTAGTTCACTGGTGCCCCCTAGTTACGAATTTGCACGAGATATTAGATTAGTAACTAGGTTTACAGTGAAAACCGATAAAATGTAACCGCAGTTTCTACTCCAACAGCTTCTTTTCTCGCATTTCCCGCCTGTGGAATTCCCTTCCACACACTTGCTTCCCCACCAGCTACAACTTTCAAGAGTTTAAATGTAAGGTCAATAGACATCTATCACACTAACTCGCATCCATTCTCTCAAACACTCTTTCCATCTACCCAACCCTCATCCTCGGTATCCTTACCCGTCTATCACCCTCCTTCTGACATTTCCTATATCTAACCACTTTTTCTATTTACCTTCCCCTACGCAATAGTGTCAGTGGAATGCCTTGCTTGGGGTGAAACTATTAAAAAAAATGTATACAATAATATACATCCAATAACACAAAACCAAAAATAACCAAACTGAATAACAACTACAAATTGTAAAAAGAAAGAAAAAGGATTTATATAATACAATTACAGTCACAAATAATTAGTTCACAAAAAATATAAATGTTAAAAATAATAATTAAGGAAAGATTATATAGAAAAATAAGAAAAAGATTCCCAAAGAGAATGGTTCAGGAAAATAATCAATAAGAATATTTTTTCAAAAATAAAAAAGAAAGGTTAAATAATTAAACATTACTGACATAATGGAAAAACAACCAATATAGTAAAAACAAAATGCACTCACAAGTGGTTAATCAGTACGAATAGACATTAACCGGCATCAAAACTCGACCCCTTTGGTGTTAGGTGGAGTCGCTAACTCCTAAACCATAAGCGCATGACGTCATATATATATATATATATATATTCTTCATCAATGAATTGAGTTCTTATTATTGTGTACAGGTACATATATATATATATATATATATATATATATATGTTTAGTTATGTATATACATATATATATGTTTAGTATGTATATATATATTTAATGTTGGTATATATGCATATATATGACAACATTATATATATATATCACTGCCTTAAAAATCGCCGAAGAAAGCTACTGAGACGATAATTATGTTCAGATTCATTATCTCAAGAAAAACGAAAAAATGTGAGAAAGCTGAAAAAAGAACGCATAAAAATGAATAAAATCTTCCTTGTCGGTCGTATTCTACGAAAAATACTAGAAAGAAAGGTTGCTACCCAAGTACGCATACGCACACATATATATACAAGTCTGTTTTGCTGAATCACAGCTCATCAGTGTGGTTAGACACATCAACTTGCTTCTGGCCGGGATCGAAACTCAACCGATTTCGTGTCAATCGGAGTCGCTAACCTCTAAGCCGCAGGATAGGTTTGTGGCATAAAAGGAAAAAAGGGAAATTTTAGCGTGCTGTATGTAAGCGGCGTATACAACAAACGCCAGTCACCGAAAGAACTCAATTCATTCCTTAAAAGTTATGCGTAAGTAGCAGAAGTCGTCAGTCAGTTAAGTACCATACGTGATACACGCTTTTGACTGGGTAGAAAGTTATCTCGTAGTAGGTTGCCATTGCTTTCTTGCCAACCAAGGCTATGGAACCCAACCTGTCGGATTAATACCTTTCCCAAGGGCATTTGCACGTAAATGAATACAACGAATTCAACTGGAATTCGAACTCGGCTCCCCGGTTTCTCGTTCCGAGCCGATATCCACTGCACCACAACGCACATTATTTCTCGCAGCATCAATTGCCAATACATCATAAATATACTGTTTTGAACGCATGAAAAGAGGAGAAAAGAAACCGCTTGATTTCAGTGAGAAAATCAAAGAAAGAAAGAAAGAAAGAAAGAAATCGAAGATAGAAATGTTTAACGTTTGTTTCAATGAATTGAAAAGTGTTTATTTTTTGAATCTTTTCATTTCTACCCCTTTTTAAAATAAGCACCCGCATTCATATTTATTATAGTTATTACAATATTTATTAAAAGTTTCTAAGCTCAAATATTTGACGGTGCGACTGGGGAATTTCTACGGATATTTTGTTGTCCTAGAACTCGTCTTGAGCTCATTCAGTCATTAACGTAAGAGTTAAGAATTAAGATTTATCAGAAAATTTTCAATAGGAAAACTCTAAAATTTTCCCATTTATATTATTATTCTTAGTGAATACATAACAAAACGCTTAAGAAAGAGAATGCCCCCACTGGGCCGAAGTGAGCTATGAAATTAGTTTTGATAAAAGCATGCAAACTTAAATTTTTTACGCGATTCTTCGAAATCCATCGAATGGTCCCAAACTTTTAAAAATTCTACGCTGTTTTTATTTTTTCTGTTGGAGGATGTCCCAAAGGGAAGAACTGAGTAGGCTGTCGAAAGCATTTTAAAACTCGATGAATGTTACGTACAGAGGACCATTACATTCGGGAGATTGCTCGGGGATTTGTTGGGGGACGAATATATGGATCTCCCTTTCCTGAAGTCGGACTGCTTCTGACTCTCCACTGGGATTGGAAGACTTTCAAGGACCATGTAAAAAATATGTCAATGATATCAATGAATAACAAAAAGTAAACAAAATACAACAAATAACCATCATATATACTTTATAACTATTCTCTGATATATATATATATATATATATATATATATATATATATATATATAAATGCAAACTTATCACTATACTCGTTTCGAAAAACCCTCCGTGTATATACGCGGAAGGAAAAATAGTTGCAAAAAAAGAAAGAGCACATGAACATCAGCCAAAGCGATTTGAATCGAGCCAGTACGTAGTTCAAAGAAAAAAAAAACAGAGACGAGTAATCAATAACAAAAAAGCGCTCAGTACTTAAGCAGAGTAGAATAAGTAAATTAACCTAGTGAGCCAATAAACCTACCAAGGTTTCCCCTAAACGGATCTTCAGGGAATACACACACACACACACACACACACACATATATATATATATATATATATATATATATATATATATATATATATATATAGGCAGCATATCTTCATTCAAGCATATTTCATTAAATAATACAAACATACTATGTATATTTATCTTGATAAAAATACTTTCTTGTTGTCTGATTATTTTCTTTAATGTTAAGTTGAAATTCATCAAGGAAGGCGCCGTAGTTTTTGCTAACCCAAGTACTTTTGATCTTCTGCAAGATCATCCTCAATGGAGAATTGACAAAGTTAATGTAACTGTAATTGTTCCAATAGCTTTTTTTTTATCAAACACGCTCTGTTATAACTATTTTATAATTAACTGTTGTGGTTACGATGTTCCGTAAAAAAGCGTCTCAATGAAGGGGGATATCCAGAGATAGTAAATTGTAAAATTGTGTCCATTTTTATTTAACTAAAATGCATTTAAAAAATTGCTACTATATTCGGAATAAATTTGGTTCAGTGTTGGGTGGTTGCTTTTGATATAGAGGACCTCGATAATTTTCAGGTTTTATTCATTATTTTCATGGCATAGTATATTAGTGTTGCCAACAAGTATTTTCCTGCCTTGGGAAAGTTGATAGGAATGTTGTGTAATAAAACTTGAATCTGACAAATGGAGTGTAAGATCTCATGATAACTTTGTTGTCAAGCCAACATATGTACTTACTTTTTTGTAAATTTAACCTTTATTAAATGTTAGTCTTTTCGAAAATATTTATTAAGTTTGGGTGGGTTAAAATAAGAATAATATATAATTAAGTTTGAATGGGTTAAATTTAGAATAATATATCATTACTTTTTTATTAGTAGGGGATATATTAGTAGTTAATGAGATTTTTGAAGATTTTTTCATCTTGTTTATAATTAGAATGCATTTGTTTGCTGTATAGTAGTTTCATATGTTTAAGGTTATTTAAGGAAGTATTATCTTTTTTTATCTGTTAATATTTCTAATGGCTTGACTAATTTGTCCATCAACAACATACTTAGGAAAGTCATTATTAATAAGAGTTTCTTTAATGTTTTTTTATTCAGTATAGACATTTTTCTTATTTAAGAGGTAACTTTTGCACAGGTTATTAAACTTTGTATAATAGCTATTTTGTAGTAGTCAGAACATTCGATTTTATATTTTAGCGTACACGTGTTTATGATAGTGTTTTTATTATATGGTGAGGTAGTAAATGTGTTATTATTGGTGTGTATCAATACATCAAGTAAAGGAATGTTATTGTTATTGTTAAGCTCATATATGAAGTTAAGAACTGAGTTTTTATTTACTTGTATTTTGTGTATTTCATCAATGGTTTTGATTAGAGCGAGAATATCATTTGCATATTTTAGGTAGACGGATGGTTTTTAGTGGTGTTAAATATTTTATTTTGAAAGTTAGCTGTGTAGAAGTTACTAAATGTTAGAACAAGAACTCAACACATGGAATCGCCAACACGTTGTACACAGATGTTATTTTGTTGGTCATATAAAGTACTTGGGTTTAACAAAAATGGCGCCTGATGAATCTCAAATTAACATTAAGAAGACAATTAAAGAACTAGAAAGAATTATAATAAAAAAGACATAATATGTAAAGATAGTTTTGTAGATACAAAATTTAATTATCGAAATATATTTTAAAAGCAAAGCACCCCTTTTCGTTCTCGCTCTTCAGGTTTCATCGGGAGGTTCAAAGTTAAAATAAAATAAACCATGAAATTCTTGATGGAAAAAAAGTAAAAAAAATACAAATAGTAAACAAAGAGCTTGAGAAAATTATAGCGAGCCCCAACAAACATTCATGATATTTGCACAGAGAAGGTTTGCTAGACCCGATATAAAGAGCCTCCAGCACTTTCAAATTAAATATAGAGTGTGACCGGGACACAATAGTGAACCAGTCAACACTGTAATCAGCAGTGCATTTTCTCTTATTCAGCAGGTGCTCACTAATGGCGAAACCGTAAGTATTTGGGACAAGTTCATTCAAAGCCAAGGTCTGATTCCTGATCTTAGCTGGAATGTGTTGCTTAATCCTCATATCTGGGCGCCAAGTAGTTCTCCCTTTGTAGTTAACACTGCAACCACAATTATATTCATAAATAACAAAATTTACTTAGTAGGAAGGGAGAACATCCTTGCGCCCAGAACAAAAAATAGGCAGGGTTTGGAAAATTATGCAAACCTCAGTCAATACAAATTACGAACACTAGATGAAATTTGTCTACTTAAGCTTTCACAACCATTTCCAATCTAGTGTAGTGTAAGATAAATATAATTTATGACTGAATGAACGATGTCTACATCATTTAATGAAACATGATTATATATATATATATATATTAGCTTAGAGTTAGAATCGCCGAGTAATGTCAATTTGGTCGGGTTTCAATCCTGGCTAGAATAAATCGGATGTCTAATCGTACTGATGAACTGTGATACAGCGAAACAGGACTGTCTGCGGATGACTATATATATATATATATATATATAGATTGAAATCTGACAATATGATAAAGTAAGTAAAGAATAGGTAGGAAATTGTCTTTAATCTAAATGTTTCAGTTCACAGTTCATTAAATTTCTACAAAGATTTGTTAATAAGACACGGGTTTAAAAATTTCACTTTTGTTAAACAATGAGACAATATATTGGAATGTTGACTGAGGCTTGATTTCATTGTCAGATACGTGACACGCGTAATAAAGCAAAAGATTTTTCATTTTTAAGTGTAACAAACCCACGCCTGTTTATATGTATGTGTGTCACGTGTAAGAAAAACAATAGATATTTATTTTAAATATAAGTGTGCATAAATGTCTGTGCGAAATAAATCATGTGTCAAGCGTATTTAAACGATGGACGACTTTTTAAATTGTGTGTATGAGAAATTCATAGGTGGATTAATGTTTATATAAGATAACGGCATATATTTTTCATACATGAAATAACAATATATATTTTTATATATTAAAAAATTAAAAACAGTATTGGCTAAATTGTATGACAAAGTGAAAAATATTGTGGCTTATTTCGATGAAATCCCGAAGGAAGGAACTCGTCACTTTTTTCACTTCGTCATACAATTTTTCTCTCTCTCTCTCTCTCTCTCTCTCTCTGTCTATATATATATATATATATATATATATATATACTACCGGTCATAATTATTAGGAAACCTCAGTTTTTTTTAAAATAATGTATTTCATAATATTTCTAGTATTTATTGCCAAGTGAATAATTGTAAATGAAAATAGAATGGTTCTTTTGTAATTATCACTTTGCAAAATTTTACAAGCCAAGGAAACAAAGATGAATTCCTCCGAATCACCCTAACTCTTTTCATTCTTTCATTGATGAAACTGCAATATAGATAACTATTAACTATTTATAAATTCATTTGATGCACATGCTATTGTTCAGTATTAACAAGAAGGAGTAGGCCATTTTATTGGCCTCCATGTTTTTCAATTGTGAAAACAATTGTGCATGCAACCAAACCTAATCTATTAGAATATTTGAAAGCTAAAATAACTAATGTGATTTCAGGCATTACTGTAAATCAGTTGGCAAATGTTTTCCGTGAACTGCAAAATCGTATTACCCTTTTTATTGCTAATATTTAGAAACATAAATAAAATTTCAATAAAACCTTAAAAAATCTAGATTTACTTCTTTCTAATCATTTTTACAAATTATTTCTATCGCAAACACAAATAAGATTATAAAGCTTTTAAAGTGCACACAAACTTTATGGACACACTGTATATATATATATATATATATATATATGTATAAAATATGGATATAAATATATATATATATATATATATATATATATATTCACATATGAAGTTTTTTACATATTTAGGAAGTAAGATGAATGCAAACGCATTCCTTGATGACGAAATAACTAATCTGATAGTCAAAGGTACAAGTGCATTGTAGAATGAGGCAGCTATCACAATTTGGCACCAAAATATGAGTATATAGAGCCGCTGTTTGGACCGCACTGCTGTATAGTCAGAAACGTTGACACCGTAGAGCTTCCATATCAATTAGCTGGATGTCTTTCACGAAATGTGTCTCCGGGCGTCATAAGTATAGCCACAGTGGTGTCCAATGCTAATCTCGCCAAATGCAGCATTTTTGGAATTGAGACTTTTCTGCTGCAGTCGCAACTTCACTGGGCTTGTCATACAGGTTTTCATGTGTAACCAGCATGACAGTCGACAAAAGATGTAGGCGATCATGGACTTCAATTTGGCTCTGTCTCTTGTCGCTCTCAGTATTTTTTCTCTTAATATCTCTTCTAAGCCAGGCTCTGTCAACCATTTGCTCAGACCTAACAAGTACATCTCGGGCCGCTTTCCCTTGTCACTTCTTCTATTTATCCGACCAGTGAGTATCAAGTTCTCCAGGCCTTCCTTCCTCATTGCGTCTCCCAGGAACCTCATTTGACTCTTCCTTATATTTATTTTCAGTTTTCTTTTCGTTTGCATTCTTTCCAACACCTCATCGCCCAGCCCATGGTATTCTCAGCATCCTTCTGTAAACCACATTTCTGCTGCCTTAAGACTCTCCTTCATCTTTGATGAGATCGTCCAGCATTCACTTCCATACAGAAGGACAGATATCACATTGCAATCCAGCACTCTTTTCTTTGTTTCTAATGAGATTTTCTTGTCTTTCAGCACTCTGATCACTTTCTGAAATGTGTCCTTGGCCATGCCAATGTCTCTTTGGATCTCTGTGTCGCATTTTTCATCCTTTGTCAAACACTTCCCAGATATTTAAAGACAAGATAAAGAGTAACGCTACAGATGTCAATGTGCCCCATACTGACTTCTAGCTAGTTGCTCTGGATAGAAATAACAAAAAATATTTGTACTACGGTGGTATCAGAAATTTTGAAATCAGTCGAATTAACCGGCTAAGAAATGAACAACAACGGAGAAAAGTGTCAGCAAATATTCCGGTTGCCACCTCCCGAGATCTTCGCTGTAGCACAATATATGAATTGTATACGACACAAACATAAAAACTAAATGAGGTTGTTGAATTCTCATACGTCGATATCGATGGAAGAGTCCATTTTATATATTTGCTATATTTATGGGGGGAAATGGTGCAATACAAGAGATAATGCGTTTGTATGTTAAGGTTATATATATATATATATATATATTCACTACATCAGTTGATACCCGGATAGGTTACTGTCTATTCCTTATTTAGCGAGTATGTTTTCGCGCTACATTCTCCTGAACACTTTTTTTGTTGTTTCATGCTTTCGGAAGTGGTGATTTACTGTCTTCCACTGATATATATATATCAGTGGAAAGCATATACGCCCAGTTTCTCCGTCCAGTTTACGTCATTTTTATTCGATGCACGTAACTTTGAATTGGATTTGCGTTGTGGTATAATGGATATCGGCTCGACTTCCAGCCTGTGGAACTCCTTTCCGTATACTTGCTTTCCTGACGGATACAATCTCCAGGAATTTAATTGCAATGTCAATTCCCATCTCTTATCCACTTGACTGAAGTCCTTTCTACATCACCCCGTGTATTTTGTTCTTTTCCTTTCTCTACCTTCGCAACTGTCTTCACTTCTGTGTTCCCATCCTTCTCTTGCCCTTTCTCTGACACCCCCTGTAACTGGTTCGTCTTTCTCTTCACTATCCTCCTACCCAAAACTTTTACTCTTATTTAGCCCCCCTACGCATCAGTGGCAGTACCATCTTGCTTGGGGTGAAACGATTAAAACAATGAAATCGGAGAGACGAGTTCGAATTCCACTTGATTATTTGGGAATTAATCCATCTTTTCTTCCATCTATTGATTTCTATAGCCTTGGTTGGCAACCGGTTTACCGCAGAAAGTAATTGCAACTTACTGCAAGAAAATCTTTTACCTAGTCAGTCAAGTCTCGAAAAGAACATGATCGCCCAAGCGTGTATCATGCATGGTAATTAACTGACTGACCTTTGAATTAATAACCTTAAAGTTACATATAACCTCATTCTTTCTATAATAGTTCACATTAGCCCTTTTTTATGGTGGTTAAAGTTGGCCCAAAATATTCGAACAGAAACAGTAGGTATACTTGATAAACTTGACCTTAATATGAGACAGTATATACGAAAAAACAAAACAAACAGTCATTTTTAACAGCAAGGTCCACTTTATATGTTTATGTTGTCCTCCTACGAGGAATGGACTCTTCCTCTTGTTATATATATAGTTACCTGCGTGACTTCCGGAAGAGCAGGTAAACGACCAGTTGACTGCCTTACGCGCTGTCGAGCTCTCTGCTTTCGGGCGAAAAGTATTAACCCAGTCGTAGCTCCGTCGAAGAGAAAAGTCACGACTGGGTAAAATTTAACAGATATTTTTGACCGGGCTATAGGGCTCGGGTAATTCACATTAGAAATGCCTTGTGCCACATCTTGCCATAGTGTGTGTGAGTGGGGGTAACTGAATACTGCAGTTAAAGACAGCTCGTGCGCATTTAAAGCCAGCTACTAGCCAGGCAATAAGCAACGTAATAATACCGTTCAGACTTATTCTATTGAATTATTATTAATACTTACTTTGTATCTATGTTCTTGTCATACTGATACACTGTTTTGAACCTACCTTCTGTGTTCCGTGTCTTACTTCCGGCACGAACCAGTCACTATAACTTTGCGGCGAAGTTTTGCCACAACAACTCCACAACAAACTGGCAACGAAGACATGAATGGGGTAAGATTGTAATGATTTGGGAAACATCCTCTGGTGGGTCGGTTACGCGGTGCAGTTGTTTGCGAAAAAATCTGTTCGAGTGGAACTTACTTTCCACCGATGAAATACTGAAAGAATGTCCGTTATCTAAATCTCTTCACACCAGCGTTCGTGTCCTACGCTTACCTATTCTCTGACACCTTTCTCTTCACTTTTTCGATTATGCAACTCCCAGCGCACCAGTGGCAGTACTGGGGTGAGACAATTATAAAAACGTAACACTAGACTTTGTTCCATCATTCATTCTCTCAATCTCATTACAGATGAGTAGTTTTCTCGCCGTTTTTTTGTTTTTTTATAGATATATTCCATAGATCGTGTGTGTTCTACGGGATTTTTATAAAAAAATATTATTTTAGACACAAGAAGATTTTAACACAAATAATATAATATACTAGCTCAACATTACTTTCTTTGTTTCTAAGTACATTATTCTATCAACTTAATACTATGCTCATTCTCTAAATGCCATATTTCGATATATATATATATATATATATATATATATATATATAAAGAAATTAATAATAAAACATGACCAAAAGACACACATACCTATATATATATATATATATATATATATATATATATATATATATATAAACTTATTTATAAATGGAACTTTGTCTGTGTGTGTGTGTCTGTGTGTGTGTATCCGTTACCTATAGACTCCGAAACGGCTGAACCGATTTTCTTGAAAACTTACACAGTTGTACTATAAGCGCCTGCGAGTGTTCTTAGCTAGGTTTTGTGTCGAGGTACCTCCGATAAATATCGATAATCGATTATCGAAAAAATTGGGCTATAGAAGGAGTGGTTCGATTTTAATGAAATTTGATACACTCATAGACAAAGACATAAGAAACGATATTCAGAAGTTTCCAGGTTGCAGTTCTTACAATAGTGCAGAAAATCGATAATATATATATATGTGTATAAATCGATACCAGGAAATGAAAATTTGACTTACATCCATTCATTTTTCTTTCATTCTACGGTTTCGCTTTAACTGGAAACAACTATTGCTTTTTAGTCTTTCGTACCAACGTCCAAAGAGTCTGAGCTCCAGAACCATGGATTAGTTTTAAAGCTTTCGTTAAACCCGGGCAACACCGGGCGATACTGCTAGTTTGGTAATAAGTGAGCAGTATGGCGTGTCTTACAGTGAAGGAAGGAGGAAGCAACAAGTGTGTATTATGAGGATATGTAGGATAAATAAACAGTTAGCTTTAGATTTGAAGAGGTTAAGATCGTAGTCATCGGGGAAGTATTTTTTTTTTCTAAAGTTTGTTCCACAGAGTTACAGTTCACGGAAAGAAGCTGTCTGAGTGGAACTACTCTGTGGTTTCTAGAGAGAGCTTTTTGTCAAGATACAAGTTATATTATTTAAACCATAGCTGGAGTAGGATATGAATTCATAAATTTGCTAACTATATTTACGTACACGTGAATGTAACGAACCCGGATGGAATTGAAACTCGACTTTCGGATTTCTCATTTTGAGCTGATATGCATCACACCAGCAGCACGCCCACACGTAATGTAAAGAGGTAGGAAAAGAAGATAACAAAATATCGTGTATTATGAAATATCGAGTATTATGGTATATTGAATATTATGGAATATCAAGTATTATGGTTTATCGAGTATTATGGAATAACAAGTATTAAGGTATATCGAGTATTATGAAATATCGAGTATTATGGTATAGTGAATATTATGGAATATCAATTATTATGGTATATCGAGTATCATGGAATATCAATTATTAAGGTATATCAAGTATTATGAAATATTGAGTAATATGGTATATGGAGTATTATGGAATATAAAGTATTATGGTTTATCGAATATTATGGAATATCAAGTATTAAGGTATATCGAGTATTATGAAATATCGAGTATTATGGTATATCGAGTATTATGGAATATCAATTATTATGGTATATGGAGTATTATGGAATATCAAGTATAATGGTTTATAGAGTATTATGGAATATCAAGTATTAAGGTATATCGAGTATTATGAAATATCGAGTATTATTGTATATTGAATATTATGTAATATAAAGTATTATGGTTTATCGAGTATTATGGAATATCAAGTAGTAAAGTATATCGAGTATTATGGAATATCGAGTATTATGGTATATCGAGTATTATGGAATATCAAGTATTATGGTTTATCGAGTATTATGCAATATCAAGTATTATGGAATATACAGAACCCAACAGTAAAGCCAGCATAGCACCCCCACCAAACACCAAAACAAGGACATGTTGTTATATACTGCATTCGCCTGGTAAACAACTAGACGAAAATTAAACTGACTCCCAAAATTGATTATCTTCTTTACGGGTAAAATGACGGTCAGCAACACGTATATATAACATTTCCGTTACACCCAATCGTGTGTAGGGCAGCGTTTTTGTTGTTTCCGTAACAAATTGTTTTTTTTTATGGAGCAGAGTTGTTAGCCCTGCACCTAACCCCCAAATCTGGAGGAAGGTGATTTTGTAAGCTTAGCTTAGACGTGACACGCGGCCGAAAGTAGGGGGTACCCAGTGAGGATCGAACTCACTACTCAGTTATAATGATTCTCGCTAGACGAACTTGCATTACACCATGCCGAGGTGCACAACACGTATATATATCTAAACTTATTTATGAATGGAACTTTATCTCTGTGTGTGTCTGTGTGTGTGTGTGTGTGTCCATTACCTATAGACTCCGAAACGGCTGAACCGATTTTTTTGAAAATTTACACAGTTGTACTATAAGCGTCTACGAATGTTCTTAGCTAGGTTTTGTGTCGATGTATCCCCGATAAATATCGAAAATTGATAATCGAAAAAATCGGGTTATAGAATTAGTGGTCCGATTTTAATCAAATTTGATACACATAAGACATAAGAAACGATATTTAGAAGTTTCAAGTTTGCAGTTCTATCCTTGGATGACTTATTTGACTCCGATATTGGAAATCAATAACCCAATATTCTACCGAGTCTGATCAAAATCAGTTTTTCAGCCCTTTTATTTTAGTTTTTGCTTCGGGTTTGGCTCTAAGTAGGTATAATTGTAGTTCTTAGTCTCAGCCATGATACCATTTACTCAGAGGACGTATTTAGCCTTCAATATTCAGTTTACGACGAAAAAAACTTATTTGAACTCAAAATTTAACTTATATCCATTCATTTTTCTTTCAGTCTACGGTTTCGCTTTAACTGGAAACAACTATTGCTTTTTAGTCTTTCGTGCCAACGTCCAAAGAGTCTGAGCTCCAGGACCATGGATTAGTTTTAAAGCTTTTATTACACCCGAGCAACGCCGGGCTATACTGCTAGTATAAATAACAATATACAACATATTTTCATTCGCTTCTTTGGTGACGTTGGTTGCGGAGTAGGAGGGTTGGTCGGAGGGTCAGCACACATCAATCGAGGGCAGCCAACGGACTGCACCCGTCCTCTGTACTGTTCTGTCTCACTCTGTGATCTGAATTGAGCTCAACTGACTGCTGCTGTCTGATCTCACTTAAATAGACCAGCGGCACTTCGAGTGTATTTGGTTATATTTCAAGTCCAAATTTTTTTTTATCTCAACCTTTGTGTTCATCAAAACACAACCCAGCGTTGCCACCTGGATTTTCGCACTCACTGGCATTTTAAAACACTTTTGTTGTCAAATTTTGCCGGACCTACGCCGTTCACCCATTTTCTTTAAAATTTTGCAACAAAAATGCGAATACACTTCTGTGCGAAATTTTACACCGAGCAAGAATATTTTATAACGTGACCATTTATCTATATTCGAAAAAAAAACCTTTGTTATTTCGTTTTAGTTTTGTAAAGTTGATCTAATCGAGATCTTTTCAATGCAACCCTTAGCATACTTTTCAGGGCTGGGATTATGTCCAGAAGAGTTTTGCAATGCATACAGAATACAATTAGGTTTATTTCAAAGGAGACTTCGTTGTACACAATATGCAATTATAGTTGTTTGAAAGAAACTGTCGTCGTACAGAAAATACAATTAATGTTGTTTCAATAAAAAGCCGGCGTCATCGAAACAGTGAAGCAATGAATAAAAAAGAATAAATGGAGTGCTATTCACAGAAGAGTTCTATGCACACATGAGATAAAATCTCGTTCATGGTCGGTTGGGATACTTTTCAACAGTGTTGAAAAAGTTTGATCCTGCACGGTGAAATCTAAAATCAAATTTTGAAATTGGGTTTTCTGTTAATTCAAATTTGGTGAAATTGCAAATATATTTATTTATATAGTTATTTATTGCAAATATATTTATTTATATAGTTATTTATTGCAAATATATTTTATTTATATAATATTATATTGCAAATATATTTATTTATATAGTTATTTATTGCAAATATATTTATTTATATAGTTATTTATTGCAAATATATTTATTTATATAGTTATTTATTGCAAATATATTTATTTATATAGTTATTTATTGCAAATATATTTATTTATATAGTTATTTATTGCAAATATATTTATTTATATAGTTATTTATTGTAAATATATTTATTTATATAGTTATTTATTGCAAATATATTTATTTATATAGTTATTTATTGCAAATATATTTATTTATATAGTTATTTATTGCAAATATATTTATTTATATAGTTATTTATTAAAATATATTTATTTATATAGTTATTTATTATAAATATATTTATTTATATAGTTATTTATAAAAATATATTTATTTATATAGTTATTTATTGCAAATATATTTATTTATATATATTACGTAAATATATTTATTTATATAGTTATTTATTAAAATTATATTTATTTATATAGTTATTTATTGCAAATATATTTATTTATATAGTTATTTATTGCAAATATATTTATTTATATATATTTATTTAAATATATTTATTTATATAGTTATTTATTGCAAATATATTTATTTATATAGTTATTTATTGCAAATATATTTATTTATATAGTTATTTATTGCAAATATATTTATTTATATAGTTATTTATTGCAAATATATTTATTTATATATATTTATTATAAATATATTTATTTATATAGTTATTATTTATTGCAAATATATTTATTTATATAGTTATTTATTGCAAATATATTTATTTATATAGTTATTACTAAAATATATTTTTATTTATATAGTTATTTATTGCAAATATATTTATTTATGTAGTTATTTATTGCAAATATATTTATTTATATAGTTATTTATTGCAAATATATTTATTTATATAGTTATTTATTGCAAATATATTTATTTATATAGTTATTTATTGCAAATATATTTATTTATATAGTTATTTATTGCAAATATATTTATTTATATAGTTATTTATTGCAAATATATTTATTTATATAGTTATTTATTGCAAATATATTTATTTATATAGTTATTTATTTATAAATATATTTATTTATATAGTTATTTATTGCAAATATATTTATTTATATAGTTATTTATTGCAAATATATTTATTTATATAGTTATTTATTGCAAATATATTTATTTATATAGTTATTTATTGCAAATATATTTATTTATATAGTTATTTATTGCAAATATATTTATTTATATAGTTATTTATTGCAAATATATTTATTTATATAGTTATTTATTGCAAATATATTTTATTTATATAGTTATTTATTGCAAATATATTTATTTATATAGTTATTTATTGCAAATATAAATAGACACCAAAAAATTATACATTTTGAATGAAAGTTTGATTGCAGTTTTTATCAAATATTTAATACTCTTTTGAAATAATACATTGTACATCAAACTTTGTTTAGCTCACCTCGCAACAACTCAAACTCAGAATGAGAATTTTTCAAATATCAGTGAGTTACTCACATTTAAGATGAGTTAACAGAAAAGATTTATGAAACGATATGAAATTATGAAACTGGGCAGCCAATTAAATTTTTATGAAATTTTATGAAATTATGAAATTAGGAAGCCTATTCAATATCGTGAAATTTTATGAAATTATGAAACTGGGCAGCCAATTAAATTTTTATGAAATTTTATGAAATTATGAAACTGGGCAGCCAATTAAATTTTTATGAAATTTTATGAAATTATGAAATTAGGAAGCCTATTCAATATCGTGAAATTTTATGAAATTATGAAACTGGGCAGCCAATTAAATTTTTATGAAATTTTAAATTGAAATTATGAAACTGGGCAGCCAATTAAATTTTTATGAAATTTTATGAAATTATGAAATTAGGAAGCCTATTCAATATCGTGAAATTTTATGAAATTATGAAACTGGGCAGCCAATTAAATTTTTATGAAATTTTATGAAATTATGAAATTAGGAAGCCTATTCAATATCGTGAAATTTTATGAAATTATGAAACTGGGCAGCCAATTAAATTTTTATGAAATTTTATGAAATTATGAAATTAGGAAGCCTATTCAATATCGTGAAATTTTATGAAATTATGAAACTGGGCAGCCAATTAAATTTTTATGAAATTTTATGAAATTATGAAATTAGGAAGCCTATTCAATATCGTGAAATTTTATGAAATTATGAAACTGGGCAGCCAATTAAATTTTTATGAAATTTTATGAAATTATGAAATTAGGAAGCCTATTCAATATCGTGAAATTTTATGAAATTATGAAACTGGGCAGCCAATTAAATTTTTATGAAATTTTATGAAATTATGAAATTAGGAAGCCTATTCAATATCGTGAAATTTTATGAAATTATGAAACTGGGCAGCCAATTAAATTTTTATGAAATTTTATGAAATTATGAAATTAGGAAGCCTATTCAATATCGTGAAATTTTATGAAATTATGAAACTGGGCAGCCAATTAAATTTTTATGAAATTTTATGAAATTATGAAATTAGGAAGCCTATTCAATATCGTGAAATTTTATGAAATTATGTAACTGGGTAGGTTATTAACTTTTATCAAATTTTATGAAATTATGAAATTGGGCAGTCTATCAATTTTATGAAATTTTATGAAATTATGAAACGGGGCAGCCTATTAATTTTTATCAAATTTTATGAAATTATGAATCTAGCAGCCTATTAACTGTTATAAATTTTATGAACTTATGAAATTTGACAACTTATTCACTGTTATGAAATTATAAAATTTGGCAGCCTATTAAATTTTATAAAAGTGGGCAGCCCATTAAATTTAATAAAATTTTATGAAATTATGAAACTGGGCAGTCTATTCAATATATGAAATTTTACGAAATTATGAAACTGGTTAGACTATTAAGCTTAGGAAATTATATGAAATTATGTAACTGGGCAACCTATTAACATTTTTGAAAGTTTATGAAATTATGAAATTGGGCAGCTTATTAATTTTTTATGAAATTATAAATCTAGGGAGCCCATTAAGTTTATGAAATTATATAAAATTATGAAATTGGGCAGCCTGTTAACTTTTATGAAAATTTATTAAATTATGAAACTGAGCAGCTTATTAAGTTTATAAAATTTTATGGAAGTATGAACCTGGGAACTTTTATGAAAATTCATGTAACTAGGTAACCAGTTAATTATGATGAAATATGATGAAATTATGAACCTTCGCAACCAATCAACTATTATGAAATTTACGAAAATTTATAATTTTATTAAACTGATCAAATTATTAACTAACATTTATGGAATTATGAAACTAGGCAGCCTTTTAGATTTTATGAAATGAGCTACGATTGCGTATATCTTGAAGTGACGTGGCACAAAATAATAATTATTTTTACTAGCCTGGCTTACGAATATAAGAATATAAGAAAAAACACTATTAAGGAAAGAGAACAATAAAAGAACAGGAATTAAGAAGACAGGAGATAAAGATTAACATTCCTTCTTCTATATGCCTTGTTCTTTCAGGACGTAGGCGATAATGGCTTCCCATGTCTCCCTATCCCTGGTGGCTCTTAGCATGCTTTCTCCTGTAACATCACAAAGACCCCCGTTCTGTCATACACTTGTTGAGGCTCTTCAAATATGTTATCCGTTTCTTTCCCTTGTTTCTTTTTTCCCCTCTATCTGGCTTGTTAGTATCAGGTTCCCCAAGCCCCCCTTCCTCATTGCATGTCCCAGGAACTTTAACTGTCTTTTCCTGATGCTCAGTATTAATTTTCTTTTCGTTTCCATGCTTTCCAAAACCTCATCATTGCTCAAATGCTCGGTCCATGATATCTGCACTTCTGGATTCATGTCAAATTTGATCTTCAAATATTTAAATGTAAAGATTGACATTGCATTTAAGTATTTGAAGAACAAATTTGACAAGAATCCAGAAGAGAGTTCCACACGTGAGAAGTGTGAAAGAGGAGCATAAATTTTATAGGTGCATCTAGCAATTTCAACTGTAAAATAATAAAACCTAGCTTTTAATCTAGTCATTTTCTTCATCTTTAGGACGTTAGTAATTATGGTTCTCCTTAATTTTCTATTTTTGTAGCACTTAATAACATTTCTCTTGGAGTTATTTTCTGAAATCTTTGTTTCGACGTTCATTTATTCAACCTTGCGATGCATTGTTTTCCTCTGTCCCGCTTCCTTCAGTCTGTCTTTTGAGTACCAAATTTTCCAAGCCCACTTTCCTCATCATGCTCATTAGAAATTTCACTTGTCTCTACCTAGTATTAAGAATTAGTTAAGTGTCATACGTGATACACGCTTTGGGCGATCATGTCTCGAAAGAGACATGACTGACTGGGCAGAAGATTATCCCGCAGTAGGTTCCTGCGATAGACTGGTTGCCAGCCAAGGCTATAGAACCCAATCAGTCCTATTATGTAACCCATTACTGGAGAAGAGACAGATTAATACATTTCCCAAGAGTATTTGTGCGTAAGTGAATGCAAGGGATTCAATTGGAATTTGAACTCGGTTTCCCGATTTTTCGTTCTGAGTCTACTGCACCACAACGCACATCCTGTTAAGAACAAACTGTTAAGAATAAGTGTCCTATTTTTCCCATTCTCTTTAAAATGTCGTCGTCACTTTTGGTCCATGATATTCTCAGCCTCCTTCTGTAGAAACATATTTCTGTTGTTTCAAAACTCTTCTCCATCTGTTAAGAGTGGGTTAAACATTCAATGTCATTTCGAAGGAACGATATTGCATAACCGTTCAGTAGTCTTTTCTTTGATTCCAATGAAATTGTCTTTCCTTTGTGCAGTATTCACTCCTATATCGGAAAACAGCGCTTAAATTCGTGAAGGTAACCTACCAAAGAGAAATAATATCTAAACCTATTTATAAATGGAACTTTGTCTGTGTGAGTGTGTCTGTGTGTGTGTGTGTGTGTGTGTGTGTCCGTTACCTAAAGACTCCAAAACGGCTGAACCGATTTTCTTGAAAATTTACACAGTTGTACTATAAGCGTCTGCGAGTGTTCTTAGCTAGGTTTTGTGTCGAGGTATCCCCGATAAATATCGAAAATCGATAATCGAAAAAATCTGGTTATAGAAGGAGTGGTCCGATTTTAATCAAAATTGATACACTCACAGACAAAGACATAAGAAATGATATTCAGAAGTTTCAAGGTTGCAGTTCTTACAATAGTGCAGAAAATCGATAATATATATATATATAAAAGGCAAGATGTTTGTGTGTGTGTCTGTTTATCTGCCTGTATGTCTGTATTTCTTTCAGCCCTTTTATTTTAGTTTTTGCTTCGGGTTTGGCTCTAAGTAGGTATAATTGTAGTTCTTAGTCTCAGCCATGATATCATTTACTCAGAGGACTTATTTAGCATTCAAAATTCAGTTTACGACGAAAAAAACTTATTTGATATCGATACCAGGAAATCCAAATTTGACTTACATCCATTCATTTTTCTTTCATTCTACGGTTTCGCTTTAACTGGAAACAACTATTGCTTTTTAGTCTTTCGTGCCAACGTCCAAAAAGTCTGAGCTCCAGGACCATGGATTAGTTTTAAAGCTTTTATTACACCCGAGCAACGCCGGTCTATACTGCTAGTATAATAATATGTAACAATTATAGTAATTTGTTTTGGAAATAAAAGAATAAAAATAATTATCACTACAAAATATGTCCCTGTCGTGTGGTTTTCTAAATTTTTCACCCACACTTTAGATTTCATTAATGAAAATTCTGATACAATTTAATCGTTAATTTTATATTTCGCTTCGACTTAATTTTCTTCTTTGTTCTCACCGCTTAAAGAAGCGTCTTTAAATTATTCTCAGTGTTCCAGACATCGAACTGAGGTATATATCTCTCGCTATATTATTCTCCTCAGTTCTCCTCAGTTCATATATTGAAAGCCTTTAAAATGTAAAAGTATTAATGTTATTTAAAGTTAAAAAGAAAACAAAATGATCGCAACACTTAAGTTTTCTTTGATGTGCTATGATCGTAGTTTGTCACCGGGTCTTTACAGCAACTGGTTTATATTTAACGTTGATAAATTGCTAAGTTTTGCAGCCATTTAGTTCCACCATATATCACATTATTGTTATTCGAAAATTCTATTAAAATTTCACAGGACGAACATGTTGAATCTTTTTTTTATCAATGATCCAGCTCCTAATAGCCGGCATCTTTTAATGAAATAGCGACTGCCAAGGGTTTTAAAACCATTAATCATAGGTTCAATACCTATTCAAAAGTGTAATGTCTTTCGGATAGATAACCAGGGAGCTAAAAGGCTATGTAATGGCTATCGAATTAGGCAAGCTGAATTTTCATTTTAAGTGAGTGCTATTCACACTGGTTGATTTATTATTTTGGCATTAAGACTGACTTCACTGCTATTCCATGGTATGGCGGCAAAATAAGTTTTGGCTTAGAAAAAGAAAATACATAATGACTAATTTCAAGCAATTTTATAATTTTTCTTTTTTTTTTTTCAAATATTTTTGCATAACTTCTGGCAGTATTTTGGGGAACTGAAATTCAGTAAAAAAAAGATTATAATTAGTCGAGTATTAATGCAACCCTTCTTGCCCCATAGGGATACATATATATATATATAGTCATCCGCAGACAGATTTGTTTCGCTTTATCACAGCTCATCAGTACGTTTAGACTCCGATTGCTTTTAACCCAGGATTGAAACCCGACCGAATTGGCGTCAGTCGGCGATTCTACCTCTAGGATATGGGCGCTCAGTTGAAGAAGGCAGACTTTTTAGCGTGTATATTATCATTATACACGCCCAATAGCCAGAGTGCTTTAATTCATTACGGAATGAGCGATAATCGTGACTCTTTAGAAATGAATTGTTTCGGTGACGTGCGTGTGTATACACTGCTTATATACAACACGTTAAAATTTCCCTTCACTGAAACCATACGCCTATGGCTTAGGAAGTAGCGACTCCGACTAACACCAAATGGGTCGAGTTTCAATCCTCGGCCAGAAGCAAGTGGATGTGTCTAGCCGCACTGATTTGCTGTGACACAGCGAAATAGGCTTGTATGTGGTTGACTAATATATATATATTTGTCATCCGCATACAACCTGCCTGATTCGCTGTATCACAGATCATCAGTGCGGCTAGACATTCACTTACCTCCGGCCGGGATCAAAACTCGACCGATTTGGTGTCAGTCGGATATATATCGTTTGTTTAATTGTCATTTTTAATAAATAAATTAAAAATATATCTGTCAATTCCATTTCGTAACATTTCGTGAAATTATATATATATATGTGTGTGTGTGTTTGCGTGTGTATGTTTGAACTGTCATCCTCATCTTTGTTACAGTATTCACAGCGTTTCGCCTACTGTACCCTCTGGCTTTCTTCAGATTAAAGATATGAGCAGAACGTCGTGAATATATCAAAACAATTAGGAAAACAGCCCGAACATTGGACAGAATGTAAGTAATTACAATATCTTATCTGAGAAATATAACAGATATTGTTAATCGTTTTATGACAAAAATGCATTCTAATCAGGAAGAGCTTGTCAAGATTAATACAAACAATTCTCGCAGAATAGGGCTCTTATATGGAAATGTAAACAGATTGGAAAGCATTGGCATCAGAATTATAGGTATTGTTAATGGTCAAAAATTGATGCAAACCTTACTGGCCGAAAAGGATTATAAGTATAATGTAAATATATTGATAATGGTTTTACTGCGGAAATGAATTAAAAATAATGATGAAATAGTGGTTAATGATTATGAATGAATGCAAGACTTACTTCCAGAATAGGGTTATTACATAATGCTTATGCATTTCTGATGGTTTTAATATCAGTCAGTCAGTTACGTGTCATACGTGATACACGCTTTTCTCGAAAGAGACATGACTGACTGGGCAGTAGATTATCCCGCAGTAGGTTGCCATTGCTTTCTGCGGTAGATTGGTTGCCAGCCACGGCTATAGAACCCAATAGGTCCTATTATTTAACCCATAACTTGAGGGAAGAGACGAATTAATACCTTTCCCAAGGGTATTTGCGCGTAAATGAATGCAAGGAATTCAACTGGGATTCGAACTCGGCTCACTGATTTCTCGTTCCGAATCGATTTCCATTGAACCACAACGGACATTTCTCAGCGTAGAATGGCAAAAATGAAGACTTTTAAGCCCAGCTTAGATGAGGTACAAGTCCAAGGCACCCAGTGAGATCGAAATCACTACCCAGTTTCAATTATTCTAGTGAAACAAGCTTGCTAACCGTGACACCACCTTGAGGTACCTTTCTCGCAGTGAATGTGAATGGTTTGGTATTAAGGTAGGCATTACTGACGAAATATGCCTATTATTGGTACAATAGCTGTTTAAATGAGATATCTATTATTTTGATTTAGGCCTACCAAATACTAACTATGGATTACCAAATACCAACGTTGTTCGTTGTTCGGGTTATCCAGCTTTGGGGATAATCAGTTTAGAATAATGGTCCCCAACCCGACCGTAGTAACGGGTCGCACAAAAAGAATAATAACATATTATTTTCTGTCTTATTGAGTATCGAGGTCTTGTCTATTATGTTTTGTTATAGACGTGATCGACACCGCCTCTCCACAACCTGGTCCCTGGAAAAAATTTCTTGCATGACACCGATTCGTGGTGCAAAAGGTTTCGGTATCTCTGGTCTAGATAGACAAGTATGAACTCAAAACCGCAGAAGTAGCAGGAAGCCACTCCATTAACTTTACCTAGAACAATCATAGCAATGGACAAATTCTTCTTCGTGTCGTATCCCTTCAGGATGTAGGCGATCATAGCATTCCACATCTCCATATTCCTTGTAGCTTTTAACAAACTTTCTCTTGTTACTCCTCCTAACAATGCTCTGACATATATTTGCTCAAGCTCATCAAGTATGTCATGCGTTGCTTTCTCCTGTCTCTCTTTTCCTTTATCTATCCTATGAGTACCAGATTCTCCAAGCCCTCCTGTTTCGTTTGCATTGTCTCCAAAATTACATCGTTGCTCACATGCACGATCCATGGTATCTTCAGCATCCTTCGGTAGAATAAAAAATGTTCAATCCATGGTATACTAACCATATATCTGTAGAATGCTCACATATTCGATCCATGGTATCATCAACATTTTTCTGTAGATTGCGCACCTATTCGGTCAATGGCATCCTGAACATCCTTCTGTAGAATGCTCACATGTTCTGTCAATGGTATCGTCATCATCCTTCTGTAGAATCCTCACATGTTCGATCCATGGTATTCTCAGCATCCTCCTGTAGAATCCTCACATGTTCGATACATGGTTTCCTGAACATCCTCCTGTAGAATCCTCACATGTTCAATCCATGGTATCTTCAGCATCCTCCTGTAGATTCCTCACATGTTCGATCCATGGTATCCTCAGCATCCTTCTGTAAAATCCTTACATGTTCGATCCATGGTATCCTCAGCATCCTCCTGTAGACTCCTCACATGTTCGATATATGGTTTCCTGAACATCCTCCTGTAGAATCCTTACATGTTCGATCCATGGTATCCTCAGCATCCTTTTGTAAAATCCTAACATGTTTGATCCATGGTATTCTCAGCATCCTCCTGTAGAATCCTCACATGGTCGATCCATCGTATCCTCAGCATCCTCCTGTAGAATCCTCACATGTTCGATACATGATATCCTCAGCAACTATTTGTAGAATGCTCCCATATTCGTTCCGTTGTATGGCCAGCATCCTTCTGTAGAATCCTCACATGTTTGGTTCATGGTATCCTCAGCATCCTTCTGTAGAATCCCCATATATTCACTCCGTGGTATCGTCAGCATCCTTCTGTAGAGTCTTCACATGTTCGTTTCATGGTTTCCTCAGCATCCTTCTGTAGAAGGAATATTTGAGAGCTGTGAGCACTTATTTTCTCAAGTGATTTCACAATTTTTAAGGAAAAGTCCAAGACAAGTTTTATAAATTGCTTCTTGTGTATAACTGTGATTGATTTCGCTCTAACAGCAATTCCAGGACAATCGATCGAACCTTTAGATGTTAAAAGCCCCAGCGACATATCTGCATTCAAAACTAATATCTAGCTTCTATGTCATTCGCCACTTTAAGTTCAAACGACTCCTTATAGTTGCTCTAATGCGCATGCGTGGATCAAATTAAATGATATCAATAAATAAGAGGGAGTTAACTACTATCAAAAAGTGAATAGAAAAAGCATTTTGTTTGATCGCTAAATTTTTCATTTCTGTAAAGGATTTTTTTTCCTTTTTTGACACAACCGCTCCGACTGGATACACTACCGGCCATACTTATTAGGCCACCCCAGTGTTTTAAAACGATGATGTATTTCATACAATTTTTTAGTATTTATTACCAAGTGAATAATTGTAAATAAAAATAGAAAGATTCTTTTGTTAATACTGCACAATAATATGTGTATCAAATGAATTTATAAATATTTAATAATTACCTGTATGACACTTTCATCAATGAAAGAATGAAGAAAATTTACGGACGAGTTCATCTTTGCATCTTTGGCTTTTAAAATTTGCAAAGTAATAATAACAAAAGAACCATTCTATTTTCATTTAGAATTACCCACTAAAAATAGTATGATATACATAATTTCTTTTAAAACTCTGAGTTTGCTTAATAATTATGGCCGGTAGCGTATATTGAAATATAAATCTGTCGGAAGTATGTGATACTCACTCTAAACAAATTTAGGACACCTTGATGTAGTGTTATGGTTAGCAAGCTTGACTCACTAGAATCATTACAATTTAGTAGTGAGTTTGATCCTTGCTGGGTACCCCATACATTCGGCCTTGTGCCACATGAAAGCTGTGGTCAGAAAATCACCACTCTAAACAAATTTAAATGAACTAATCCAATTTTAAATTGCCTAATGTGTTGCAGTAGTTATCGGCTCGGAACATGTAATCAGGGAGCCGAGTTCGAATTCCATTTGAATTCCTTGCATTCACTAACGCACAAAAACTCTTGAGAAAGGTATTATTCCGTTTCTTCCCTCTAGTTAATTGGTTAAATAACAGGACAGACAGGGTTCTATAGCCTTGGCTGGTAAACAGTCTACCGCAGAAAGTAATGGCAATCTACTGCTGGATAATATTCTGCCAAGTCAGTCATGTCTCTTTCGGGACATGATCACCCAAGCGTGTATTACTTTTGGCACAAAAGTAATACACAGTCATGTCTCTTTCGATACATGATCGCCTAAGCGTGTAATACTTTTTGTGACATGTGTCACATTCAGTCAGTCAGTTAGACTGACTGAATGTGACACTTGTTTGACCGTTCTTGCCACAAATTTACGTAATTTTTCAATGTGTCGTGCCCCTTTAGGACGTTGACAATTATGATTCTGTACAACTTCCTACCCTTTTGTAGCTCTTAGTAAGGTTTGTCTTTTCATTGACATTCATATTCTCTGATCTGGCATCTATTTATACAAATTTGTCAGATTGGTTATTCACTCTTTCCCGCTGTCCCGTTTACCTTCAATATGTCCTGTGAGGATTAAATTCTTCAGGCCTTCTTTTTTCATTATATAGCCTAGAAAATTCAATCGTCTCTTTCTGATTCTAAATATAACTTTTTTTTCCCATTATGCTTAAAAATATTCCATTGTTCACACGTTCACTTCGTAATATTTACTTCATTCTTCTGTTGACTCAAGTCGTCTCTTTATTTACGAGGAGATTTTCCAGCATTCGGAGCTCTACGGGCGGACTGATATTGTTTTGGAGCCCTCCTACGAGAAATAGACACTTCCTATTTCTACTCCAACAGCTTTTTTTCTCGCACTTCCCGCCTGTGGTATTCCCTTCCGCATACTTGCTTCCCCGACAGCTACAATCTCCAGGAGTTTAAATGTAAGGTCAATAGACACCTCCTAACACAGTAACTCGCACCCAGTCTCTCAAACACTCTCCCTATGTACTTCCTTACTTGTCTATCACCCTCCTTCTGACATTTCCTATATCCAATCGCTCTCTCAGCACCTTCCCCTATGTAACCCTCTGCACTATGGTGGCAGTGGAATTCCTTGCTTGGGGTAAAATGATTAATATATATATATATATATATATATATATATATATATATATATATATATAATTAACTGCAGGAGGCAGTTAAGGACGTAGCTAGTACGCAGTTGAAGCCAGCTACTATTCAGGCAATAAGCAGCGTAACTGTACCGTCCGGACTTGGCTTATTTCTATATACTTATTATTAACACTTACTTTGTTCATATGTTCTTGTTATACTAATACACTGTTTCGAACGTACCTTCTGTGTTCCGTGTCTTACTTCTGGTCAAACCAGTCACTGAAACTTTGCGGCGACAACAGAATTCCACAACAGATATTTATTAGAATTTAAGCACTCCTTTTATTTACCTAACGAAACGTTTCTGTTTCTTAATACTTTGCTTAGCTTTTAAAAAACCACTTAGCGGTAACTACATTTCTGAGAAGTCAGACTACGTCGTTTCGGTGGGGAGCTAAAGGGGGGTAACTTGGTTGAAAAAAGACAAACTTCCGCTGCTCAACTGAAATTGCAATTTCTTAAGTGATTTGTCAGTCATGGGTCATTATTATGATGAATGATCCTGCCTAGTAAAGGGAACTCATGCACCAGTTAATTATTTTCACTGTGAAACCCACTTACTGCGACAAATGGCAGGCCTACATCATTATAACAGCAGCCGTGGTCTTTTAAAAGCCAGTAAGCACCACGTTATATTAAAACGGAAATAACAAGACCAAAGATCAATCATTCTTTAGTACTTTCCTGCCGTTCACGGCCGACGTCTTTTTTAGTATTGTTTTTATTTAATCTAATCTACGCATGCGCATTCAAGCAACTGGAGGTCGTCGCTTGTTTCTTGAGCAACAACAGAAGCGAATTACAGATACTGATATGGAATACAGGTCATACACATCCTAAGAACTTCTTACTGTCGGTTTACGTTTCTTGAAGATTGTATTTTGTAGAAAAAAAGGTAAGACATTAATTTAGATATTATTTGTTACCATTAAATATTACCCTGTACAAGCAAAACGCTATCTACGCGAAGTCATCATTAACATATTACAGGAAGTAACATTTAGTTGCTATCTTAAAATGATTATAAACACTTAAATTGATCCATAAGTAACTTAATTATTCATAGGCACTTCGACCTGTTGTAATAACAAGTATTTTTTTTTTCGGTATAACCATATGTAAGTTAGTAAAGCCAGTAAAACGCATGAGGTTACCGGGTGTTGGTGAATCAAGAACAGAAACAATAATGATCACCAGGAATAGGAAAGAGTAATCAAGAGTGGGGATGTGCGTTGTGGTGCAGTAGGTATCGACTCGGAACGAGAAATGGGAGAGCCGAGTTCGAAATCCAGTCAAAATCATTGCATTCACTTACGCACAAATATTCTTGGGAAAGGTATTAATTCGTCTCTTCCCTCCAGTTATGGGTTAAATTACAGGACAGATTGGGTTCTATAACCTTGGTTGGCAACCAGTCTACCGCAGAAAGTAATGGCAACCTACTGCGGGATAATCTTCTGCACGGTCAGTCATGTGTCCTTCGAGACATGATCGCCCAAAGCGTGTATCACGTATGACATTCAACTGACTGAATCAAGAGTGATTGGCATTGTATTTAAATTTTTGTAGATTAAAGTTGGCTGGAAAGCATGGAGCTTGTAGAGTGTTTCACAAGCAGGAAGTGCAAGAAAAGAAACAGAAAGCATAAAAGTTACGGGTACATCTTGCCAACTCAACTGTAAGTTGATGAGATCTCAACGCCAGTCTAGTCAATCTGTTAAGTGCCATACGTGACACACGCTTAGGCAATCATGTCCCGAAAAAGAGACATGACTGACTGGTCAGAATATTATCCCACCATTACCTTCTGCGGTAGACTAGTTACCAGCCAAGGCTATAGAACCCAAACTGTTCTGTTATTTAACCCATAACTGGAGGGAAGTGACGGATTATTACCTTTCCCAAGGGTATTTGCATGTAAGTAAATGTAAAGAATTCAACTGGAGTCTAGTCAGTCAGTTAAGTGCCATACGTGATACACGCTTGGGCGATCATGTCTCAGAAGAGACATGACTGACTGGGCAGAAGATTATCCCACAGTAGGTTGCCATTGCTTTCTGTGGTAGACTGGTTGCCGACCAAGGCTATAGAACCCAATCTGTCCTGCTATTTCACCCATAACTGGAAGGAAGACACGGATTAATACCTTTCCCAATGTTATTTGCGCGTAAGTGAATACAATGGATGCAACTGGAATTCGAACTCGGCTCTCCGATTTCTCGTTCCGAGCCGATATCCACTGCACCACAACGCACATGGAGTCTAGTACTGCGCTTAAATTTATAAAGTCTAGGTACTGAAGTGAAGAGCTTATCTGAACAATTACCATGAAATTATTTATAGAAAAGGTACAAGGAGGTAACCTTAGGGTGGTGTGAAAGTGACTGAAACCAGGCCACCAGATCAGGACCAATAATATAGCTGATTCTTTAGATTTTATCAAAGGAATAGCAGTTTAGCCCGGTTTCACTCGGGTAGTTTAAGGAATAATAAGAATAAAAAACATATGCAAATACTTACACAACATCCATCCTCGTGATTTTTATAGATTTAGATAATTTTATAGATAACAATGTAAAATGTCTCTATTGGGTTAGCGTGGGAGGGAGAGGAGCAACATATATAGATAATATAAAGTGGGGTGATCGATTCTATATTATAATCAATACATAAACTGATCCCTGACTTTCTGGGATGATAATATATATTTTTCTACCCCTAATTTTGGCTTTCTGAAAAATTTCAAATGCTGTTAGAGTTCTAAAATTTTGATTTACATATGAGCGCAACTCGCGTCGAGCTAGCCCGCAAAACGCAGACACTAAGTTGAATCTATCAGACAAACAAATACTTACACAACGTCCACCCTCGTCACTTTTATAGATATAGATCTAAACTTATTTATAAATGGAACTTTGTCTGGGTGTGTGTATGTGTGTGTGTGTGCGTGTTTGTGTGTTTGTGTGTGTGTGTTTGTGTGTCCGTTACCTATAGACTCCGAAACGGCTGAACCAATTTTCTTGAAAATTTGCACAGTTGTACTATAAGCGTCTGCGAGTGTTCTTAGCTAGGTTTTGTGTCGAGGTATCCCTGATAAATATCGAAAATCGATAATCGAAAAAATCGGGTTATAAAAGGAGTGGTCCGATTTTAATCAAATTTGATAGACTCATAGATAAAGACATAGACATAAGAAATGATATTCAGAAGTTTCAAGGGTGCAGTTCTTACAATAGTGCAGAAAATCGATAATATACCTATATATATATATATATATATATATATATATATATATAAAACAAGATGTTTGTACGTGTGTCTGTTTATCTGCCTGTATATCTGTATTTTTTCAGCCCTTTTATTTTAGTTTTTGCTTCGTCTTTGGCTCTAAGTAGGCGTAATTGTACTTCTTAGTCTCAGCCATGATACCATTTACTCAGAGGACTTATTTAGCCTTCAAAATTCAGTTTACGACGAAAAAACTTATTTGATATCGATTCCAGGAAATCAAAATATGACTTACATCCATTCATTTTTCTTTCATTCTACGGTTTCGCTTTAACTGGAAACAACTATTGCTTTTTAGTCTTTCGTGACAACGTCCAAAGAGTCTGAGCTCTAGGACCATGGATTAGTTTTAAAGCTTTCATTACACCCGAGCAACGCCGGGCTATACTGCTAGTTCAAGATAAATAGCAGGGGCACTGGACCACATGTGGCAGTAATATTCTAAGCATGAACAAATAGCAGACTTATGGATATGTAAGATAGATATATAAGAGAAAAATTGTTCGGTTGCTACATACATGCTTCTTTATGTCACGTCTAAATTATGCTTAATAAATCACTACAAAAGCCCCATAATGACGTTTCGTTTCAATCCTAACAACAATTTTCATTGTAATTTTCCATGTATTCTTATTAAGTTTATTGTTCATGATTTTCCACTCTAAATGTAATTATGTTTATGTAACAATTGATCAGCATTAGATACAATATATTCCTATTCTGCCAGTAATTCTGGAATTGTTTACTGTCTGTCGACAATTCTTTTTTCTTGATTTTTGGCACATTTGTGTCGTAAAAATATTTACAATGTATTTCTCTGGTAAAATTGCTTCCTATGCATTCTTAAAAGAAAACCATTAGCGATTCGTTCCCGGTTAGCATAATATCCAAATACCTGTTCAATGAAAGCAGGAAAACAATACATTATTGTCATAGAAGTTCTCTCTTAAAAATCTGTTTATAAACATTTGCAGTAAGATATCTATTCGTTGTTACTATTCTAAGTCGCCTTACATATCTTATTCTGGACATAGCTACATAGACCTCTAGCCATGAAAGTTTACGATACAATTTTAAGGAAAAAAATAATGAAAATTTATTTTGATTGATTTCTATAACTCCTTCATGCTTTATCGGCTTCGTTCAACTAATTTGTAATAATGTGAAATACATGACGACAGCAATACTTATTATTACATAGAAAAATGCGCGCATGAAAAGTAATATGCTTAAGATTATATTAAATTGCATCTGAATATTGCTCTCAAATTTTATTTTTCGCTGCAATATTTTAAGTAAGAAATTTCTTATTTTCTGCTTCACTAGAATATCTTGTCCTTTACTTTTCCAGATTTAATAATTTATCCTGTTTATTTCTAGGTTTAAGAATATTACTTTTCATGCGCACACTTCCCCATGTAATACATGATTTTTCCAGGTTTTGCTATTAATTTAATATAAATTTAATGCTGAAAACCACCTTCAAAATATTAAGAAAAAAGTTATATACAATTATCTAACAAAAACAATAAAAAAATTATTATTTATAATTAATTCTGATAATATATTTTGATTAAACGATGAGGAAAGTTTGATTAAAAAATGATAAAAGATATCATCAGAATTTAAATGTTGAAAATCGAATGCAAAAATATGAAACAGTTATGTAGTTAGTCTCCTTTTTGGACTTCACATATTTTGATGTAACTTTTTCTACCGGACCAAAATTCAAAAAAAGTTATAAGAAATAAGATTTATTATTAGAAGTGTTAGTCACCCACTCACTTATGTACTTATGTAGTTAGTCTCCTTTTTGGACTTCACATATTTTGATGTAACTTTTTCTACCGGACCAAAATTCAAAAAGTTTTTTTTTTCAAAATGTAGCTAAGAAGGTGTCCTAACTAACTCTGTAAACTGTTTGAAATTTGGTTGAGAACTGAATTATTGTGAAGCTTGAAAGCTGCCTAGATTCACTCAATGTCAGACTTAAGAATATATTCAACCATTGCAGTGGGTGAATGATAACGAACGCTCTAGATTTACAACTAAATTTTGGCAAGGCATATATTCTTTACAACATACGATTAATTAAAACATTCTTTATTGACCGAAATATGGTCGTTTTTTAAAATTTGATTTAAAAGTAAGTTACACAGATAAAATATTTCTAACTGTAAGCTTTTAAAAACTGTTACGCCAATTAAATGTTAATACTGTAAATATATGTTATTAGTAGTATAGAAGAAAGATTAGTGGCAAGGTTTTGTTGGTTAGCAGTATCACTTTTTTTAGGGTAGGATCAAAGGTCAGTATCTGCTTTTCACCTCTCTCCCATGCTTCTGACTTTATACGGATCACAAAAAGAATCGATTGGGGAGGATCCCGGAGATTTCGGGCCTGTGGCTGCACCTTCCGTATTACTCAGATTCGGAGGTTTGACGTGATGCAGACGTCCGCGTGATAATGGTTGCGGAGACTGGACAATTTTTAGTCTTGGCCCATGAATACGAGCAACAGCACTCCATGTTAAAAAAAAAATGACCATGTGTCACATGGAGGAAGGCATGTAGGACTTTTATCAGCCTTCTGGTTGAGATCAAAGTGTGTTCTCTGCTCTACACCTCTGAGTTTCGAGGAATGCTTGACAGCGGTGATCACAACCTTGCGGAAGCACCTCCCTCATAACACTAAAAAGGGAAGGTTGGTGAAATACTGACGCCATCGTGACAATAGTTTCAGGGACGGGATAATTTTTTCTTTGGCCCAGGTGTACGCGCATGGGTATTTCTTATAAAAAGACCATGTTTCATATCCTATCAGTGCCTTTTTGTTGGTGGTGAAGAGGCGATTAAATACGAACGATATGCACTGGCCTGTTGTGTCTTACTTATGGTGGTGCCACATAGACAGAATTCAGTCTTTTTTTTATATAATCATATCGCCCCAAGCAAGACATTTTACCGCCACTGTTTTGCAGGGGGTTGCATAAGAGAAAAGTTATGAGAAAGAGTGATAGGTTATAGGGGTGTCAGAAAGAAGGAAAATACTGGTGTGATGAGAGTAGAGTGGCCAGAGAAAAGAACATGAGGAAAAGGATGTGAGTCAGAGAGACAGGGGATGACAATTGACCTTACGTTTAAATTCTTGAAGATTGTAGCTGTCGGGGAAGCAAGTATACGGAAAGGAATTCCACGGGTGGGAAGTGCGAGACAAGAAGCTGTTGTGTAGAAGTTGCGGTTAAATTTTATTGGTTTGACTATAAAAGGGTGGGATCTAATTGCTAGTCTAGTAGCTCGAGTATATTCATGCAGAGGGGGCACCAGTGAGCTAAGCTTGTCAGAACAGAAGCCGTGAAAGTATTTGTAGAAGAGGCAGAGGAAAGCCACAGTACGCCGATGAGAAAGTGACAGCAGTTGGGATCGATCACATTGCAGATTCTCCGTTGGATTTTGTCAAGAACCCCGAGGTGAATAACAGGAGCCCCCGACCAGACGTGGCTGCAGTATTCAATACACAGGCGGATGGTAGATTTATATATATGCAGAATAGATTCCGACGGAAAAAAAAACTTCCTGGCCCTAAAGGGTGTATCAAAAAGTACTTTACAGACTACACTGAGACAGGATCCGTCGCACCACAAGTACTGATCGAGGATCGTATTACGGATTTTACATTTACTAGCGTCTACCGTCAACTATTGGGGAGTAAACTCGAGTGTTCAGTGCTTCTAAGTAATTCTATAACATACAATACCGCTGTAACTCAATTGCATCCTGTATGGTGAAAGTATCGACTAACATTGTATTAACTAAGCTCCCATCGTCCTATGAAATTCAGCGCCTCACGATTTAGTTTGCTTTTCGTTCTGACGTGTTTTAACAGAGGACAAAATAGTGCGACACTGAAATCAGAAGGCATATTTGGATGGCCAAAACGCATTCTAAAATCTAAGCAGCGTATTGACTGACAGGAAAACTTTGTTAGAAACAAAGAAAACAGTACCGAATCATATAATAATTCTGCTTGTTCCTTCCTTAGTTACTTAGTTATCTAGTTCCTCCGTCCGTTACGCCACTGAAGGAATATAACACACTTACTCTCTACACGAGCTTTTCCTTCTCCTCTATCTTTATAATCTATCAACGCAACTTTCCTCAGCCTTTCTCTCACCTTTACCAAACGGAATTTTTTTTTTAATCATTTCACCCCGAGCAAGGCGGAAACGCCACTGATGTGCAGGGGGTTACGAAAATGTAAAAAGATTAATTAGAAAAGAGTGAGGAGTACAAACTAATTAGAAAGGAACAACAGAAAGCTGAGAAAGCAGGTGCGATGACAGATACATAGGTGGAGAGAAAGGGAAGGTTATACAGGGGAGGGGAGAGAGCTAGAGTCCAGTGGTTAGTAGATGAGTATTAACTTTGCATTTAAATTTCTGGAGGTTGTAGCCGTCAGGAAAGCAAGAATACGGGAGTGAGTTCCACAGGCTGGAAGTGCGAGAGAGGAAGCTGCAGGAGTAGAATTGTCGTCTGCATTTGGCTAACCTGACTGTGAATGGGTGGGACCCAGTTGCCAGTCTGGTTGCACGGGTAAACACCTGTTGAGGAGGCATCAGTGACTTAAGCTCATCTGAGCAGAGTGAGCAGTAGTAGCTTAAGCTGGTGGTTGTAGCAGTAAATTTGTGTGTGTGTGTATGTGTGTGTACTGTACAATATAGTAAAAATAGTTTGCTGTCGTATCCAGCGACCTAATAATAACATTTCTGGCCTCTACATCCTTGGCCATTACTCTGTTGGTCTTTTCTGTTTACAATGGACACAGGAGCCATGATTTTTCAGTAATAAAAAAATAAAAAATTCTCTTTCAAGATCTTTCCCAAAATAGCGTACAATATTTGGGTTATCGTCTGTGCATACGCCGCTTAATATAATATAAGATTACAGTAAAGTGGCTTCTATGGACATTACTTTTATAGATATTTTAATAAAATTATACTCTGTGACATCATTATTTTATTATCCAATACCTTTATGTTTGAAGACGTTACTATCATTTTTAGTATGACAAAGTAAAATTTTTCCAGGAAATCATAATTATCCTTCCGTAGAAATTCCACGGGTTCTGCTAGTTGTTATAATTGTGATATCTGTCCTTATAAACTTGAAGTAACAGAATTGTGGTTCTGCAGAATGATAATGAGGATACCATGGTCCAAACATGTAAGCAATGACAAGGTACTGGAAAGGATGGAAATACTTAACATCAGGAAGAGACAGCTGAAGTTTCTCGTGATGAGGAAGAACGGCTTGGAGAATCTGATACTCACATGGTGGATAGAGGGCAAGAGAGATAAGATAAAGAATGTGGCAATTTAGTAAGAGTTTGCTTGCCCAATTATTACGGAGTTTAAATGATGATTCCCTGCATCTAAGTTGGTTGGTTAGTTAATTTTTTGTTTGGTTGGTCATTATTTGGCAATAGCTGGGACCCTAACAGATGCTACCACCTCGGGTCAAGATGAAACTGGAAAGTGTAGCAGTTAAGATGTCCTTGCTGCTGGATGTGATTTATGCAGGGCAATAGCATTTAAGAATATTAATGATATGTTAGCATGAAAATATTCACGATTCCTTCCGTTTTTATTTTTATATTTTTTATTCATTTCACCCAAGGTAAGGCAATAAAGCCAATAAGACGTAAGCAATTTCTGAGTGTTAGCTAATATGAGAAGAATGCTATTAAAAAGAGAGAATAATAAAAGGACAAGAATTAAGAAGACAGAAGATAATGATTGACATTGTATTTAAATTACTGAAGATAAAAGTTGAAGAAATTTAATGTAAATGGTTAACTGGGAATTCAAAGTTGTTTCCCCTTGAGTTGACACTTCTGGTTATATAATTAGAATAAAGTCCTGAAAATGGAGAATTTTGCTTTCATGACAGATTATATTGTTGAAAATGCATACAGACTTTGGAAGAGTTTAACTTTCTATTAAAAAAAGAACATACACAATTATGTCTTCTGTTTTTGTAATAATATATAATATATAATAAGATATTAGATCAGGACCAATAATATATCTTCTTTCATACCTAACCACTAGACAGATAATAAAGTAGAAGATCTACTAATGCTACTCTAGCATTATATGCAACAGGTTTAGCTCACAGACCAACTGCCCTTGTGTCATACTTTCTATCTTCTGATGTTAATTTCTCATGGGCTGCATTATTTTAGTTTTGGTCAGATACTCTTCAGAAGAAGCTACATTAAATATCCCCAAAATGCAATATAATCAAAACAAGTCACAAAATAGGCTTTGTTGTATTCTATTAAAAAAAAAAAAAATTAATTATTTCACTCCAAGCAAGGCAATAAAGCCACTAAGATGGAAAGGATTACTGAGTGTTAGAGACTATGAGAAAAACTACTATTAAGGAGAGAGAATAATAAATGGACAAGAATTAAGAAGACAGAAGATATTGATTGACATTGTATTTAAATTACTGAAGATAAAAGTTGAAGAAATTTAATGTAAATGGTTAACTGGGAATTCAAAGTTGTTTCCCCTTGAGTTGACACTTCTGGTTATATAATTAGAATAAAGTCCTGAAAATGGAGAATTTTGCTTTCATGACAGATTATATTACTGAAAATGCATACAGACTTTGGAAGAGTTTAACTTTCTATTAAAAAAAGAACATACACAACGAAGTCTTCTGTAGTAGTAGTAGTAGTAGTAGGAGTAGTAGTAGTAATAATAATAATAATTATTATTCACCTCTGCCATTCCCTTCTTCTTCTTCTTCTTCTTCTTCTTCTTCTTCTTCTTCTTCTTCTTCTTCCCATTATTATTATTAGTAGTATTATTCCATTTTCATCATAATTCGATTTTTGCTATGGTCGCACTACCTACCAAGTCTGCGGGAAGACCTAAGGCAGGTTGTAGCGTGTTGTTATGGCTCCATTTCATGTTTTTTATCTTCCCTAACATCCCTAGCGTTACATAGACAAAGTTCTCCTTAGTGTGTGGGCTGTACTTAATAAGACAATTTTTTGTATATATCTTAAGCTGGGGTTTCCAGGGATTCTTTCAATGTGTAGTTTTGTTGCATTTTTTATCTTTCCAAGTGCACCTACTATCACTGGTACAATTCTTGTTTTCAATTACCACACTTTTTCTTTTTCAATTTCCAGGTCTTTATATTTTTATAGTTTTTCGAATTACTTGGTTTTCTATGTTACAATTTACTGGACAAGCCCCATCAATTAGTAGGCAAGCTTTTTGTTTTTATTTTTTGACAATAATGTCCGGCCTATTTGCTTCAATTTTCCTGTCTCTGTAGATGGTGTAACCTCAAAGAATGGTCACATCTTTTTCTGAAACCGGTGTTAGGTGATGTTAGTACCATTATTCAAAGTGTTTGTACATTGTCCAGTGTAAATGTTGCCCACACTATCGTGACGATTTAGTATTATGTCATTTTTCATCATATTTCGATTTCTGCTTTGGTCGCACTACCAACCAAATCTGCGGGAAGACCTAAGGCAGGTTGTAGCGTGTTGTTATGGCTCCATTTCATGTTTTTTTATCTTCCCTAACATCCCTAGCGTTACATAGACAAAGTTCTCCTTAGTGTGTGGGCTGTACTTAATAAGACAATTTTTTGTATATATCTTAAGCTGGGGTTTCCAGGGATTCTTTCAATGTGTTGTTTTGTTTAATTTTTTATCATTCCAAGTGCACCTACTATCACTGGAACGACTCTTGTTTTCAATTTCTACATTTTTTTATTTCAATTTCCAGGCCTTTATATTTTGACAGTTTTTCAAATTCCTTGGTTGCTATGTTACAATCCGCTGGACAAGCCATATCAATTAATAAACAAGTTTTTTCTTTTTGGTTTTAACAATAATGTCCGGCCTATTTGCTTCAGTTTTTCTGTCTGTGTAGATGGTGTAATCCCATAAAATGGTGACATCATCTATTTCTGTAACCGGTGCTGGGTGATGTTCATACCAGTGTTTGTTTACAGATTTTCGATAGTTGTTTGCACATTGTCCGTGGCGATTCTTATATTCATTTGGGGCAAGCACAGAACAGCCTGAGATTAGATGGTCTATTGTTTCTTGGTGTTTATCACAAAACCTGCATTTTTGATTCATATTATTATGTATAATATTTGCCTGAAAGTTTCTAGTGAAAAGACTGGTCTTATGCTGCAAGAATAAAGCCTTCAGTTTCAGACTTTAATCCAGATGCACGTAACCATCGATGAGTATTAACTTCATCAACATTGGATTTATTGGCACGTTCTGGATATTGGCCATGCAGAGATTTGTCTTGCCACCGTTGTTTCATCTGTTCAAGAGCTTTATTATTATTATTATTATTATTATTATTATTATTATTATTATCATTATTATTATTATTATTATTATTATTATTATTATATCCTTTGATTTACGTTGTATACACAGTTTCTTCCGGGTTCCATCCAAAGGCCTAAGGTCAGAAATAGTCTCATAACATTTTCCACTGAATATTTAAGACAAATAAAAATAAATAAAAAATACAACAAAAAAAATGACGATAAACATTTTACATAGATAAAGCATTTCCAAAAGTTATGCAATGTATGAGAAATATTCATGAGTAGGTTTTTTTTTTTGGCAATTCATTTATTTTAGGGTCACTAGAAACGTGATCCACGTATATTTTGGTATGTTGTTCTCCTTTCCAAAGTGTCAATAACAATACGTTATTATTATTATTATTATTATTATTATTATTATTATTATTATTATTATTATTAATTGCTGTTTCTTTCTTTTTTAGGTAAGTACACTTCTGAAATATGTCGGAATTCATGAAGCTCATATTAAAATCATGTCTTTTCGTTCTACCTCTTCAGGTAAGCAAATACGAATACTAAATCAACACACACACACACACACACACACACACACACACACACACACACGTATATATATATATATATTCTAATCATATATTGTTAAATATGATAGACAATGAATGTCTAAGCATTGTATTTTGGCTTTAATTTCAAGTGAAAATAAAAACAAACATTATTAACGTCCCTATAACCTTTCTGAAGATGGCTTATGTGAGCCGAAAGTTTACAACCAGCATAATAAAAAAATATACAAATATTGGACAATTTTTGTGTTTATTTTCATCTGAAATTAAAGCCAAAATATGATGTTTAGAACGACTCATGATTAAACATAGCAGACATTCATTGTCCGTTATATTTAACAATATATGTTTAGAAAAGTATCTGCTGCCTCGATACACTAATATCTGTCTATCTATCTATCTATCTATCTATCTATCTATCTATCTATCTATGTATATATATATATATATATATATATATATATATATATATATATAGATAGATAGATAGATAGATATTAGTGTATATAGATAGATAGATATTAGTGTATATATATATATATATATATACATATATATATATATATATATAATCAACGTAACGAATTAATCAGCAAGTGCCGTTATCGAAGTAGATTTATACTCCTTTAATTATTACACGCCTTCCATTTATTCATTTATATTCCTTGTTTAGACATTTCATTTTGAAGAACCTGAATTTTTCCTTCCGGCTACCCTTGACCCAGCGAGAAAATTGCTTGCCTTCCACTCCCAAATGAAGAGGACTACTATCTTCCCCCTTTCTTCTCTTCTTGACCAAGATTCTTCACCTCTTCCTTTACTAACTTTTACTTCTGGTATACGAAAATTTTCTTCATTTTACGTTCGACTGGGGTTGAACATTGCATGTCTCCAATAGGCATGTTGAAATAGCTATTCTCCAAATGTAATCTGAATTTATAGATGAAATATATATATTCGTCATCCACATACAAGCTTGTTTCGCTGTATCATAACTCATCAGTGCGGTAGACATCCACTTGCCTCCGGCCGGTTTCGAAACTCAACCTATTTGGTGTCAGTCAGACTCGCTAACACCTAAGCCATTGACACATAGAAGTAGAAAAGTGAAATTTTAGCGTGTTATATATATATAGGCGGCGTGATGATATATATATATATATATATATATATATATATATATATATATATATATATATATATATATTTGTAACGCGTTATTTTTTAGAATGAGTACTGTACAGGTGCAACATTTTTCTCTACGAATTCAAATACCACAGGCGAAACGGTACTCCTGACAAATACAAAGTAATAAATAATTACGTTCCTTCCCTCGCTTATGAAAATGATTGACTGCTCATCTCTCGGACCACAGGTTAATAAGTGACCCTTTAAACTAGTATGAAAACTTACCAACAGGGAAACGCAACATACTCGCCAAGCGAAAACGCAAATACCCGTATCTAACTGGAAAACGTACACAAATAATTGAGGCACTAATTATTAAACACTAAAAAAAAAATAAAAAAATTAAAAGATTAACTACAATTAGGGACGCTTATAATTTGATTTTGAACAGAATTCTTAACTGAATCAAGGTCTCGCAAGGATGACTGCATGTATTCCATATAATAACATTGATTTTGGGTGAAATTATGACTACTACCTACGTCTCCATAAGACAAGGCATGAAGACCTTTGAATGAATATGCATTATATGGTAATTTTGACCAAATCTGTAGCGATCCATCTACTGGACTCTTTTACAAGTCCTCCTTTACAAGTCCCCTTTTACTGACCCCCTTTATCTATTAGATATATCAGCTGCGGGGATACTATTTTTTTAGTATTATATCGCATTTTTTACAGCCTGACGATTGTGCGACAGAAACATTAACCACCTTTGCGTATATATAAAACTCTTAATCGCAGACGGCATTGAAATTGAAGCACTGTTTTTCCGTATATTTTTCTCTTGTTTTGTTTTCATATATATATTTTATGCCTAACATTAAACCCTGTAACTCGCTATATATATATATATATATATATATATATATATATATATATATATTCTAAATATAAAACTTTAATTCAAAAGGAAAAGCAGGAAGGTAAATCCCAAAGAACCGATCCTAATTAATTAATAAGGATCGGTTCTTTGGGATTTACATTAATATTAAAAAATGATCAAGGTGGAGGTCTTAATGTAATGAAAATTTAAATTACAGAGCCAATTATAAAATAAAATAAATATCGATGTTCAAATCAGTTGTTTGGCCATTTCTGCATGAAATCTCTAAGAGAAATTTCACTTCTCATCGGCAACTTTTTATTTCAAATAAAGCAAGATATATTACCGGAGGAAGTTCGAAAAAATATATTTCACAGAAAGATTAAAGGGGTGGGAATAATACGAGCCGCGTTAAGAACATCAAAGCGGTGAAATATGTATCATCCAAAGTAATAATCGAAAATCCTTTATAAAATATTACTGTATATATATATATATATATATATATATATATATATATACTACAACTATACATATATATATATATGTATAAACTACAACTATATATACATATATATGTATAAACTACAACTATATATGTATATATATATATATATATATACATATATATATGTATAAACTACAACTATATATATATATATGTATAAACTACAACTATATATATATATATTAAAATGAGATATCAGTGTTATTATCCTTTCTTGCGTAATTTAGACAACAATTTATTCATAAGATATATATATATATATATATATATATATATATATATATATATTATAAATATGGTTGTGGCTGTGGTGTTAGTTACATAGATAGAACCACTCCGCGGCTTCATACTAGAATCAAACAGCAGGTTCCACTCAAATCAAGAACGATAACCGGCAAGAAAATAAACTAATCCGTTACACTTATTGTTCCTCAATTTGTGAACATCTTTAAAAAAAAAAAAAAAGTGTGCCATGGAGTTTAATGTGGATTGGTTTTCCGTATTGGTCAATTCACATTCACTTTTTCATTTGAAGATGCTGGAGTCTGTTTACATCAGGACTTGCAGACCCTCGCTGTTTAAACATCGAGAGTGTTTTGCTGGGCCTTGCTGTAATCATTGTCCAGTCCACTTTCCCTTCAATGACCAGTTCATTTCTCACACTTATTATATTTTACAGTAAGTTATCCTAATTAAAAATTTTGATGAGCGGGAGCGAAACTGCTTGTTTTCTGTTTTAAATTTTATCCTCGTTATGCTCTGTAATATAAAAACTATTACTTTTAAACCAATACTCAAGTTCTGTACCACAAAAAGTCTGTGAATATATATATATATATATATATATATATATATATATATATTCTATGATATTTAGTGATCATTACCAACTGTTATTTATGTGTAAGTCGATTTTTTTAAAATGCCACATTACTTAATATTCAGTAATCGTTCATTTTACGTTGAAAAATAAAACTTTGAGAAACTGAAAACAAAAAGACAAATATCTCCTGTTTTTGAAATATGGCAACTCTCTACAATGGGGTCTTGTAAGCGGTGAATGAATATCCACCTTACATTCCCATACTTCATATACACAACGTCCCTACTCCTTCGCTGTTTCCAGAAAAAAATCATTCTTCTTCTTCTTCTTCTTCTTCTTCTTCTTCTTCTTCTTCTTCTTCTATATGTCGTGTCCCTTTAGGACATAGGCGATCATGGCATTCCACTTCTCACTCTCCCTTGTAGCTCTCTTTTCCCATTTCCAAACTCTGCTCCGCTATCCATCTGCTCAAGTCCATCAAGTATGACATGCGTTGCTTTCCCCTGTCTCTCCTTCCCTCTATCCGTTTCGTGAGTATCAGATTCTCCAAGCCCTTCTTCATTACATGTCCCATAAACTTCAGCTATTTTTTCCTGTTATTAAGTATCAGTTTCCTTTTTGTTTTCATCCTCTCCAAAACTCATCGTTGATCATATTTTCGGTCTATAGCATCCTCATCAAGCTTCTGTAGAACACCACTTCAGTTGCTTCAAGTCTTTCCTTCATCTTTGGAAAATAGAAAGACTCAAAGCAGCAGAAATATGATTGTAAAGAATGATTATAAGTATACTAGCAGTATATCCCGGCGTTATTTTTCTCTTATATATCTATCTTACATATCTATAAGTCTACCATTTGCCAATGCTTAGAATATTACTGCCACATGTGGTCCGGTGGCCCTGCTATTTATCATGAACTAGCAGTATAGCCCGGCGTTGCTCGGGTGCAATGAAAGCTTTAAACTTATCCATGGTCCTGGAGCTCAGACTCTTTGGACGTTGACACGAAAGACTAAAAAGCAATAGTTGTTTCCAGTTAAAGCGAAACCGTAGACTGAAAGAAAAATGAATGGATTAAGTCAAATTTTAGTTTCCTGCTATCGATATCAAATAAGTTTTTTTCGTCGTAAACTGAATTTTGAAGGCTAAATAAGTCCTCTGAGTAAATGATATCATGGTTGAGACTAAGAACTACAATTATATCTAATTAGAGCCAAACCCGAAGCAAAAACTAAAATAAAAGGGCTGAAAAAATACAGACATACAGGCAGATAAACAGACACACACACAAACATCTTGCCTTTTATATATATATATATATATATATATATATATATATATATATATTACCGATTTTCTGCAGTATTGTAAGAACTGCAATCTTGAAACTTATGAATATCGTTTCTTATGTCTTTGTCTATGAGTGTATCAAATTTGATTAAAATCGGACCACTCCTTCTATAACCCGATTTATTCGAATTTCGATTTTGATATTTATCGGGGGTACCTCAACACAAAACCTAGCTAAGAACACTCGCAGACGCTTATAGTACAACTGTGTAAATTTTCAAGAAAATCGGTTCAGACGCTTCGGAGTCTATAGGTAATGGACACACACACACACACACACACACACACACACACACACACACACACACACAAAGTTCCATTTATGAATAAGTTTAGATCATGTACCAAACATGTGAGCAAGAAGAAATCTATGCTTAACATCAGGAAGAAACAGCTGATGTTTTGGGGAAACATAATGAAGAAGGGGTGCTTGAAGGATCTGATACTTACAAGGCGGATACAGCGTAATCGAGACATGAGAAAACAGTGAATGACATACTTAATGGACTTAAGCAAACGGATGGGAGAGCAGAGTTTAGGAGATATAACAAGACAAAAGTAGTAAGCGCTACGAAAGATAGTAAGATGTGGAGAGCCATGATCGTCTACGAGACACGGCACGTTAAAGAAGACGATATTCATGTAACATGTTTTTCTCTGGTTGCCTCTTCCTCTCATTCCGATCCTCTTTTGACACACACGCACACAAACACAAACACGCACGTAAACATTAACCTAAAATTTCTTTTTTTGCTTTGTGTCCCATCAGGACGACGACAATCATAGCCCTCCACAACTTTCTATCCTTTCGAATATTATGTACCTGTTTTACTAACTATTTTGCACAAACAAAGTTATATCAGTTCGTCGCCGTTTCCCTTTAACCATCTTGACTTCTTTATAAACTGAGAGTTTCAAAATCTCCAAGCCCTCTTTCTTTATTATGGGTTCTAGAAATTTCAATTATCGCTTTGTGATGTGCATCGTGGTGTAATGGAATGAGAAATCGGAGAGTCGATTTCGAATTCCAGTTGAATTCGTTGCATTCACTTATGTGCAAATACCATTAAGAAAGTGTTGTGTAATAGATTTCGCACTGAAAGTTATAATCGTGCTATGTCGGCTGCTAATCGACTTAACGCACCCAAGATGTTAAGAACTTGGTAATCTTCCCCTGGAAGCTGACTCCTTAGTATTCGGCTAACTGCCGACTAATATCAACTGCCTAGTAGTTCTACTGAACTCCAATAGAACTCTAAAGAACTCCTATGAACTTCCCCCGTTAACTTCCTCTTAACTCTTATTAGTATTGTCAATGTCTTTTATCATTATTATTATTATTATTATTATTATTATTAGTAGTAGTAGTAGTAGTAGTAGTAGTAGTAGTAGTAGTAATAGTAGTATTCGAACTGTGGTTCTTATTCTGTTTTCTCTGTAAATATTGGTTACACTTACACGAGTCTATTGATACATAGATAGATAGACAGAAAGATAGAAAATGATCAGACTCTGATAGATAGATAGATAGATAGATAGATAGATAGATAGATAGATAGATAATGAACAGACTAGATAGATAGATAGATAGATAGATAGATAGATAGATAGATAGTGAACAGACTAGATAGATAGATAGATAGATAGATAGATAGATAGATAGATAGATAGATAGTAAGATAGATAGATAGATAGATAGATGTAAATAGACTTAGATAGAATAGATAGATAGATAGATAGATAGATGTAAATAGACTTAGATGTGAATTGATAGATAGATAGATAGATAGATAAAGATTAGATAGATAGATAGATAGATAGATAGATAGAAACAGACTAGGATAGATAGATAGATAGATAGATAGATAGATAGATAGATAGATAGATAGACTAGATAAAAAGATAGGATAGATAGATAGATAGATAGATAGATAGATAGATAGATAGATAATGAACAGACTCAGATAGATAGATAGATAGATAGATAGATAGATAGATAGATAGATAGATAGATAGATAATGAACAGACTCAGATAGATAGATAGATAGATAGATAGATAGATAGATAGATAGATAGATAGATAGATAGATAGTGAACAGACTCTGATAGATAGATAGATAGATAGATAGATAGATAGATAGATAGATAGATAGATAGATAAATAGACTTAGATGTGAATAGATAGATAGATAGATGTAAATAGACTTAGATGTGAATTGATAGATAGATAGATAGATAGATAGATAGATAGATATAAACAGACTAGGATAGATAGATAGATAGATAGATAGATAGATAGATAGATAGATAGAATAATGAACAGACTCAGATAGCTAGCTAGCTAGCTAGCTAGCTAGATAGATAGATAGATAGTGAACAGAGTCTGATAGATAGATAGATAGATAGATAGATAGATAGATAGATAGATAAAGATAGACTTAGATGATGAAATAGATAGATAGATAGATAGATAGATAGATAGATGTAAATAGACTTAGATGTAAAGAATAGATAGATAGATAGATAGATAGATAGATAGATAGATAATGAACAGACTCTGATAGATAGATATAGATAGATAGACGCAAATTTTACCCCATCAGCTTTTTTTCTAGCACTTCCCGCCTGCAGAATTCCCTTCCGTTTAATTGCTTCCCCAACAGCTACAATCTCCAAGAATTTAAATGTAAAGTCAATAGTCATCGCCTGTCTCACTACCTTACATCCTCTCTCTCATGCTCCTCTTTTCGTCCACTCCACCATTCTCATCAGTATTCTCATTCTTTTCTTACCCTCCTTCTGACACCCCCTGTAACCTATCACTTTTTCTCATAATTTTCATCCTATGTAACCCCCTGCAAAACAGTGGCAGTAAAATGCCTTGCTTGGGGCGATATGATTATAAAAAAAAAATATAGGAGGAAGAATCCATTATATGAGGAATATGTGTGTTTACCTATAACAGAAAGATATTGATCTATATTTTATTACTCCAGCTATAGGTTGACGAGCAGGACAGATTGCTTTCTATAGTCTTGGTTTGCAACCAGTCTACCACAGAAAGAAATAGCAACCGGCTGTCTACTCAGCCATGGAACGAAAACGACATGATCGCCCAAACGTGTATCACGTATGGCACTTAACTAACTTTCTAATAAACGGCCGTATAGTGTTGAAACATCGTTTTTCGTACTATCATTGAAGTTAAGCAACTTTGACACTGGTGAGTAGCCAGTTGGGTGACCGCTTGGTAACATTAGGCGCTTTAAGCTTTAATATGAAGTTGCTGTAATGGATAATGGTTCGGAACTGTTAATCAGAGAGTTGGATTCGTTATATTCTATTATGCGCAAATGCCAATTGGGAAAAAGTATGTATCCCTAAACAAAAATTTCCCCAAAAATCTCCTTACAATCTAATATTCTTTTTGTCTTTAAAGAATATGCAAAGTGTGGGGTAGCCGTAGAAAATGAGTCAATCAATCTATTTATAGTAGTTTTCTATGCATAGATTAGCTAGGGCTCATAGCCGAAAGAATGGGGCACCTAGTGAGGATAGAATGTCACTACTCGTGATTTTTCTAGCGAGGCAAGTTTACTAACACAAGGTTGAGGTGATCAAATCAGTCAATTTTAGATTGTAAGTACAAGTATCCTATTTTTTTTTTGTTGTTTTTTTTCACATCCTCGTTGTCCTTCTGTAGCTTCACGACTCTTCTTAATCTGTGAAGAAATTATCCAGATTCCCCTGCCATTTAGGAGGGCAAATAGATTTGCAGTTTAGCATTCATTTTTTCTTTTACTTCAGCCTTCACCTTAGATCGAACTAATGATTGTTACTCAATACATATTCATTTCGAAACCAAACAAATATTTTCTTACTTTTCACGTTCGCAGTCGACGCGAGTTTGTTATCGGTATCAATTAATTTTATCTACGCATGAGCATTATAACAACTAACAAGTCGTTTGCACTGAACGTCCTCGATGACATGGAATGCAGGAATTCACTGTAAATGCGGATCTGTCATTGGCGTTGTAACGTCTAAAGACTCCATCAATCGTCCTGAAATTGCTGTTAGAGGAAAATCGATTGCAGTTGTAAAATTGGGAACAAGTTCTAAGACGTGATTAGTGCGTTATTCCGAGGTTTTCTTTTTCTATAAAAGCTGACATGTCTTTTTTCAAAAGTAAGTGCTTATGGCTATCCACAGTTTCTTTGTTTTTTATAGTATTACTAATTTCTGCATTGCTATGAGTATTCACGGAAAATACGATTCTTGTCGCTTCTTCCATATCTTTGAATTCAGAGTTGTTTTGCTTCTAGACTGGCTACCAAACAAGCCCAGAGAGCAAAGACAGCCTTTCGATTTTAGTCATCGGCGGAGGTAGTATAAGTGAATTCATTATTCCCCCTAGCCACATCGCTCCCAGTTGAACATAGGCCATCAACGACTCCTTGCCATTATACTGCTCATATGATTTATTTTTGTAAAAATACAAACATTGTGGCACAAAGCCAAAAAGGGGGTGGGTAGAGGGTGGTCTTTCAGTAACTTTCCTATATATGAATTTACTCGAGCCACAAGATTAGCAAGGAGATCCCACACTTTTACTTTACAGTAAATGTAAACGCAAATTCTACTCCACCAGCTTCTTTTCTCGCACTTCCCGCCTGTGGAATCCCTTCCATTTACTTGCTTCCCCGACAACTACAATCTCTAAGCATTTAAATGTAATGTCAATAGTCATCTTCTATCTCACTAACCTGCATCCTCTCTCTTATGCTCCTTTCTCCGTCCACTCCACTCTCAAGAGTATTCTCATCCTTCTCTTACCCATTTCCTGACACCCTCTATAACCTGTCATTCTTTCTCATAATTTTTTTTCTATATAACCCCCTGCAAAACAGTGGCAGTAAAATGCCTTGCTTGGGGCGATATGATTATAACAAAACACTAGCTAATCATATTCACAATCTAATCACTCTTAAAAATTCTCCATTTACCACAAGAACAATACTATCATCTGACGATCCTACATACACCATAATACCATATATTTACAGGGGGTTTCAAAAACGGGGTAACATCCCATGAGATTAAATTTTATTTACAAACAATAATTTTCTATAATATATATATATAAAAATATAATGATATGAAAATGAGCGGGGAAGAGGATGAATAACTATTATGTCGTGAGTAAGAATAAATAACTCAACAACAGGAATAAGTTAATTGTTGTATTCCGTGAAAATAGTATTTACAAAGGTTATTAGTATCCAATACAAGAATAAGGGTTAATCGTCTCAACCGTCGTAAGACGTAGTATGAGCAATGGGTACTTCCGGGTCGTCACCGGAAGTCTACGACTGACTTGTCGATCGACTGCTCGGCACACTCTACCAATGTAGATACCACCATTACTTTCCATAGTAATGGAATAGTCCATTATAGCCGAATAGGCGCGGCGTCCCAACAATAACACAAAACAAACTAAAAATATAACAAAATATTCAAACGAAATAAACAGATGTTAGTAAGACCCTTCTCCCCCCCAAAATACTGCTGATCATACTGTTCATCTCCTGGTTTGTTGTCGTCGACTCTTTTGTACGTGACTTTTATACAAGTAGGGGCGTTAACCCTACACAAACCTCTTTGTCCTCCGAAGGAGGTGGGAAAGGACGGATTAGTACATTTTCCAAGGATATTTGCACATAAGTGAATGAAACGAATTCAACTGGAATTCGAAATCTGATCTCCAATGTTTCATTCCAAACCGTTGTCCACTCACTACAACGTATGCCCAGACTAAACAAGACACAAAAACAAGACACAAGAAGAAAAAAGTTCGGAGTCTATAACAAACCTTCTCCTGTAGCCATCGTAAAACAGCTTGCCTCACCTGCGTAGGCATTAGGAATAACCTTAGAGGTTTTAATAGAATGAGTTATGTCTTCTTTTTTACATTAGTGAAACGAAGCCATGATGTTTAGCTGTTCTTTAGTCCATCAGGGTACCTCAACACAAAACCTAGCTAAGAACACTCGGAGATGCTTATAGTACAACTGTGTAAATTTTCAAGAAAATCGGTTCAGCCGTTTCGGAGTCTATACGTAACGGACACACACACACACACACACACACACACACACACACACACACACACACACAAAGTTCCATTTATAAATAAGTTTAGATATAAATCTGTATCTTGTCTTTCTCAAATGTCCCCATTCCTGAAAGAAATACTTCTATCACAAGCAGACAGACATAACATTAAAAATGTTAAAATATTAAAATGTTTAAAGTCAAAAACCTTGTGATATCTGAAAAAAAAATATAATAAATAAATTTATTTCATCTATCTAAACTTATTTATAAATGGAACTTTGTCTGTGCGTGTCTGTGTGTGTGTATCCGTTACATATAGACTCCGAAACGGCTGAACCGATGTTCTTGAAAATTTACACAGTTGTACAAATAAGCGTCTGCGAGGGTTCTTAGTTAGGTTTTGTGTGGAGGAACCCCCGATAAATATCGAAAATCGATAATCGAAAAAATCGAGTTATAGAAGGAGTGGTCCTATTTTAATAAAATTTGATAAAGACCCGGTATCTTGCCTTTTATATATATATATATATATATATATATATATATATATATATATATATATTAATCAATTTTCGGCACTATTGTAAGAACTGCAACCTTGTAATTTCTGACAATCGTTTCTTATGTCTTTGTCTATGAGTGTATCAAATTTGATTAAAATCGGACCACTCCTTCTATACCTCGATTTTTTCGATTATCGATTTTCGATATTTATCGGGGTTACCTCGACACAAAACCTAGCTAAGAACACTCGCAGACGCTTATAGTACAACTGTGTAAATGTTCAAAAAAATTGGTTCAGTCGTTTCGGAGTCTATAGGTAACGGATACACACGCACACACACACACACACACACACACACACACCGACAACGTTCCATTTATAAATAAGTTTAGATTAAATTACGTTTTATTTAGCATCTTCTATAATTTACCCAATGTTTTGTTTATTAGAAATTAAATTATGTCACTTAACATCTTCCATAATTTAGCTCGACTTTTCAGTTAACCTGATCAATGAGCGTCTTTTCAATTTGAAAAAAAAAAAACACTATTTTTAATTTTGTTTATAAATAATAATTAATTAGTCAGTTAATTACCATACTTGATACATGCTTGGGCGATCATGTCTCAAAAGAGATATAACTGACTAGGCAGAAAATTTTTCCACAGTTGATTGCTATTACTTTTTGTGGTTGAATGTTTGCCAACCAAGGCTATAGAACCCAATCTGTTCAGCTATTTAACCTATAACTAGAGGAAAAAGCGATGGATTCCTGCTTTTTCCAAAGGTATTTGGGCGTATGATAATGCAACGATATCAACTGGACTTCGAACTCGGCTCTTTGATTTCTCGTTCTTAGCCGATACCTGCTGCATCATGTTGCGAAATAAAATCCTGAAATTTGCCTTGATATCCGTGAGAAGACGAAACGCGTCAGACAAGATAATTCTTTCATTTCGTCTTTATTTATAGTGTCCTTTTAAGGGTCTCTTGAGTACTGACCTTGTGTCTGACACAAGTAAGCTGTGTAAACAGGCGAACTCAGTATGGTGAGTCTTTATGCCAGGCTAAGTTAAGTGTACGAAAAATTACACGCTATTCTCCATCAATCCAATTTTATTTTTCACGCAAGCATTACAATATAGAAAACAGTCTAAATTTATTCTCATTCAAACTATTTGTTTTATCGATTCTCGGATTTCCATTATGAAAAATTTGCCTGATTTTCCGTCTTCCGGCGAAGATATTTTTGATGCGAAAATCATCAATTCGAATCCACTCCGCCATCAGCGCTTAGACGCCACCGCCTTATCGGATTTTCGAAAAAGGCTTCAAAAGAGCTTTCCATTTTTGTTCTTGTAATAGAAATTTCATTACCAGTCGGAAGATTGCAAAAATAAATAAATAAATAAAACACAAATACCGTATGTACTTGTGCAGAAGTCGATACCATGTTGAAGTCGAGACCTCGGTAATAATATTGGTATTTCACGTGTTAGTAATTGCCTTTGCACTCGTCAGTTTGTTGTGTCGTGTCGAGTTCTTAATCTTTAAGCGGCGGGAGAATGTTGGACGCCGAAAAAGTAAAAAAAAATAACGGAAAAAATTCTTATTTAAAGGTAGTTGATATATCTTACTCTCGTTTTAATAATTGGGCGCCTCGACGTGGTGCAAGCTTGTCTATTAAAAATAAGTAGTGACTTCAACCCTCATTGAGCAAGCAAGTGGTCATCAAGCTTGTCTCACTAAAACCTGTTACAATTGTGTAGTGAGTTCGATCCTCACTGGGTACATCATACCTTCGGCCACATCTAAGTTATGCTTAGAAATTCTCTCATTTTAAAAGCTATGAAAATGGTATTTTAAACCTTTTCGGTTATAAAAATAATTTATTAATTTTTATTTTCTATTTTATTTTATTTTAATTTTAGTTTTATTTATATTTTTAACTTTATTTTTTTCTCACTAGAAAATATCTTGCACATATATAAGTCTGCTATTTGTCTGTGTATTGAATGATCCTGCCACATTAAGGAATGCCTATTTGTGCACCGTGGTATAGCACTCAATTTGAAAGTTGGGGTTTAACATAATAAATAAAAGCACAAAATATCTATTTCTAAATCCTTTCTATTTTTTGAGAAAACTTATCGGAAGATTAAGTTTATTTTCAAAATTAGTAACCGTGCAAGTTTATTCCGGAGATCAGTGAAGAGCTTTTTGTACAGTTTTATGAAACTTAAAATTTACTGAAAGCTTTAGAAATTGCATCGGGACAAGATGCATGGCACAAGCACATTTTCATTTTCTAAGCTCTGCTTAGATGTGGCGCAAGGCCGATAGAATATTGTTCGCATCTTTCTTGCATTTTGTACGACGTTTCGGCAGTTGTACACTTCGGCCTTCTTCGGTTACTAGGAATTTCGAACCGAACTCTTTATTAGAGTTACTGGGGTATATTATTCCCATCCCTTGCGTAGTAGTTTGTCTTTTGGAAGTCCTGAGTTATCTCCCTCTAATCCGGTAAGTTACTTGTTCACTACTTAAGGACACATGGCCTAGTGGATATAGACGTTGGTTTATTTCCTGTGACTTGACTCAAACAGTTGTGAGTTCAATGCCAATCTACAGCAGTGGTAAAGAAGTAACTTACAACTCAAGACTTTCAAAAGAGCACTACTACGCAAGGGATGAGAATGATATACCCCAGTGACTGTAATAAAGGGTTAGGTTCGAAATTTCTAGCAAATGCTGAAGGTTGGAGCGTACAACGGCCGAAACGTCGTCCAAATGGCAACAAAGATGAAGATAATAGTCCGAACAATGTAAATACAGTATTATAATGTTATGTACACTTTTATCTATTTTCTTAAAATTAATTATGACCTAACAAATGATCTAAAAACTCTTATTCGTTGAGTTGCCTTTTTTGTAATCTTGCATGATTTTGTGACAGTTTTTAATTATCGAATACAGCAAAAAAAAAAAAAAAAAAAAAAAAAACTTACATATTTTGCTTGTGGTGAGTCATATTTAGAATTTTGGTTTGAATATAATTTTCATTCAATGTATATAATACAAAAGATATCGACTTTATTTGGATTTGTTATTGAAATAGTGACATTTTGAAGTCATTTTGTAAGCAAATACCTGCGGAAATAAAGTATTTCTGTTCAATTTTTTAGACTATCTTTAAAAATAAATGTTCAAAACTTGCTAAAAACTACGAATGTAATTTAGAGTGTTAGTACTTGTCAAATTAATCTCATGCTTCCACATTGAATGCAATGACAATTTTCTAAAGAAAAGTGAAAATCAACCTGCCCTACTGATCATGTTTGAGATTGCTCAACTTCGGTGATAAGTCAATGTTTTAGGTTGATTAATTTAACGTTCTGACAGATGATGGAATTTACGACACTGAGATCATTGGCATGTCGGCCAAGAACGCATTTCAAAAGCTAAGCAGCTTATTGAGAGACAGGAAGTTTTCGTTGGAAACAAAGAAAAGAAAACTGGTCTTTTATGTTATATATGGCAGCGAAAGATGAAGAGACGCGAAGCTACAGAAATGTGCTTCTACTGAGGATGTTGAGGATACCATGGCTCGAACATGTGAGCAATGACAGGTCGGATTTTCTAAAGAAAAGTGAAAAATTAACCTGCCCTACTGATCATGATTGATGTTGCACTCAATTTGAAAGTGAAGTAGGGAGATGGTTATTTCTTTTTAATTGGCCATGTGTCATACATAACCGGACTCCCTACAACTGCCTACAACAATTCGTTATCATCAGAAGATTAGAGATTGAAATGTGTGAAAGAATAAAAGTATATTTTTTGCATGTATAAATAGAAATTTACTAGTAGAAAAGAATAACATAAATTGGTAGAAGTTCAGGAGAAGCAGTAATCAGAAGTTAAGGGTATCAATAATTTGTAGTAGTCCTTGCAAAAGTTAGTTTCTGTGTACGTAGACAGGAACGTTAATATATGTATGTATGAGCGTTTATTGTTGGGTAGGATTGTCTTTAAAGTTATCGCTCAGGGTGATTGATGAAAAGAAGGAGGTGAGAGGTGAGATGCTGGGGAGAAAGATAGAGACACTAATATCGATCGCTTGACGTTTCTTAAAGGTACATGCTAATTACGCTTGTCATCTCAACTCTCTGGTGACGGTCGTCTTGTCCCGTCTTTTATATTTTTTATATCATTTGAAGTCATTTGGGAATTCACTCCGGGATGTGATTCTGGCCTTTCTATTTTGTTTTTAGATATTTCCAATTTTCTATTGGCCGAAAAACATTTCGCATCTAGGTGTGAATTTTGCGAGTTTTGTGTGTGTTAATTAAAGTTTGTCAATTCGAGAAAATTCGTTTATTTCTAACAAAATCAATGAGCATTTGCATTCTTAAATCTAGAACTTGTTTTGTTTAGTACAATCGTTGGCGTTTAACATGATAAATGAGGACAAAATATATTTTACCATTTTTCTTATTTCAGATTCTAAATAGTAGCTTTCGAATTTTATTCCAATGATCAGTAAAATCCTTATAGCAGACTCTTATAAAAATTCATAAATTATTGAAGCTTTAAAAAATTATATATAGAAAAGTTACATGAAACATTATTATTAATCCCGCTGACATGAAATATGACCTTCATTTACTTCAAAGTGAAATTATGCTGAACAGTTTAGCTATATTATAATACTAGCTGTACTCGGCCACGCATTGCTGTGGCTCAGTTTGGTTAAATGGTAAAAAGAAGAAATTTATTTACTAAACCAATGAAATAAATAGGATATCAATAATAATTCGTTGAAAAAAATGAATAGAATTTTTTTTTAAAAAGAAGGAAAAGGATTTCTACTGTTTACGCCCACCAAAGTAGAAATAATAATAAAAAAATGATTACCTTAAATGTGCAGTTTTCCTATGTTTTTTATGAAATAACAAAGTTATCTGTAAACGCGTCCGTATTGAAAATGAAAGTTTTTTCGTTCGGCTCTCATCGGCTGTAATGGATTTGCAAAATATATCTTTTTCAATATTGTAATATTTTTTAATATCAGGTATATAAAAACACGCTCGTATTCGATTAAAATGTTATAGTAAAATTTCAAAACTATTGGTGCAGCCGTTTTCTAGGTTAGTGGATAGTAACAAACGGACAAGTACATTTTTTTTATATAGATAATATATTACACAATGCAAAAGTATTTAGTGCGATTTTTTGATAAACAATCCAAGTTTATAACACCTTTTTTTATAATTTGTGCCAAGCACTATTATGGTTTAATATACACTTTTATCTATTTTTTTTTTATTAATTATGTTCTAACAAATCTTATTCACTGAATAAACTTTTTTGTAATCTTTAACATTTTTTACTTATTGAATACAATGGAACAAATTGCATATTTTGCTTGTGGTGATTCATAATTAGAATTCTGGTTTGAATATATTTTCTATTCAATTTATTCAATGCAGAAAATATCAAATTTATTTCGATTTATTCTTGAAATAGTAAAATTCTGAAGTCAGTTTGTAAGCAACAACCTGCAGAAATTAGATATTTCTGTACATTTCTTTTAGACGAACTGTAAAACAAAAATCGGCAGAAGCTATGAATCTAATTTTTCGCGTCAGTATTTATCAAATCAAACTCAACATTTTTACGCAGAGTGCAATGTTGATTTTCTAAAAATAATTGAAAAATAAACCTGCCCTACTGTCACATACGGTCAGGTGTTTCAGTTATGGAGTTAGAAATTCTATAAAAAATATCAAGATATTGCAACATTGTCGACCTGACATCTTGGATTCAGTTACTTTTCGACCCCTGAAATGCATCTCTCCTGTGAATTTTCTATAAATACTTGCATCGTAATTATTCTAATGAACTATCCTCTTTGATACCCAGATTTATGAATATAATCGCAATTGTGGTGCAGTAGATATCTGTTAGGGACAAGATTCGAATCTTGTCCCGAACAGATATCTTGTCTACTGCACCACAAATTCGAGCCGAATTCGAATTCCAGTTAAAATCGTTGCATTCACATATGATAAAATATTCTTGGGAAAGGTTCTAATCTGTCACTTCTCTCTCCACCAATGGGTTAAACAGCAGGACATATTAGATTCTTTAACCTTGGTTAGAAACCAGTATGGCAAACGTCTGCATAAAAATATGCCCAGTCTTTCATGTCTCTTTCGAGACATGATCGCCCAAGTGACTATCCTTCATGCCACTTAACTGACTGACTAGATTAGCGGTATTTAACCGAGCCTCTCCAAAAAAGCCGGATGTGACACACAGCCGATTTTTACTTGAGGCATTTAGATAGACTAAACTATCGCCCGGTTCACGCTCCACCCACGTCTATTGAATGGGTGAAGAGGCTCATCCCTTGTTTCCTGTTTAGGATGTGGTTTCCGGCTTTCTCTTTTCCAATCTTCACTCTAAAAAATAAAAATTAATCAAATATTAAATTTCCATTTCGCGAGCCTACAAGAATTCTATTTATCAGCCAATGGGAAGCCCAGAACCAAATACAAGTGTGAAATTCCAAACGAGCTGCTGTGATCCAAAAAGAAGATATAAAAAGCAGATACAGACAGACCCCAGCAGGCAGACCTCATGAGAAGAATGTAATCAATATCCCCTTGACCTAAGTCAAGTGGCTACTACGCTTGCCTCTTTCATTCTCCCCTGTCTCAAAACTGCTTACTGACCTAAGGAGCGACTACATCAAATACATTCCTCACTTACACGCTCCCCACATTCCTAAGCCTTAAATCTCTTTCAGCTTATTATTTGCCATGAATATTTTAACCTCCGTTGGATCTGTATTCATGTATTACTTTAATTGTTAAAACATTAATTGATATGTGTATATATAAAAATGATAATTTCTACTCAAATTGCCTTTCTTGATTTGTAATCATTTTATGACTTATAGTGGGTTATCTACAACAAGGCCAAATTCATTTAACCGGCAACAGTATACAACTACCCTTCACTAGAACGGACTTCCACTAACAGAAAAATAATAAATAGATACCCTACTATATAATAATTTTTCCCTGTGCATTCATTCCCATCATCCGCGACAGACTTTCTTTTTATAATTTGTTTACCCGTTTACAGTTCCTTCGAGTTGGGGGAGGAAACTTGTCGACTGGTGTTATTTGTTTTAAAATTTATCATGGACTATAGAAAAAAGAACATTCTTGCCTTTAACGCCATAATGCATATATATTAGTCATCCCTATACAAGCCTGTTTCCCAGTATCACAACTCATCAGTGCGGCTAGACACATCCACTTGCTTTTGGCCAGGATCGAAACTCGACCGATTTGGTGTCAGTGGAGTCGTTACCTTCTAAGCCAGAGGCTCATGGAATCAGAGAAGGGAAATTTTAACGTGTTGTATATAAGCAGAGTATACACACGCCAGTCAAAGAAAGCTAGAAGCCTGGATGCCAATCTAGTAATATATATATATATATATATATATATATATATATATATATATATATAGTTTATCGAGGCAGCAAATAATTTCCTAAATATATACTGTTAAATATAAGAGACAATGAATGTTTATTATGTTTAATTATGAGCCGTTCTAAACATCGTATTTTGGCTTTAATTTCAGGTGAAAATAAAGACAAAAATTCACCAACATTTGGATAATTTTTTATTAAGTTGGTTCTAAGCTTTCGGCTCACAGAAGAATTTCCCGCAGTAGGTTGCTATTTGGTAGACTGGATGCAAACAAATGCTATACAAACTAATCTCTCCTGTTATTCAACCCATAGTTAAAAGATTAACTGATTGATTAAGAATTTTCCCACGGGTAATTGTGCGAAAATGAATGCAACCAGTTCAACAGGAATTCGAACTAAAATTCTCGGACTTCTCCTCCCAAGTCGATATCCGTTGCAACACAACGCATATATTGCAATAGTTTGTTAAGTGCCAGACGTGATACACGCTTGGACGATGATGTCTCGAAAGAGACATGACTGACTGGGCAGAAGATTATCCCGCAGTAGGTTGCCATTGCTTTCTGCGGTAGACTGGTTGTCGACCAAGGCTATAGAACCCAATCTGTCCTATTCAGTCAGTTAAGTGCCATACATGATACACGCTTGGGCGATCATATCTCTTTCGAGATATGACTGACTGGGCAGAAGATTATCCCGCAGTAGGTTGCCATTGCTTTCTGCGGTAGACTGGTTGTCGACCAAGGCTATAGAACCCAATCTGTCCTATTCAGTCAGTTAAGTGCCATACATGATACACGCTTGGGCGATCATATCTCTTTCGAGATATGACTGACTGGGCAGAAGATTATCCCGCAGTAGGTTGCCATTGCTTTCTGCGGTAGACTGGTTGTCGACCAAGGCTATAGAACCCAATCTGTCCTATTCAGTCAGTTAAGTGCCATACATGATACACGCTTGGGCGATCATATCTCTTTCGAGATATGACTGACTGGGCAGAAGATTATCCCGCAGTAGGTTGCCATTGCTTTCTGCGGTAGACTGGTTGCCGACCAAGGCTATAGAACCCAATCTGTCCTGTTATCTAATGCTATCTAGGGAAGAAATGGATTAATATCTTTTGCAAGGGTATTTGCGCATAAACTGGAATTCGAACTAGGCCCACCGATTTATCGTTTCGAGCCGATATCCACTGCACCACAGCACACATCTTGCAATGCTTTACGTAAAAAATCAACAGAAACCCCCTTGTCGAGACTTTATTCGCTCCTCTCTTGTTTGGCAGGGTTAGTTTGTTTTACCGACTGAGACTCTTACAATCTTTCTGTCAGGTATTGTCTAACTTTTGGGATTGTCCACTTTTCTTTGCATTTAAACGCTTTCGGTAGTAGTAGATGGTCTGAACTCTGATTCTAGAAACTACCGACTGCCTGGCTATCTCTCGTCGAGTAACCTCCTCCATACAAGTCACAACCTTCAGTAGTAGTTGGTGCCATCCAAGGCTATAGAATCTAATCTGTCCTGTTAAATAACCCATAGCTGGAGGAAGAAGAGTTCAAGTAACTGAAGTACCATATGTGCGTTGTGGTGCAGTGGATATCCGCTCGGAACGACAACGCTGGGAGCCGAGTTCGCATTCCAGTTGAATACGTTGCATTCACTTACGCGCAAATACCCTTGGGAAAGGTATTAATCCGTCTACTCCTTCCAGTTATGGGTTAAATAACAGGACAGATTGAGTTCTATAGCCTTGACTGGCAACCAGTCTACCGCAGAAAGCAATGGCAACCTACTGCGGGATAATCTTCTGCCCAGTTAGTCATGTCTATATCGTGTCTCTTTTGAGACATGATTGCCTAAGCGTGTATTTAACTGACTGACCATATATGATATATACTTATGCGATCATTTTTTTGTTTGACTAGGCAGAATATTTTCCCGCGGTCGGGTGCCATTTCTTTCTGTGATAGACTCGTTGCCAACCAAGACTATAGAATCCAATCTGCTATTGAACCCATATCTGGAGGGATAAGAGATAAATTAATACCTTTCTCAAGAGTATTTGCGCTTAAGTGATCGCAACGAATTCAACCGGAATTTAATAATTGAAGCTTAATTCATCCGTACGACACCGACATTGGTAAGTGGAAGTCGAAATTGAGTTTGCAGACGGATGCACGCCTTGATAGCTGCCATTTTGAATTTTTGCCAGACGCCGCCTTTTATTTTTCTGAAATGTGTTCATAAACGAACCTAACCTAATGATTATGCGGGATTATTTGTATTTTTTTGTCTGTTTTATTTGTTATAATCAGTGCATCAATCGCGTATGATTGTTTTTTAAAACTGTAGCCAGTCATTATTTACAAGAATAACAAATTTCTACGAAAAAAAAAGAATAGAAATATTCGTAGCTACAGTCAGCCAAGTATTAACTGTCTATGAGCTTGGAACAGTATTTTTAAAAGTAATACCCACTCAGTATAAGGCTCAACAGCCACAACGAATAAAGAATTAGATGCTGCAGAAGGAATACATGGATTTATTTATGATCCAACATCAATTTTTAGCAAGTACGTGTTTGAGTAGGTATCCCTGCTTTTTAAACAGCGTAAATTTATGGCTACCGGCCTGTGCATTTGAGAGTCTTAATAAGGAAGATTCATTCGTATTTTCTCTTTTCAAATTTGTCATTCGTGACACGAAGTCGAAGGTCAATTTGTAGGCAGAAGGCATTATGAATTTTTACCAGAGGAATGTATTTTTTTATCGTTTCACCCCAAGCAAGGCGGTACCGCCAATGATTGCGCAGGGGGCTACATAAGAAAGTAATTGTTTAGGCAGGAGGGGAGTGAAGAGAATGATGTACCAGTTACAGGGTGTGTCAGAGAAATAGCAAGAGAAGGATGTAAATCCAGGAGTGAAAATAGTTGCAAAAGGAGAGAGAAAAGAACAAGTCAAGTGGATAAGAGATGGAAATTGTCATTTCATTTAAATTCCTGGAAGTTGCAGCCGTCAAGAAAATAAGTATACACAAAGGAGTTCCACAGGCAGGAAGTGCGAGAAAAGAAGCTGATGGAGAATTGTCGGAAGAATTTGGTTGATTGTTTGATTGATTTTTTGCACAGAAGTATCCTAATGCTTACACGGGATGATTATAATTTCCTAATTTTTAATCCATTGTTTGCTACCCAGTTAAGCAACGTTGAGACTGGTCAGTAGCTAGATGGTTGACCGATTCGGAATATAAAGTACTGTAAGCTTGGCTGATAGGATGATGTAATAGCAACAATCGATATATCGAACAGCAATTCTGAGTCTTACGCCAAAACCTCGATCATCAAACGGTGATCTAGGAAGCTGCATCTACAAACACAAGAAAGTCTTACGCCAAAACCTCTATCATCAAACGGTGATCTAGGAAGCTGCATCTACGAACACAAGAAAGTCTTACGCCAAAACCTCGATCATCAAACGGTGATCTAGGAAGCTGCATCTACGAACACAAGAAAGTCTTACGCCAAAACCTCGATCATCAAACGGTGATCTAGGAAGCTGCATCTACGAACACAAGAAAGTCTGACGCCAAAACCTCGATCATCAAACGGTGATCTAGGAAGCTGCATCTACGAACACAAGAAAGTCTTACGCCAAAACCTCGATCATCAAACGGTGATCTAGGAAGCTGCATCTAGGAACACAAGAAAGTCTTACGCCAAAATCTCGATCATCAAACGGTGATCTAGGAAGCTGCATCTACGAACACAAGAAAGTCTTACGCCAAAACCTCGATCATCAAACGGTGATCTAGGAAGCTGCATCTACGAACACAAGAAAGTCTTACGCCAAAACCTCGATCATCAAACGGTGATCTAGGAAGCTGCATCTACGAACACAAGAAAGTCTGACGCCAAAACCTCGATCATCAAACGGTGATCTAGGAAGCTGCATCTACGAACACAAGAAAGTCTTACGCCAAAACCTCGATCATCAAACGGTGATCTAGGAAGCTGCATCTACGAACACAAGAAAGTCTTACGCCAAAACCTCGATCATCAAACGGTGATCTAGGAAGCTGCATCTACGAACACAAGAGTGTCGGACGCCAAAACCTCGATCATCAAACGGTGATCTAGGAAGCTGCATCTACGAACACAAGAAAGTCTTACGCCAAAACCTCGATCATCAAACGGTGATCTAGGAAGCTGCATCTACGAACACAAGAGTGTCGGACGCCAAAACCTCGATCATCAAACGGTGATCTAGGAAGCTGCATCTACGAACACAAGAAAGTCTTACGCCAAAACCTCTATCATCAAACGGTGATCTAGGAAGCTGCATCTACGAACACAAGAAAGTCTTACGCCAAAACCTCGATCATCAAACGGTGATCTAGGAAGCTGCATCTACGAACACAAGAGTGTCGGACGCCAAAACCTCGATCATCAAACGGTGATCTAGGAAGCTGCATCTACGAACACAGAAAAGTCTTACGCCAAAACCTCGATCATCAAACGGTGATCTAGGAAGCTGCATCTACAGACACAGAAAGTCTTACGCCAAAACCTCGATCATCAAACGGTGATCTAGGAGGCTACATCTACGAACACAAAGAAGTCTTACGCCAAAACCTCCGATCATCAAACGGTGATCTGGAAGCTGCATCTACGAACACAAGAGTGTCGGACGCCAAAACCTCGATCATCAAACGGTGATCTAGGAAGCTACATCTACGAACACAAGAAAGTCTTACGCCAAAACCTCGATCATCAAACGGTGATCTAAGGAAGCTGCATCTACGAACACAAGAAAGTCTTACGCCAAAACCTCGATCATCAAACGGTGATCTAGGGGCTACATCTACGAACACAAGAGTGTCGAAGGACGACAAAACCTCGATCATCAAACGGTGATCTAGGGAAGGCTACATCTACGAACACAAGAAAGTCTTACGCCAAAACCTCGATCATCAAACGGTGATCTAGGAAGCTGCATCTACGAACACAAAAGTGTCGGACATAGAAACCTCGATCATCAAACGGTGATCTGGGAAGCTGCATCTACGAACACAAGAAAGTCTTACGCAAAAACCTCGATCATCAAACGGTGATCTGAGAAGCTGCATCTACGAACACAAGAAAGTCTTACGCCAAAAACCTCGATCATCAAACGGTGATCTAGGGAAGCTGCATCTACGAACACAAGAAAGTCTTACGCCAAAACCTCGATCATCAAACGGTGATCTAGGAAGCTGCATCTACGAACACAAGAAAAGTCTTACGCCAAAACCTCGATCATCAAACGGTGATCTAGGTAGCCCATCTACGAACACAAGAGTGTCGGACGCCAAAACCTCGATCATCAAACGGTGATCTAGGAAGCTGCATCTACGAACACAAGAAAGTCTTACGCCAAAACCTCGATCATCAAACGGTGATCTAGGAAGCTGCATCTGAACACAAGAAAGTCTTACGCCAAAACCTCGATCATCAAACGGTGATCTAGGAAGCTGCATCTACGAACACAAGAAAGTCTTACGCCAAAACCTCGATCATCAAACGGTGATCTAGGAAGCTGCATCTACGAACACAAGAAAGTCTTACGCCAAAACCTCGATCATCAAACGGTGATCTGGGTAGCTGCATCTACGAACACAAGAGTGTCGGACGCCAAAACCTCGATCATCAAACGGTGATCTAAGGCTACATCTACGAACACAAGAAAGTCTTACGCCAAAACCTCTATCCATCCAAACGGTGATCTAAGGAAGCTGCATCTACGAACACAAGAAAGTCTTACGCCAAAACCTCGATCATCAAACGGTGATCTAGAAGGAAGCTGCATCTACGAACACAAGAAAGTCTTACGCCAAAACCTCGATCATCAAACGGTGATCTAGGGGAAGCTGCATCTACGAACACAAGAGTGTCGGACACTTAGAAACCTCGATCATCAAACGGTGATCTAGGAAGCTGCATCTACGAACACAAGAAAGTCTTACGCCAAAAACCTCTATCATCAAACGGTGATCTAGGAAGCTGCATCTACGAACACAAGAAAGTCTTACGCCAAAACCTCGATCATCAAACGGTGATCTAGGAAGCTGCATCTACGAACACAAGAAAGTCTTACGCCAAAACCTCGATCATCAAACGGTGATCCTGGAAGCTGCATCTACGAACACAAGAGTGTCGGACGCCAAAACCTCGATCATCAAACGGTGATCTAGGAAGCTGCATCTACGAACACAAGAGTGATAAGCCCGCCAAAACCTCGATCATCAAACGGTGATCTAGGAAGCTGCATCTACGAACACAAGAAAGTCTTACGCCAAAACCTCGATCATCAAACGGTGATCTAAGGCTACATCTACGAACACAAGAGTGTCGGACGCCAAAACCTCGATCATCAAACGGTGATCTAGGGAGCTGCATCTACGAACACAAGAAAGTCTTACGCCAAAACCTCGATCATCAAACGGTGATCTAGGAAGCTACATCTACGAACACAAGAGTGTCGGACGCCAAAACCTCGATCATCAAACGGTGATCTAGGAAGCTACATCTACGAACACAAGAGTGTCGGACGCCAAAACCTCGATCATCAAACGGTGATCTAGGAAGCTGCATCTACGAACACAAGAAAGTCTTACGCCAAAACCTCGATCATCAAACGTTGGAATACCAAGGCTACATCTACGAACACAAGAGTGTCGGACGCCAAAACCTCGATCATCAAACGATGATCTAGGAAGCTGCATCTACGAACACAAGAGTGTCGGACGCCAAAACCTCGATCATCAAACGGTGATCTAGGAAACTGCATCTACGAACACAAGAAAGTCTTACGCCAAAACCTCGATCATCAAACGGTGATCTAGGAAGCTGCATCTACGAACACAAGAGTGTCGGACGCCAAAACCTCGATCATCAAACGGTGATCTAGGAAGCTGCATCTACGAACACAAGAGTGTCGGACGCCAAAACCTCGATCATCAAACGGTGATCTAGGAAGCTGCATCTACGAACACAAGAAAGTCTTACGCCAAAGCCTCGATCATCAAACGGTGATCTAGGAAGCTGCATCTACGAACACAAGAGTGTCGCACGCCAAAACCTCGATCATCAAACGGTGATCTAGGAAGCTGCATCTACGAACACAAGAAAGTCTTACGCCAAAACCTCGATCATCAAACGGTGATCTAGGAAGCTGCATCTACGAACACAAGAAAGTCTTACGCCAAAACCTCGATCATCAAACGGTGATCTAGGAAGCTGCATCTACGAACACAAGAGTGTCGGACGCCAAAACCTCGATCATCAAACGGTGATCTAGGAAGCTGCATCTACGAACACAAGAAAGTCTTACGCCAAAACCTCGATCATCAAACGGTGATCTAGGAAGCTGCATCTACGAACACAAGAAAGTCTTACGCCAAAACCTCGATCATCAAACGGTGATCTAGGAAGCTGCATCTACGAACACAAGAGTGTCGGACGCCAAAACCTCGATCATCAAACGGTGATCTAGGAAGCTGCATCTACGAACACAAGAGTGTCGGCCGCCAAAACTCCGATCATCAAACGGTGATCTAGAGGCTGCATCTACGAACACAAGAAAGTCCTACGCCAAAACCTCGATCATCAAACAGACTAGGGAAGTTGAAGACTACGAACACAAGAAGGTTTTCTCCTAGCGCCAAAACCTCAAAATACCGATCATCAAACGGTGATCTAGAAGCTGCATCTACGAACACAAGAGTGTCGTGGACGCCAAAAACCTCGATCATCAAACGGTGATCTAGGAAGCTGCATCTACGAACACAAGAGTGTTTGGACGCCAAAACCTCGACTACTCAAACGGTGATCTAGGAAGCTGCATCTACGAACACAAGAGTGTCGGACGCCAAAACCTCGATCATCAAACGGTGAACTAGGAAGCTGCATCTACGAATGGTCGTAAGAGTGTCGGACGCCAAAACCTCGATCAAAACGGTATTCAGAAGCTGCATCTACGAACACAAGAAAGTCTTACGCCAAAACCTCGATCATCAACGGTGATCTAGGAAGCTGCATCTACGAATACAAGAGTGTCGACAAAACCTCGATCATCAACGATCAGGAAGCTGCATCTGCCGAACACAAGAGTGTCGGGATCACGAAAACCCTGATCATCAAACGGTGATCTTTAGGAAGCTGCATCTACGAACACAAGAAAGTCTTTGATGCCAAAAACTCTGATCTATCAAACGGTGATCTAGAAGCTGCATCTACGAACACAGAAGGGAAATGGACGCCAAAATCCTCTCGACTACCAAATCATATTCAGGAAGCTGCATCTACGAACACAAGAGTGTCGGACGCCAAACGATCATCAAATTCAAGGATTCGTATGCATCTACGAACACAAGAAAGTCTTACGCCAAAACCTTGACTACCAACGGTGATCTAGGCGTCAAGACTACGAACACAAGAGAAAGTTCTACGCCAAAACCTCGATCACCAAAACGAGACCGGTGTTGCACTCATTGAACACAAGAAAGTTCTACGCCAAAACCTCGATCATCAAACGGTGATCTAGAAGGTATCTACGAACACAAGATGGTTGGACGCCAAAACTCGATCATCAAACGGTGATCTAGGAAGCTGCATCTACGAACACAAGAGTGTCGGACGCCAAACCTCGATCACCAAACGGTGATTCCAGAAGTTTTACCTACGAAATACAAGAAAGTCTTGTACGCCAAAACTGGATCATCAAACGGTGATCTAGAAGCTGCATCTACGAAATTCTACAAGAAAGTCTTGGATGTGTCAAAACCTCGATCATCAAGGTCAGATCTGAGAAGCTGCATCTACGAACACAAGAGTGTCGGACGCCAAAACCTCGATCATCAAAACGGTGATCTAGAAGCTGCATCTACGAACACAAGAAAGTCTTACGCCAAAACCTCTATCGTCAAACGGTGATCTAGGAAGCTGCATCTACGAACACAAGAAAGTCTTACGCCAAAACCTCGATCATCAAACGGTGATCTAGGAAGCTGCATCTACGAACACAAGAAAGTCTTACGCCAAAACCTCGATCATCAAACGGTGATCTAGGAAGCTGCATCTACGAACACAAGAAAGTCTTACGCCAAAACCTCGATCATCAAACGGTGATCTAGGAAGCTGCATCTACGAACACAAGAGTGTCGGACGCCAAAACCTCGATCATCAAACGGTGATCTAGGAAGCTGCATCTACGAACACAAGAGTGTCGGACGCCAAAACCTCGATCATCAAACGGTGATCTAGGAAGCTGCATCTACGAACACAAGAAAGTCTTACGCAAAAACCTCGATCATCAAACGGTGATCTAGGAAGCTGCATCTACGAACACAAGAGTGTCGGACGCCAAAACCTCGATCATCAAACGGTGATCTAGGAAGCTGCATCTACGAACACAAGAAAGTCTTACGCCAAAACCTCGATCATCAAACGGTGATCTAGGAAGCTGCATCTACGAACACAAGAAAGTCTTACGCCAAAACCTCGATCATCAAACGGTGATCTAGGAAGCTGCATCTACGAATACAAGAGTGTCGGACGCCAAAACCTCGATCATCAAACGGTGATCTAGGAAGCTGCATCTACGAACACAAGAGTGTCGGACGCCAAAACCTCGATCATCAAACGGTGATCTAGGAAGCTGCATCTACGAACACAAGAAAGTCTTACGCCAAAACCTCGATCATCAAACGGTGATCTAGGAAGCTGCATCTACGAACACAAGAAAGTCTTACGCCAAAACCTCGATCATCAAACGGTGATCTAGGAAGCTGCATCTACGAACACAAGAGTGTCGGACGCCAAAACCTCGATCATCAAACGGTGATCTAGGAAGCTGCATCTACGAACATAAGAAAGTCTTGCGTTTAGACAGAGGTTCTAGTGCTCACGTTTTACATCGAAACGACCTGGGATATTAACATTTATTTCACTAATGCCATCCTAATTAAAAAAGAACGTAAATATATAATTAACAAACATAATTGCCAATTTATACCACAAGATAGAAAATAATTCTATGATATTACAAATAACATAATAGGCAAGGTCATCATCTTGAGCCGAGAACAAATAAAAAACACTATTTGATTGTTAATCAAACTTTATGTATATATACATCCCTTGTTCCCTGCTTAGGATGAGGTTTCCCGTTTTCTCTTTTCCAATCTATTTACTCTTTTTTTTCTTTTTCAATTGGAGTAGATAGACTAAACTATCGCCCGGTTCACACTCCTCCCGCATGTATTGAACAGGTGAAGAGGCTCATCCCTTGTTCCCTGTTTAGGATGAGGTTTCCCGTTTTCTCTTTTCCAATCTATTTACTCTTTTTTTGTCTTTTTCAATTGGAGTAGATAGACTAAACTATCGCCCAGTTCACACACCACCCACGTCTATTGAACAGGTGAAGAGGCTCATCCCGTGTTCCCTGTTTAGGATGTGGTTTCTGGCTTTCTCTTTTCCAATCTTTTCACTCTTACGTAGCCCCCTGCACATCAGTGGCGTTACCGCCTTGCTTGGGGTGATATGAGTAAAAAAAAAAACTCTTTAAGAAGAAAATATTTTAAAAACAACAAAAGCATAATATTAGCATTGCTACCAACTGTAAACACTCGCTTAAAAATTATTTGGCCATCTTTTTACAGATTCATCCCTCATCAATCAAACTTACGTCTAACTAATGCAATAAATAAATAAATAAATAAAATAATACAAATTCCATTTTCAAAGACCACATAAAAATACTTTAATGAAAAATAAGTTTATCACATCTGGCGGCGTTTCATTGACCCACACAGAAATGACGACATTCGTCACACACACACATCCACACACACACTGCTCACGCACTCCACACCACACTGCACACACACACAGACACACACACACACCACACACACCACACACACCTTCACCACACACATCACATACGCAAACTCCCACACACCATAAGCACACACATCGCACACACCACACACATACACCACACACAGACCACAAACTCTCACCACACACACACCACACATCACACACACACACCACACATACACACACACTACACACTCTACACACATTCACATCACAGACACCACACACATACAAGCCACATACACCGCACACATCACTTCCCCATACATTCACCATAGTAACCAGACACAGAAACACACACACATAAACATATACACCACACACACACACCAGACACACACACAACACATACACACACTACACACACACTCCCTATATACACACACACTTCACACAACTACACTCACACACACCACGCACTCACATGCCACACATACACTGCACACACCACACATCCCATACACTGACTATTCTCACCACACACATAAACACACACACAGACATAAAAACACACACATAACATATACACAAATATAAAATATTCAGCCAAAAATAAAATCATCACAACATTTCACTACATTTCACCAATCTATCCAAACTCTTCCTCGAACATATATTACCTAACGTTACCATCCAAGAGAGATAAGCGGTTCTTCACGGACACACACACACACACACACACACACACACACACACACACACAGAGAGAGAGAGAGAGAGAGATTATTATATACTTTACCCTCCAAAACATTTCTCACACTCATATCTAAAAATTATGTATTGCTTTAATATACTCGACACGTATATTAAAACACATACACACATATATCAACTAACGGTACCGTCTAACTTGAACTTAGACTGACAAGTTTTCCTTTATAAACAAACACACACATTAATAATACTTTCCCGTTCAAAATATTCATCGCACATATATTTAAAAATTATCTGTTGTTTTAATACATGCGATCAGTCAGTGATACACGCTTGGGCGATCATGTCTCTTTCGAGACATGACTGACTGGGCAGATGATTATCCGCAGTAGGTTGCCGTTGCTTTCTGCGGTAGATTGGTTGCCAGCCAAGGCTATAGAACCCAATCTGTCCTACTATTTAACCCATAACTGGAGGGAAGAGACGGATTAATACCTTTTCCAAGCGTATTTGCGCGTAAGTGGATGCAATGAATTCAACTGGAATTCGAACTCGGCTATCCGATTTCTTGTTCCGAGCCGATATCCACTGGACCACCACTCACCCCCCCCTGTGATACGTGTGTTAAAACACATACAAACATATATAAAGTAACGTTACTAACATGTACCTCGACAGACAAGAGTTTCTATGCACACATATATACAAACGTTCTATTAAATACAACTAACAAAGTTTGACTATTCCTGCTTTTTTCGTATTTATTTCTGAGATGAATTTTCAATAATCTTGGAATTATTTCGAATTCTTGTTATCAACTTAGTAGATAACGGTGTTATAAGGTGTTATAAGAGACACAACGTTGCGACTAACACTATTATAAGACCTATATCAGCTAATATGAGAACAAATGTTTGAAATAATTCCAACATTATTGAAAATTACTCATCTCAGAGGAAAATACAAATTATGACATGTAGCACGAACCCACTCCTCGCACTTCCCGACTGTGGAATTCTCTTCCACACGATTGATTCCCCGACGGCTACAATCTCCAGGAGTTTAAATGTAAGGTCAATAGACACTTCCTAACACACTAACCTGCTCCCATTCTATCAAACACTCTTCCCATCTGCCCAACCCTCATCCTCGGTATCCTTACTCATCTGTCACCTTCCTCCTGACATTCCCTATGTCTAACCACTCCTTCTCTTTACCTTCTCCTATGTAGCCCCATGCGCAATAGTGGCAGTGGAATGCCTTGCTTGGGGTGAGATGATTTTAAAAAAAAATTAAAAAACAATAATATACTGTCAAAATCCAGCTGACACTGAATACAAAACGCTCCAAATATACACCACTAAAGTCCTTCGGTGGCGTAGAGGATAAAGTAGTTAGTTATACAAATGTTAATATCTCGTGGTCATGAGTTCGATTCTTGAATTTGATAGCGAGAGAACCAAATTCCAAATAAAAGAACATTAATTCCAGTTGAATTCATTGCATTAACTTACGCGCAAATACCCTTGGGAAAGGTATTAACCCGTCTCTTCCTTCCAGTTATGGGTTAAATAACAGGACAGTTTGGGTTCTATAGCCTTGGTCGGCAACCAGTCTACCGCAGAAAGCAATGGCAACTTACTGCGGGATAATCTTCTGCCCAGTCTGTCATGTCTCTTTCGAGACCTTAACGGAATTTGGCCTCGTTGTAGATAAGCCATAAAATGATTATAAATCAAGAAAAGCAAATTGAGTTGAAAAATAACATTTTATTTATACACATATCAATTAAGGTTTTTACAATTAAAGTAATCCTTTAAATATGGGTCCAATGGACGTTAAAAGTTCATGGAAATAAAATGCTGAAAAGAGAATTAATGCTTAGGTATGTGGGAGCGTTGTAAGTAACGAATGTCTTTGATGTATCCGCTCCTTAGGTCAGTAAGTACTTTTGAGACAGCGAAGAAAGCAAAGAGAGAGGTAAGGGAGGCGAGCATAGTAAGCCGCTTGACTTGGTCAAGGGAGTTACTAATTACTCTCGTCTCTCTCGAGTCTGTCTAGGTCTTTGCATCGGTCTGTCTGTCTGTCTGTCTGTCTGTCTGCCCGCTTCTGTCTGTGTACCCGCGTCTGTCTGGCGATGCTTTCTGTATCGGCTTTTTATATCTTCTTTTTGGATCACAGCAGATCATTTGGGATTTCAAACTTGTATTTGATTCTGGGCTTCCCATTGGCCGATAAATATAATTCGCGTAGGCTCGCGAAATGGAATTTAATATTTAATTAATTTTTAGTTTTCAACCAGAACATCTGCGCGAATCCGGGTGCGCACGGACGACTTTTGGTCATGTGTTTTTGGTCGTTAGAGTGCAAACATCCGGTCCGTCGCTTTGTGCTCGGTCGGTAACACCACAAGATACATGCATAGATAGAAAGACAGAGAGATAGAATACATCTTGTGGAGAAAAAAAGGTGGCGCTAATAATAAAAATATTATGAAATAATAATAATGATGATGATGGGAAATAGATTATGATGATTGTGAATGAGATGGAAATGAAGAAAATGTAGATGAGGAAAAATGGAAAAGGTGGTGGCTTATAATAATAATGCAAAAAAGGAAAAAGGATAAAATGGAGAATAGGATGGAGATGTAGGAAATAAAGATGAGGATAAAAAAGAAGGAAAGGCAGAATCCAATGACAATGAAGATAAAGAAGAAGGAAAAGGCAGAGGCTAATAATAATAATAATAGTAATGAGAAGAAGAAGAAGAAGAAGAAGAAGAAGAAGAAGGTGAATAGGATGGTGAATAGGATGGAGAAGTAGAAAATGAAGAAGATGAGGATAAAGAAGAAGGAAAAGGCAGAGGCTAATAATAATAATAGTAATGAGAAGAAGAAGAAGAAGAGGATGGTGAATAGGCTGAAGAAGTAGAAAATGAAGAAGATGCTGATAAAGAAGAAGGAAAAGGCAGAAGCGATTAATAATAATAATAGTAATGAGAAGAAGAAGAAGAAGAAGAAAAAGAAGAGGATGGTGACTAGGATGAAGAAGTAGAAAATGAAGAAGATGCTGATAAAGAAGAAGGAAAAGGCAGAGGCTAATAATAATAATAGTAATGAGAAGAAGAAGAGGATGGTGAATAGGATGAAGAAGTAGAAAATGAAGAAGATGAGGATAAAGAAGAAGGAAAAGGCAGAGGCTAATAATAATAATAATAATAGTAATGAGAAGAAGAAGAGGATGGTGAATAGGATAGAGAAGTAAAAAAATTATAGAAGATGAGGATCAAGAAGAAAATGCAGAAGCTAGGAATAATAAAGGTAATGAAAGAATAAGAAAAACTGGATGACGAATAGAATGAAAAAGATGAAGATACAGATGAAGGAAAAGGCAGAGGTTAATAATGTTATTAATGAGAATAAAAAAGAAGATGGAGAATAGAATAGAGAAGTAGAAAATGAAGAAGATGAAGATAAAAGGGAAGAAAAGACAGAATCTAATAATAATAACGAGAAAAAGAAGTGGAGGGTGGATATGATAAAGAAGTAGAAGAGAATGAGGATAATGACGAAAAAAAGCCAAAGACTAATAATAATAATAGTAATGAGAAGAAGAAGAAGGAGAGGATGGTGAATAGGATGGAGAAGTAGAAAATGAAGAAAATGTGGATAAAGAAGAAGGGAATGGCAGAGGCTAATAATAATGATAGTAATGAGAAGAAGAAGAAGAAGAAGAAGAAGAGAATGGTGAATAGGATGGAGAAGTAGAAAATGAAGAAAATGTGGATAAAGAAGAAGGGAATGGCAGAGGCTAATAATAATAATAGTAATGAGAAGAAGAAGAAGAAGAAGAAGAAGAGGTTAGTGAATAGGATGGAGAATTAGCAAATAAGAAGATGAGGTTGAAGAAGAAGGAAAAAGGCAGAGACTAATAATAATAATAGTAATGAGAAGAAGAAGAGGATGGTGAATAGGATGAAGAAGTAGAAAATGAAGAAGATGCTGATAAAGAAGAAGGAAAAGAAATGGAAAGCGATTAATAATAATAATAGTAATGAGAAGAAGAAGAAGAAAAAGAAGAGGATGGTGAATGGGATGGAGAATTAGAAAATGAAGAAGATGAGGATAAGAAGAAGGAAAAGGCAGAGGCTCATAATAATAATATTAATGAGGAGAAGAAGAAGAAGAGGATGGTGAAAAGGATGAAGAAGTAGAAAATGAAGAAGATGAAGGTAAAGAAGAAGGAAAATGCAGAGGCTAATAATAATAATAGTAATGAGAAGAAGAAGAAGAAGAAGAAGAAAAAGAAGAGGATGGTGAATAGGATGGAGAATTAGAAAATGAAGAAGATGAGGATAAAGAAGAAGGAAAAGGCAGAGGCTCATAATAATAATATTAATGAGGAGAAGAAGAAGAAGAGGATGGTGAAAAGGATGAAGAAGTAGAAAATGAAGAAGATGAAGGTAAAGAAGAAGGAAAAGGCAGAGGCTAATAATAATAATAGTAAAGAAGAAGAAGAAGAGGATGGTGAATAGGATGGAGAAGTAGAAAATGAAGAAGATGAGGATAAAGAAGAAGGAAAAAGGCAGAGGCTAATAATAATAATAGTAATGAGAAGAAGAAGAAGAGGATGGTGAAAAGGATGAAGAAGTAGAAAATGAAGAAGATGAAGGTAAAGAAGAAGGAAAAGGCAGAGGCTAATAATAATAATAGTAAAGAGAAGAAGAAGAAGAGGATGGTGAATAGGATGGAGAAGTAGAAAATGAAGAAGATGAGGATAAAGAAGAAGGAAAAGGCAGAGGCTAATAATAATAATAGTAATGAGAAGAAGAAGAAGGATGGTGAAAAAGGATGAAGAAGTAGAAAATGAAGAAGATGAAGGTAAAGAAGAAGGAAAGGCAGAGAGCTAATAATAATAATAGTAAACAGAAGAAAGAAGAAGAGGATGGTGAATAGGATGGAGAAGTAGAAAATGAAGAAGATGAGGATAAAGAGAAGGAAAAGGCAGAGGTAATTAATAATAATAATAGTAATGAGAAGAAGAAGAGGATGGTGAATAGGATGAAGAAGTAGAAAATGAAGAAGATGAGGATAAAGAAGAGAAGGAAAAGGCAGAGGCTCATAATAATAATATTAATGAGAAGAAGAAGAAGAGGATGGTGAAAAGGATGAAGAAGTAGAAAATGAAGAAGATGAGGTAAAAGAGAAAGGAAAAGGCAGAGGCTAATAATAATAATAGTAATGAGAAGAAGAAGAAGAAGAAGAAAAAAGAAGAGGATGGTGAATAGGATGGAGAATTAGAAAATGAAGAAGATGAGGATAAAGAAGAAGGAAAAGGCAGAGGCTCATAATAATAATATTAATGAAGAAGAAGAAGAGGATGGTGAAAAGGATGAAGAAGTAGAAAATGAAGAAGATGAAGGTAAAGAAGAAGGAAAAGGCAGAGGCTAATAATAATAATAGTAAAGAGAAGAAGAAGAAGAGGATGGTGAATAGGATGGAGAAGTAGAAAATGAAGAAGATGAGGATAAAGAAGAAGGAAAAGGCAGAGGCTAATAATAATAATAGTAATGAGAAGAAGAAGAAGAGGATGGTGAAAAGGATGAAGAAGTAGAAAATGAAGAAGATGAAGGTAAAGAAGAAGGAAAAGGCAGAGAGGCTAATAATAATAATAGTAAACAGAAGAAGAAGAAGAGGATGGTGAATAGGATGGAGAAGTAGAAAATGAAGAAGATGAGGATAAAGAGAAGGAAAAGGCAGAGGCTAATAATAATAATAGTAATGAGAAGAAGAAGAGGATGGTGAATAGGATGAAGAAGTAGAAAATGAAGAAGATGAGGATAAAGAAGAAGGAAAAGGCAAGGGAGCTCATAATAATAATATTAATGAGAAGAAGAAGAAGAGGATGGTGAAAAGGATGAAGAAGTAGAAAATGAAGAAGATGAAGGTAAAGAAGAAGGAAAAGGCAGAGGCTAATAATAATAATAGTAATGAGAAGAAGAAGAAGAAGAAAAAAGAAGAGGATGGTGAATAGGATGGAGAATTAGAAAATGAAAGAGAGAATGAGGATAAAGAAGAAGGAAAAGGCAGAGGCTCATAATAATAATAATGGCGAGAAGAAGAAGAAGAGGATGGTGAAAAGGATGAAGAAGTAGAAAATGAAGAAGATGAAGGTAAAGAAGAAGGAAAAGGCAGAGGCTAATAATAATAATAGTAATGAGAAGAAGAAGAAGAAAAGAAGAGGATGGTGAATAGGATGGAGAATTAGAAAATGAAGAAGATGAGGATAAAGAAGAAGGAAAAGGCAGAGGCTCATAATAATAATATTAATGAAGAAGAAGAAGGAAGTGGTAGAAAAGGATGAAGAAGTAAGAAAATGAAAGAAGATGAAGGTAAAGAAGAAGGAAAAGGCAGAGTAATAATAATATAGTAAAGAAGAAGAAGAAGAGGATGGTGAAAAGGATGAAGAAGTAGAAAATGAAGAAGATGAGGATAAAGAAGAAGGAAAAGGCAGAGGCTAATAATAATAATAGTAATGAGGAAGAAGAAGAAGAGGATGGTGAAAAGGATGAAGAAGTAGAAAATGAAGAAGATGAAGGTAAAGAAGAAGGAAAAGGCAGAGGCTAATAATAATAATAGTAAACAGAAGAAAGAAGAAGAGGATGGTGAATAGGATGGAGAAGTAGAAAATGAAGAAGATGAGGATGAAGAAGAGGAAAAGGCAGAGGCTAATAATAATAATAATAATAATAATAATGAGAAGAAGAAGAAGAGGATGGTGAAAAGGATGAAGAATTAGAAAATGAAGAAGATGAGGATAAAAAGAAGGAAAAGGCAGAGGCTAATAATAATAATAGTAATGAAGAAGAAGAAGAGGATGGTGAATAGGATGGAGAAGTAGAAAATGAAGAAGATGAAGGTAAAGAAGAAGGAAAAGGCAGAGGCTAATAATAATAATAGTAATGAGAAGAAGAAGAAAGAAGAAGAAGAAGAGGGTGGTGAATAGGATGGAGAATTAGCAAATAAGAAGATGAGGATAAAGAAGAAGGAAAAGGCAGAGGCTCATAATAATAATATTAATGAGAAGAAGAAGAAGAGGATGGTGAAAAGGATGAAGAAGTAGAAAATGAAGAAGATGCTGATAAAGAAGAAGGAAAAGGCAGAAGCGATTAATAATAATAATAGTAATGAGAAGAAGAAGAAGAAGAAGAAAAAGAAGAGGATGGTGAATAGGATGGAGAATTAGAAAATGAAGAAGATGAGGATAAAGAAGAAGGAAAAGGCAGAGGCTCATAATAATAATATTAATGAGAAGAAGAAGAAGAGGATGGTGAAAAGGATGAAGAAGTAGAAAATGAAGAAGATGAAGGTAAAGAAGAAGGAAACGGCAGAGGCTCATAATAATAATAGTAATGAGAAGAAGAAGAAGAGGATGGTGAATAGGATGAAGAAGTAGAAAATGAAGAAGATGAGGATAAAGAAGAAGGAAAAGGCAGAGGCTAATAATAATAATAGTAATGAGAAGAAGAAGAGGATGGTGAATAGGATGAAGAAGTAGAAAATGAAGAAGATGAGGATAAAGAAGAAGGAAAAGGCAGAGGCTAATAATAATAATAATAATAGTAATGAGAAGAAGAAGAGGATGGTGAATAGGATGAAGAAGTAGAAAATGAAGAAGACGAGGATAAAGAAGAAGGAAAAGGCAGAAGCTAATAATAATAAAAATAGTAATGAGAAGAAGAAGAGGATGGTGAATAGGATGGAGAAGTAGAAAATGAAGAAGATGAGGATAAAGAAGAAGGAAAAGGCAGAGGCTAATAATAATAATAATAATAGTAATGAGAAGGAGAAGAAGAAGAGGATGGTGAATAGGATGGAGAAGTTGAGAATGAAGAAGATGAGGATAAAGAAGAAGAAAAAGGCAGAGGCTAATAATGATAATAATAATAATGAGAAGAAGAAGAAGAAGAAGAAGAAGAAGAAGAAGAAGAAGAAGATGGTGAATAGGATGGAGAAGTAGAAAATGAAGAAGATGAGGATAAAGAAGAAGGAAAAGGTAGAGGCTAATAATAATAATAGTAATGAGAAGAAGAAGAAGAAGAAGAAGAAGAAGAGGATGGTGAATAAGATGGTGAAATAGAAAAGGAAGAACGTGAGGATAAAGAAGAAGGTAATGAAGACGAGAATAATAATAATAATAATAATAATAATAATAATAATAATAGTTGTTAGAGGATGGAGATTTAGAATATGAAGAAGATGAGGCTAAAAAGAAAGAGACAGGGATTAACAACAACAACAACAATAATAATAATAATAGAAATGGGAAGATGATGGTCAATAGGATGAAGAAGGAGTAAATGTTAGATGAGGATAAAGAAGACGATGCAAACGTTGACTACTACTGCTACTACTATTCCTACTACTACTACTAATAATAATATTACGATTTGTTTATTTCTCTGTGGTGGGCGGATTGAACGATGTTTGCGGAGAGTGCATCTTCTTGTTGCTTTCAACTTTAAATAAGGACGAAACCGCAAATAAATCTCGGTAGGAAAGAAAAAAGAAATTAAAAGGGCCTGGAAAGTGCTTTTGGAATTATGATTAAGTGGGCTGCCGTTGCACTGAAGAAGATAAAGAAGGATTTAAAAATTAAAAAGCCGAAAAGAAAATTGATTTTCGGATTCGAGAACATTCTAGAAAAGTGGATGCAGGGAAACGGTAAGGTGCGCAGAGCTGGAAGATACGTTTTTGGATCAGCGAGTGCCGGGCAGATCGGCACTTACGGCATTTTAGGCCATTGCTTATTTTCAACGTGGTGCGCTGTGGTGCAGTGGATATCGGCTCGGAACGAGAAATTGGGAAGTCGAGTTCGCATTCCAGTTGAATTCATTGCATTCACTTACGCGCAAATACCTTTGGGAAAGGTATTAATCCGTCTCTTCCTTCCAGTTATGTGTTAAATAACAGGGCAGATTGGGTTCTATAGCCTTGGCTAGCAACCAGTCTACCGCAGAAAGCTATGGCAACCTACTGCGGGATAATCTTCTGCCCAGTCAGTCATGTCTCTTTCGAGACATGACCGCCCAAGCGTGTTTCACGTATGGCACTTAACTGACTGACTGAATGGGACGACACCTACATATAAACAGACTGAGATTTCAACACACACACACACACACACACACACACACACACACGTTTATATATATATATATATATATATATATATATATATATATGCAGGTTTCATTGAAAATGTCGGACAAGGTATATATTTAAGATTTTTATATCATGTTTCATGTGATCATATATTTTTTTTCTTTTGAGAACATAAATTATAGAAAAATTGTCTAAATGTTTCGTTTTTCGAACGCTTTCAGCTATATTGTTAGCCATTATCAAGGATGAGTTTTATTTTACTTGTAACTAAATATTCGTAGTGTTTAACAGAACTAATAATATTTTACGAACTTGCATGTCTTTTGAAGAACTGTGTTTTCTCCCGAAAAGACATATCAGCTTGGTTTCATATCTGAAACGCAAACGAAGCAATTACTAATGATTTAATGGATTTGCTTCTTTTATTTTTATACGACGTATTTTTATCACTATCAACATTCATTTTTAGGGGATACCCTTATTTGAATACACACTGCACACTCGAGATATCATACTTGACACTGAATTACTGTCTTCTTATTGTGCTTTAGATATTTTCAGCACAAGTCATCTGGTATCGTACTGCCAATTCGACGATACAACAGATTACAAGAATGTTTATTTTTGAACATGCTGAATCTTTTTAATCAAAATGTTAACATCAGCAGATATGGCGTTATCATCATTGACATATTTCTTAGTGAAGTCTTTTTTTTTTTTCATTTTGGAGAACATATGCTAATCAGTTTAGATGATCGAAGACATCGTCACCCACAGCAGCCATTGAAACCCTTTTGTCAATTTTCTGAGGCGTTTTGTATTATAATTATTCGTAACTTCCTCAGAGAATTCACCTTCTAAATTGGCTTACGGCCATCACGTTGAATACACCGGTTCTCGCTCGATCACCGAAGTAAGGAACGTTGAGCCTGGTCAATACTTAGATGGGTGACCGCTTGGGAATACCAAGTGCTGTAAGCGTTGAGTGACGGATGTGCGTTGCTGCAGTGCATATCGGAAAGAGAAATCGGTGAGCCGAGTTCGAATTCCAATTGAATACCCTGCATTCACTTAAGCACTGGTGCCCTTGAGAAAGGTATTAATCCGTCCCTTCATTCCAATTATGGGTTAAATAACGAGGGGACCCTGCCCTTAAAAAAAAAACAAATCCCAATAAATCTTGATACTCGAAAAGAAAAAAGTATTACTAGACAAAAAACTTATATAATAAAAACAACAATAAATTGTTGAAAGAAAAACGTATTACCAGCAATAAATAAATAAAATTTATTTGGCAATAAATGACCCGCCGAGGTTGATTTGCTATAAAAACAAAACAAACAACCTTCTAAATTCAGTTACCTACTTTTACAGTGTTGATAAAGCTAAAGTGTCACCTCTAATGTTGCAATCATGAGTACCGGAAAAATGAGGTTGAAAAAGCTGACCGCTTACTATAAGAACATTTACAGGACGGTTCGGGAACGAGTGGCAACAAGTTCGATATAAATCTAACAGCATCCAATGTAATGTAAACAATTTAGACTATTTACATTGTTTGGACTATTGTCCGCATCTCCGTTGACATATTCACGACGTTTTGGTCGTAGTACTCTCCGGTCTTCTTTAGATAACTGAAATTTTGAACTGAACCCTTTATTTTGGCCACCAGGTGACATGCACTGATGTCCTCAAAGGCCAATGAATAAAAGTTTTGGTTTAATGAAGTTACTTAATCAAAGATTTGTGAGTCCAATACCTGGCTACAGCAATTAAAAATAAACTTAAAGGGTTGAGTTTAAGTTTGATAACTGAGTCATTTGGAAGAAGCGTTATTTTTGGAAAAGAACAATCTACCCCAGTATCTCTGCACCACATGCGGTTGGGGACAGCTTGTCTAGACAAAAAGTCTTCTCGGGAAGAAGTCGTCTCAACCCGCCCAGGATGAATGAGATCACAGACACATAGACATTTATAACCAGAAAAAGGGTTTAAGGATATTCATGTTGAAAATTAAAATCAAAGTAATAAAAATGAAAAAAAAATCGACTAGGATTCGATGTTAGTTCCTCCAACTCCTCCATCCGAGCCGCTATCCATTACTCCACATAGTACGAGATAGCACCAGCATTCCAAGTGTTGTCCATTTTCAAGAGAAATCAATGCTAGTAACTTTTGAAATCTTCTTTGAACATTCAGATATTATCTTGAAAGAAAATGGCAGTTTTTTTTTGTCATTTTTTTTTGTAACCATTTTCACCCAAACAAGGCAAAAATGTCACTGGTGCGCAGGGGGTTAAAGTGACAGCATAAAAAGTTACAGGGAATGTCGAAGAAAAGATAAGAGACGGATGGGAATCGAGTAGATAAAAGATGGCAATTGACGTTGCATTTAAACTTTTGGAGATTGTAGCTATCAGGGAAGCAAGCGAATGGAAGTGAGTTCCACAAACAGAAAGTGTGAGAAAAGAAAAGAGGCGATTACATTCAAATATATCGACTGCAAAATGGTGGGACCTAGACGCCAATCTAGTAGCACGAGTAAATACATGTGATCGGTGTATCAGGAAAAAAGCTCATCATTGTAGAAAAGACTGAGGAAAGCCTCATCATGTCAGTGAGAAAATGACTGAAGAGAGGCTGCCAAGTCAGGATCGATTATATTGCAGATCCTTCTTTGGATTTTGTCAAGAATCTCAAGATGAATAGCAGGAGCACCTGACCAGATATGGTAACATTATTCAATGCATGGACGAATGGTAGATTTAAAAAATGTGCAAAATGGATTCTGACGAGTAAAACTTCCTGGCCTGAAACAGTAAAACAACCTTCCAAGCCTTAAAAGCAGCTATGTATTCAATGTAGTCATTTCATTAGAAGTCATTTGAAAGAGTGAGGCCAAGGAAAGGCAGTGTGTTGCTCTCTAAGAGACTAGTGTCATACATTCTAATGGTGGGCAGGAATGCTAAATTATAAGTTGAGTTGAAATTAATTATAAGACGAGTTGAAATTAATGCGTGCAAGATTTCACAGTTCTAGCATAACTTGGAGTAGATAGACTAAACTATCGCCCGGTTTACACTCCATCCACGTCTGTTGAACAGGTGAAGAGGCTCATCCCTTGTTCCTTGGTTAGGATGTGGTTTCCGGCTTTCTCTTTTCCAATCTCATCACTCTTTTCTTTTTTTTCTTTTTTTTCTCAATTGGAGAAGATAGACTAAACTATCGCCCGGTTTACACTCCATCCACGTCTATTGAACAGGTGAAGAGGCTCGTCCCTTGTTCCTTGTTTAGGATGTGGTCTCCGGCTTTCTCTTTTCCACTCTTTTCACTCCTATGTAACCCCCTGCGCTTCAGTGGCGTTACCGCCTTGCTCGGGGTGATATGATTAAAAAAAAAACTATAACCAGCTTATTAACTTTTCAGACAAAATAAAAATGTACCAAAATAGTGGTAAAGCAATAGCGAAAAAAAGTTTCTTGAAACTAAAATAAAAAAAAAAAACTGTTAAGAAATAAGATGTTCTTTAGATTCAAAGAAAAAAAGTGCTGAACGGTAATGAAATACATAATCTTAGTTGATTGCAGGATAGTTTCCTCAATGAAGGGAGTTGAAAGTCCGGAGATGTGGTTCTACCCACTCATGCTAAACATTCAATTAAAAGAAAATGCAAGCAACGAGGCTGTTTTAAAGGAAGTAGGAACAATAAGAAGACGTATACTTACAATTAGAATAAAACAGGTAATATTTATTGAACCTATAATGAAAAAAGGGGGCCTGAAGAATTGAATATTCATGAATGCAAGAATATCAAACCGTCTTTGATCGAATGTAGCTTTAAGGGTTTAAAGAATGCTAATTTATCCCGTGAAGTCATTTCCAGGAGTGAATGATCGTCAGCTTTTGGTTATGATGTTTTAAAATGTGAATTAAAGTTGAACCCGTCAACCAAGAATGGTTGAGGATTTTCGGAAGACCTAGGATTACTGACAGACACCATATAAAGAACACTGTCTGTTAAGTGTTATACGTGATACACGCTTGGGCAAAAGATTTTCCTGCAGTAGGTTACCATATCTTCCTGCGGTTGACTGAGTGCCAAAAGGGGCTATGGAAGCCAATCTGTCATGCTATTCAATTATTTTATCCAAATCAATCAGTTAAGTGCCATGCGTGATACACGATTTGGCGATCATGTCTCTTTTGATTCATGACTGACTAGGCAGAAGGTATTTCTGCAATTGATTGCCATTTTTTCTACGGTAGACTGGCTGCCAACCAAGGCTATAGAACCCAACCTATTCAATTCTTTTATCGAGCTCAATCAGTTAAGTTCCATATGTGATACACATACGATCATGTCTCTTCAATCCATGACTGACTGTGTAGATAATTTTCCCGTAGTGGGTTGTCATTTCTTTCAGCGGTAGACTGATTGCCAACCAAGGCTATAGAACCCAATCTCTCCTGTTATTCAATTCTTTTAGTCAAATCAATCAGTTAAGCGCATACATGATACACTCTTGGGCGATCATGTCTCTTTCAATCCATGACTGACTCGGCAGAAGATTTTCTCGCGGTAGGTTGTCATTTCTCTTTGCTGTGGACTGGTTGCCAACCAAGGCTATAGAACCCAATCTGCCCTGCTATTTAATTCATAGCTGGAGAGAGAAGAGACGGATAAATACCTTTTTGTTTGTGCGTAAGTGAATGCAACGAATTTAACCGGAATTTGATCTCGGCTTTCTGATTTTTCGTTCTATACCCACTGCACCACAACACACATTGGAAGATTTTTTAAAATCACATAGGACTTGTTAAACTAAAATACGAATTTACTTTGAGACACACCGAAATATTTGACAACAAATTCTACTTTTCATTATAATCCCTACCTTGGCTAAGTTGGCGCTTAGATGTCTGTTAATCGTTAAATATCCTAGTTTCGTTTACCATTAATGATGAATTCATGTCTTACTGGGTGTCCCATACAAAATTCAACATTAAATAACCCAACGATATTTGGCATGTCATAAAAAATTCAACCCGGTCTAAAATTGTTTCAATTTAAAATCAGTTTCAGTCGCCTCGCCATGGAGAAAGGATTAGCGACGCGAATTTGTTTGATTATAATTGTTTTTTCTTTCATTATTGTAATTATTTACATTATTTACATTGTTTGGACTGTTCTCCTCATCTTTGTTTCAATATTCACGACGTTTCAGCCGTTGTATGCTCCAACCTTCAGCAGGGGGATTAAAATTTTGAACCTTACCCTTTATGTCGTTGCATAAAGTATGCTACTTCCAAATATTTCAGTTTAACTCAATTCTCTCAACTCAGTGTCTGTATTTAACTCAATTATCTAAGTTTAGTTTTTTTTTTTTTTTTTTTTTTTTTTTTTTCCACTAATGCTGTAACGTGGTATTAATCTCATAACTTTTGGGGTCAAGGCACTGGATAAAATTTTAGAGTTAACTCAAATGAAAGTAACTGAGACATCTCCAGTGAACGAAATAAAGGATTCAGTTCAAAATTACAATCGCCTGAAGAAGTTCGGAGCGTACAATGACCGAAACGTCATGAATACGGCAACAAGAAATATGTAAGAAACTCAAGAATTGTATATAAGGATTTAAAATCAACTTAAAATGTCTTCAAGGTCTTTCTCACGATTCAAGATTGTTATAAGAACTTCACGAATATTACAAGAACTTTAAATTGCATCATGGATTTAATAACTTTATAAGAGCATCGGTAAAGTTATGGAAAATCGATCAGTCATCGAACTCTACGAAGAGGAAGTCTTCTATAGGCTTGCAGCCAACAGATGATATGAACCGTAACTTCTATTTAAATATGATGCGATAAGACTCGGTAGTCTGACTGAATGAGAGAAAGCGATAGTTATTGCTCCGACACGTAGATACAAACCAAAAGTTTCATTAATTATGGTGAACTCTTGAAACTTAGCGCCTTCAAGTCAAGGGTCATTCGTTATCTATCCTTCTTATTCTCATAATCTTCACTCCCTCATCCATTCGTACCACACACCTATTCACAATTACTATATGTAGCGAATAACAACAGGAAGCAGGTTTAGACCTGATATAGATCCACAATGGTGGCAATCTTTGTCTTTATGTGCCATGTCCTTAGAGGACGTAGGAGATCATGGACTTCCACTTGCTCCTTTCCCTTGTCACCCTTAATATTTTCCTTTTAGTATCTCTACCAAACCCCGCTTCGCCACCCATTTGCTCAAGTCCATCTAGTATGTCTTGTGCTGCTTTCCTGTCTTCTTTCCCTCTATCCGTCCTGTGAGTATCAGATTCTCCAAACCCTCCTTCCTAATTACGTATCCCAGGAAACTCTTCTGTCTCTTCCTGATGTTAAGTATAACTCTCCTTCTGGTTTGCATCCTCTTCAACACTTCGTCATTGCTTGCGTGCTTGGTCCATGGTATCCTTAGCATCCTTCTGTAAAGCCACATTTCTGCTGCCTCGAGCCTCTCCTTCATCCTTGAAGAGATCGTTCAATATTCACTGGCATACAGAAGAATAGATATCACATAGCAGTCCAGAACTCTTTTTTTTTTGTTTCCAATGAGATTTTCCTGTCTTCCAGTACTATGGTTAGCTATTGAAATGCATCCTTGGCCATGTCAATACATATTTACATCAAAGAATTGACCTGCAACTAAAATCATGTATGTATATACATATAATAACAAATTTATTTTTAAACCCGTCTCGAAAAACCCACCGAGTATAAACGCGGAGGGGAAAAAATGGAAACAAAAAAAGAAACGAACTAAGCACTTGAACATAAGTCAAAGTACTCGTCAAAAGAAAAAAAATCCGAGACGAGAACCCTAACACATAAAGCGCTCAATACAATAGCAGAGCAAACAGATAAATATGAATCTAACCTTGAGCCAAAGGACCTGCCTAGGCTTTGCCTAACGGATCGTCAGGGAATGTTGGCTCTAGGTTAGATTCATACTTATATATATATATATATATATATATATATATATAAAAGTCGTAAGTTTAAAAATGTATTTTTTGACAGTATTTATTTATTTATATTATATATATATATATATATATATATATATATATATTTGATATTTCAGACCGGCCTCGGCCTTTCATCAGAAACAAATGATTTTAAAATTTAAACTAGAAGCGTTCGTCGTGAGAAGCGTCTGTCGCGAGATGTTTACATCACGTGATGTAGAAAGCGATAGATTTTTAAAATATTTTTAAACGTAAGCCTAACTGTAATAATACTTTTAAATATTGTTTTAAAGAAAATACGTGGATCATCATTATGTTATATATATATATATATATATATATATATATATATATATATATATTCAAATAAAATGTTAAAGAAAAATGCTAAACATTACTTTTCATTCTTCTTTTCTTCTTTATGTGTCGTGTCCTTTCAGGACATAAGAGATCATGAACTTCCATTTGCCCCTGTCCCATGTCGATTTTTATATTTTTCCTCTTGATGTCTCACCCAAACCCTGCTCTACCACCAATTTGCCCAAGCTCATCAAATATGTCTTGAACTGCTTTATATATATATATATATATATCCGAGTGAATACAGAACGAAGAAAAAAGATTTTTTACAACATCCAAAACATTAATTTAAAACAGTGCTCGATATATAATAAAAACTGTGAATATTTATTATAAATTATATTTTAGAACATGTACATCATTTTTATTATGTACTTTCGCGCAAATACCCTTATATACCCTTATTATAAATATATATTTTTTATTATTTACTTTCGCGCAAATGCCTTTGGGAAAGGTGTTAATCCGTCTCTTCCTTCCAGTTATGGGTTAAACAGCAGGACAGACTGGGTAGCAACCAGTCTTCCGCAGAAAGCAATGGCAACCTACTGCGGGATAACCTTCTGCCCAGTCAGTCATGTCTCTTTCGAGACATGATCGCCCAAGCGTGTATCACGTATGGCACTTAACTGACTGACTGACATAATTTTTTTTTATATTTTTATTATTATTTTGTGATATTATTTTAAAATAAAAAAAAAAAAATAATAATAAAAATAAAATAAAAAAATTCTGTACATGTTCTAAAATATTATTTAGACTAAACTATCGCCCGGTTCACACTCCACCCAAGTCTACTGAACAGGTGAAGAGGCTCATCCCTTGTTTCCTGTTTAGGGTGCGGTTTCCGGTTTTCTCTTTTTCAATCTTTTCACTCTTTTATTTATTTATTTATTTATTTTTCAATTGGAGTAGATAGACTAAACTATCGCCCGGTTCACACTCCACCCACGTCTATTGAACAGGTGAAGAGGCTCATCCCTTGTTTCCTGTTTAGGATGCGGTTTCCGGTTTTCTCTTTTCCAATCTTTTTACTCTTACGTAGCCCCCTGCGCATCAGTGGCGTTATCGCCTTGCTTGGGGTGATATGATTAAAAAATAAAAATATAAAAAAATAATTGTCCCACCCCAATCCGCTTGTAAAGGAAGAAGTAAATGATATGGGATCGTTTAGGAACGGATTGGAGTCAAGGAGATAAAAGTGACAATTGACGTTGCATTTAAACTCTTGGAGATTATAGCTGTCAGAAAAGCAAGTATACGGAAGAGAGTTCCACAGGCAGGAAGTGCGAGAAAAGAAGCTGGTGGAGTAGAATTTGCGATTAGACTTCATGGTTTTCACTGTTAAAGGGTGGGATCCTGTTACCAGTCGAGTAAATTCGTGCTGAGGGGGCACCACGGAGCTAAGCTTGTCGGGACAGAATCCGTGAAAATTTTCCCCTTCCTGTTTTTCTCTTTATCCGTGCTGTGGGTATTAGATTCTCCAAACCTTCGTTCCTCTTTTCTACGTGTCTCAGAAACTTGAGCTGTCTTATTCTGATGCTAAGTATAATTTTCCTTCTTGCTTGCATTCTCTCTAGAACCCCGTCGTTGCTCACGTATTCGGCCCATGGCACCCGACGATAAATGGTTTAGTTTTTGATATTTTATAAGTACACTGCATTTTTAAAACTATTATCTGTTTATCAAAGAGATAGAATTGATAAAATATGATGTCTCATTTATCAATATTAAAAAAGAAAAACGATTTGGAAATTCTACCTCCGCTTCTTTATCAAAAGGTTCCATATCATTAAATTTTCTGATGAAGAAAATTACTTCATCTTTTTTGTGTCGTATCCCTTCACGATGTAGATGATCATGGCCCTCCACATCTCCCTGTCACTTGTAGTTCTTAGAAACCCTTCTAAAGTTATCTCACTCAACCCCCTCTCCGCCATCCATCTACTCAAGTCCCTTCAAGTATGTCATGCGTTGCTTTCTCTTGTCTCTCCTTCCTCTATCCGTTATGTGTGCATCAGATTCTCTAAGCCATCCTTCCTCACTACATGTTCCAGAAACTTCAGCTATCTGTTCCTGATGTTAAGCATCAATTTCTTTTTCGGTTCTTCCTCTCCAAAACCTCGTCGTTGTTCATATGTTCGGTTCCTGGTATACTCATCATCCTTCTGTAGAACCATATTTTGGCTGCTCCAAGTCTTTCCTTCATCTTTGATGATATTGTCCAGCATTCACTGCCGTATTGAAGGACATACATCGCATAAGAGTCCAGCATTCTCTTTTTTTCCAGTGAAATCTTCCTGTCTTTCAATACTGTATTCAATTTCTGGGGTGCATACTTGGCCATACCCATTCGCCTTCGAATCTCTGTGTTGAGCTTTCCATCTTCTGTTAGGTCACCTCCCGGGTATCATATTTACATGGATGTTAAATACGTATTCGTGAAATCGAGACAATCAAAGGTCTTATTAAAAAATAAATTAGCACATACGAATAACTTATGTGGAGATATTCATTGGAAATTACTTTAAGTATCAAAGATATTTACAATTATTTAATAATAGGAATTGGTCCAGAACTGAAAATATTTACATAGAGTGCACCGAAATATGTATTTTTAATGCACAGAGAGGAAGAGAGAGAGAGAGACAAACAGACAGACGGACAGAGACAGACAGAGAAAGAGACAGAGAGATAGAGACAGAGAAACAGAGACAGAGAGAACAAAGAGATAGAGTAAGAAAGAAAGAACTCAACACAGATTAGAGAGAAAGATATAGAGTTAAGCAGATGTAAATAAACTGATAGATAGATAGATAGATAGATAGATAGATAGATAGATAGATAGATAGACAGACAGACAGACAGACTCCTGATCAAAAATTTAAACCATATAAAAAGAAATTTTTTTTTACGGATAGATTTTAAACTCTTCCCACTTAAGGTTACCAATACTACAATCGAAAAGGTTATGGAAACAAAAAGCTACATTCCAAACATTTTATTTAGAAATTTACATTTTCATAAAATGAGGCGATTTACACATGATCAAAATTATAAGACCAGGGGTATAAATTGTTAGATCTATGGTAATTCCAATGTTTTTAGTTCAGTTAGAGATTAGCAATCACTGCATAAAGGTGTTACCATGCCTAAAGCAAGCAAACTTACCGAAGTTGAGCGTTCTCGAATTCTAAAATTCCATAAGCAAGGTTTGTCACAGCGGGTGATCGCAGCTAAGGTAAATTGCAGTAAAACTGTGATTGGCAACTTTCTAAATAACAGTGAGAATTATGGAAAAGCAAAATCCTCTGGTCGGCCCCAAAAAATTTCTCCTGCATTGAGTAGGAGAATAAGACGGGTTGTTATGAAAGACCGGGGACTTTCTTCTAGTCAAATTAAGGCAGTCACAGATGCTGATTGCAGTCCCGTAACCATCTGACGACACTTAAGACAAAAAGGTATGGTAAATAAAAAGCATAAACAAATTCCTCGGTCGCTTCCACGTCACAAGGTGGACCACTTAATGTTGGGTCGTGAATACCAAAGATGGGACGTTGAGAAGTGGAAGAAAGTCCTGTTTTCTGATGCGAAAAAATTCAATCTCGATGGTCCTGATGGCTTCCAACGATATTGGTATAACAAAAACATGCCTCCTGAAATTTTCTCCGCACGTCATAATAGTGGAGGGTCCCTAATGCTATGGGGTGCCTTTTCTTACAGAGGGACAATGGAGCTCCAGGTGATGCAGAGTTGTCAGAGAGCGGCTGGTTATGTTAGCATGGTACAAAAAGCATGTTTGATGATGGAGGGCCATTGTTTGTGTGGGGATGGATAGTTATTCCAACAGGATAATGCTGCAATCCAGGCTGCAAGATGGACATTGAGCTTTCTACAAGAAAATGGGGTCCAACTCTTGGGACATCCTGCATGCTCACCGGACTTGAACCGAATTGAAACTGTTTGGGGACGGATGACAAGAGATATTTATCGAAATGGCAAACAATATTCAACAAAAAATGAACTTCGTGAAGCTATCTTCAGAAGCTGGAGCAACATCTCCCGCACCTTAATGGAAACGCTTATTTCTAGCATGCCCGACAGAATTTTTGAAGTCATCAAAAGCAGTGGAGGTAGAACTCATTATTAAATTTGGCTGTTGAATGTTTTCATACACTTTTTGTACAATTTCGTAGAATTTTTGTCTCTGGTCTTATAATTTTGATCATGTGTAAATCGCCTCATTTTATAAAAACGTAAATTTCTAAATAAAATGTTTGGAATGTAGCTTTTTGTTTCCATAACCTTTTAGATTGTAGTATTGGTAACCTTAAGTGGGAAGAGTTTAAAATCTATTTGTAAAGAAAAAATTATTTTTAAAGATTTATAAGTGGTCTTAAATTTTGATCGGGAGTGTAGATAGATAGATAGATAGATAGATAGATAGATATAAACTGACTAGGATAGATAGATAGATAGATAGATAGATAGATAGATAGATAGATATAAACTGACTAGGATAGATAGATAGATAGATAGATAGATAGATAGATAGATAGATAGATAGATAGATAGAAACTGACTAGGAAATATAGATAGATAGATAGATAGATAGATAGATAGATAGATAGATAGATAGATAGATAGAAAGAAACTGACTAGGATAGATAGATAGATAGATAGATAGATAGATAGATAGATAGATAGATAGATATAAACAGACTAGGATAGATAGATAGATAGATAGATAGATAGATAGATAGATAGATAGATATAAATAGACTAGGATAGGATAGATAGATAGATAGATAGATAGATAGATAGATAGATAGATAGATATAAACAGACTAGGATAGATAGATAGATAGATAGATAGATAGATAGATAGATAGATAGATAGATAGATAGATATAAATAAACAGACTAGGATAGATAGATAGATAGATAGATAGATAGATAGATAGATAGATAGATAGATAGATAGATAGAAACAGACTAGGATAGATAGATAGATAGATAGATAGATAGATAGATAGATAGATAGATAGATAGATAGATAGATAGAAACAGACTAGGATAGATAGATAGATAGATAGATAGATAGATAGATAGATAGATAGATAGATAGATAGATACAGACTAGGATAGATAGATAGATAGATAGATAGATAGATAGATAGAAACAGACTAGGATAGATAGATAGATAGATAGATAGATAGATAGATAGATAGATAGATAGATAGAAAAAGACTAGGATAGATAGATAGATAGATAGATAGATAGATAGATAGATATAAACAGACTAGGATAGATAGATAGATAGATAGATAGATAGATAGATAGATAGAAACAGACTAGGATAGATAGATAGATAGATAGATAGATAGATAGATAGATAGATAGATAGAGGAACAGACTAGGATAGATAGATAGATAGATAGATAGATAGATAGATAGATAGATAGATAGATAGATAGATATAAACAGACTAGGATAGATAGATAGATAGATAGATAGATAGATAGATAGATAGATAGATAGATAGATAGAAACAGACTAGGATAGATAGATAGATAGATAGATAGATAGATAGATAGATAGATAGATATAAATAAACAGACTAGGATAGATAGATAGATAGATAGATAGATAGATAGATAGATAGATAGATAGATAGACAGATAGATAGATAGATAGATAGATATAAACAGACTAGGATAGATAGATAGATAGATAGATAGATAGATAGATAGATAGATAGATAGATAAACTTCAGTGATTGAAGGAGACAAATTGCGACATATTTTGCTTTCCTACATTGACATATACCGTAAATAGCACACTTTAAACCCCTCTTCTATAATGGATTCAATTCACATTGAAAACCTTTCTTTCTTTCTTTCTTTCTTTCTTTCTTTCTTTCTTTCTTGAGCGCACCCATACGGAGATAAGTGTATACACAGAGAGAAGCGGACATTGCTCAAAATAGCTTTACGCATGCGCAATTGATAATAATCCAAAATGGCCGCCGTTGCATAATGGTGCCGGCTGTCCAATAACAATCAAATAACGAAGATCTGAAACGCACATATACACAAGAAAATAAACAATCAACAAAGACGAATCTTAATTGAAAATCCTGCGATACATAAAAAAAAAATGATCAATAAACAAAATTGTATAAATGGATGCTGCCAATAAAGACGTGAGGATTTCGAGATAGTGGGGTTGGAGAGACACACCAACGAATACCTTACTGAATGCGCAATCACCATCACAACCACCTCTAACAACTCTTCTTCCACTTTTACTCTTGCATTTTTAAAAATTCTATTACTCTTGCTGTTTGGTCGTCTACACTACTTTCTTGACTGGACGCCTATTATACAGCAGTGCTTAATCATGCACCTCGATCATTAGTAATTTTGATCCTAACTTAACGCTTCACGATACTAGTGGCCAGTGAACGAACGTTGGGAAGTTAATTTTGCAGACCGTTCGATACCAACTGTCTGTATCACTACTGATTGAGTGCCTGGTTGAACATCATTGTAAGTAGGTTTTAACGTTAGTGCAGACTTACGTCATTGTAAGTAGGTTTTACCGTTAGTGTAGACTTACGTCATTGTAAGTAGGTTTTACCGTTAGTGCAGACTTACGATTTAAACTGCGCCTGCAAGCTAGCAGTGATTGGTAAGTCTAACTAGACGGACCGCATCAGTATGAAAATTAGTGAGGTGTACACCATAGATGAACACTTTTTCTTCTATGACGCTTTGCATGAGTTCATTCAACGGTTAAACTATATGCAAATCCAGCGCGCCGAAGAGTAGTAATAGTTGGAGAGCTTACCTTCAAGGCGAGTAAACCTTTTCCAATCGCCACACTACAATATGGGTATAAGCTGTCGTGCAATAGTTATATATATATATATATATATATATATAATTTGTAACGTAAATGTATTATAATATCACTACAAAAGTAGCCATGATGTTTCGGCACTAACTGTTAATGCCGAACCATGGTTACTTTTGTAGTGATATTATAACATATTTATGCTATAAATTCTAAATAGTTATTATTCGTTCTATTTGTATTGAGCACTTTTTAAGAATAACGTTTTTTTGGGTTTTTTTTTATTCATACCTACCCTATACTTGCTTGTGTGTGTATATATATATATATATATATATATATATATATATATATATATATATTCCACCTGTCATGAGAGAGGCAATAGTGAGGCAGTGTGGATTCAGTTCATTCTCTTTACTATCAGTTATTAAACTTTACTACCAGCTATGAAAACCCTTGCCTCGTGTTTGTTGCTTAATGGTCATTTATTGTTTTATTTTTTACAATAATTATTTTAATTTAATTTACACTATTTACATTGATCGAACTGTTGTCCACATCTTCGTTGCCATATTCACAACGTTTTGGCCGTTGTAAGCTCCAGCCTTCTTCAGAAGATTGGAACTTTGAACTAAACCCTTTATTTTGTCCCCCGTGGTAGCTCAACGAGTCATATCTTTTCCAGGTCCATTCTTTACCAGATCTTTACCATTCTTTACAATCCATTCTTTACCAGATCTCATATTACTATATTTTTATTGTTTTCCTACAGCATTCCGTATTATTTGTTTTCGTATTGTATTCATATCTATGTTTGGCCAACTTAGCAAATTTTTGCGGCCTAACCTATGCACTGATTCCTTAAGTTTTCGTATTTTCCAGTGATGCTCTCTTTCTATGAGTTCAACCTCCAATTTTTAATCACCTGAAGAAGACCGGAGCGTACAATAGTCGAAATGTCGTAAATATGGCGACAAAGATGAGGACGTCATTCAAACGAAATAAATAGTGTAAATAATTACGGAAAGAAATCTACAAGACCCCCTAAAAAAGGTAGATGAAGAAAAGCAAAAGAAACGAATACAAATAAACTACAAGAAAAAATCGAATATATGGCCATCAGCGAACAGAGAAGTCTAAAATGCTAATTACAGGTTAGGGATACTAAAATCAAGTAAGAACATAAAATTTAAATACTTGGGAAATGTTCTAACGGAAGACGGATAGTGCGACACTGAGATCCGAAGGCGAATAGGAGTTGCCAAGTACTCATCACAGAAGCTGAGCAGAGTATTAAGAGACAGAAAAAATCGCTAAAAACAAAGAAGAGAATACTGGATTGCTATGTGATGTTTGTCCTTCGATATGCCAGTGTATGCCCGACAATATCATCAAAGATGAAGGAAACACTTGAAGCAATTGGAATGTGGTTTTATAGAAGGATGCTGCGAATATCATGGATCGAGCAATGCTGAAATTTTAGAAAGAACAGAAATGAAAAGGAAATTAATACTGAGTATCAGGAAGAGACAACAGAAGTTCTTGGGACATGTACTGAGGAAGGAAGGCTTGGAGAATCTGATACTCACAGGTCAGAGAGAGGGGAAAAGAGCCAGGGGGAAGAAGTAGATAGCCTATTTGAAGGACCAGATCAGGTGAATGGCAGAGCAGGGTTTGGGTGGGGTAACAGAAGAAAGCGTGCTAAGAGCCACCAGAGATTGGGAGACGTGGAAAGCCATGATCGCCAACGTCCTGAAGAGACATGGCACATAGAAGAAAAAATGTAAATAATTACAATACTTATCTCAGAAATATAGACAAATATAATCGAGCTTATCGATAACTCTATTACGAGGTAACTGAATTGATCTTAATGGGCTCAGTCTATTGATGTAGTTAGTCAGTTAAGTGCCATACGTGATACACGCTTTGGGCGATTATGTCATGACTGACTGGGCAGAAGATTATCCCGCAAGGTTGCCATTGCTTTCTGCGATAGACTGGTTGCCGACTAAGGCTATAGAACCCAATCTGTCCTATTATTTAACCCATAACTGGAGAGAAGAGACAGATTAATACCTTTCCCAGGGGTATTTGTGCGTAAGTGTATGCAAGGAATTTTAATTGATGTAGTAGTCTTATTTATAATAATGTAATTATTGTAGACTTCTGTTGTATATATTGCCAACCTTGACACGAATAACAGGTATATAATGGATCATTTCCTTCCATAAGTGTTGTGTTATAATCCAATTTTAATGAAAAAAATTTTCACAATCTCATTTTTATGGGTTAAATTTATTTCCATATTTTTCGTCTTTTCTTTTTCATTTCTTGTCATTTTTCAACTTTTCTTTATCATTGCAAAAATTGTTTCATTCTTACCTGTTGTTATTTCAATATCTTATCTTCTTGCTAACTTATTTAACTTTCTTTCTACCTCCATTGTGAAAAGTTTTCCTCGTCTCATCTGGTTAATTTCAATTTATTTCTATTTTCTTTTGTTTTGAAAACAAATCCAGTTTCTTCCTTTCTATATTTTTCATGTCGAAATTTTTCCTAGTGTATTTTCGTGTTTGTCGATAATTCTGAGATGAGGTAGTATTTACACTATTTACATTATTCGGACTATTGACCTCATCTTTGCTGCCATCTCTACAACGTTTCGGCCGTTGTACGCTTTGGCCTTCTTCAGGTGCTAAGAATTTCGAACCGTACACTTTATTACAATTATTGAGTACATCATTCCACAGCAGTGGTGAACAAGTAACTTAGAGGATTAGGGGGAGATAACTCATGACTACAAAAAGACTTAATTCTCGTGGTTTTTCGTTTCTGCATTCTTTTTCTTTATTTCCTCCATTTCTTTTTACTTTTTCGTTTTTTCCACTGATTTTATTTGGTTCTAATCTTTCTTTATTTAATTAATCATAATTTAAATATTTCCACTCTCAATTGTACGATTTCACTTTTTCTTTCTTTCTTTTTTCTTTCTTTATTTCTGTCTGTCTGTCTGTCTGTCTCTCTGTATTTCTTTTTTCTTCTGTTTGTCTGTATTTCTTTCTTCTACTTGACTCTTTCTTTTTTCTTTCTTTCATTCTTTCTTTCTTTCTTTCTGTCGGTTTGTCTATGTGCCTGTATTTCCTGTTTTCTTCTGTGTGACTATTTCTTTCTTCTGATTGTCTATTCTTTCTTTCTTTCTTTCTTTTTTTCTTTCTTTTGTATTTCCTTCTTCCTTTGTATTGCTGTATATCTGTCTGTCTGTCTGTCTGTCTGCCTATTCTTTCTTTCTTTCTTTCTTTCTTTCTGCCTGCCTGCCTGTCTGTCTATGTGCCTGTATTTCCTTTTTCTTCTGTCTGACTGTATTTCTTTCTTCTAATTGTCTATTCTTTCTTTCTTTCTTTCTTTCTTTCTGTCTATGTGCCTGTATTTTCTTTTTTTCTTCTGTCTGTAGTTCTTTCTTCTGATTGTCTATTCTTTCTTTCTTTCTTTCTTTCTTTCTTTTTTTCTTTCTTTTGTATTTCCTTCTTCCTTTGTATTGCTGTCTGTCTGTCTGTCTGTCTGTCTGTCTGTCTGTCTGCCTATTTCTTTCTTTGTCTTGTCTGTCTGTATTTCTTTCTTCTGTTATTTCGGAATTTTGTTATTTTTTATGACGTCAAAAATAATTTATGCGTTTTTTATTAGTGTTAGGTTGATTTTTCTTCTTTATGTGCTCGTGTGTGTGTATGTGTATGTGCGTGTGCGCTTGCGTGTGTATCCACGTTTGTATACGTGTGTGTGTACATATGTGCACACGTGTAGTATGTCGTGGTTATTTCAACGTTTCATAATTTCTCTGTCTCCTTTATTCCGTTTCTTTCTTTATCTTTCGGCATTGCTGAGTGTAAAAGATGATGTAACAATGTTATATCCAGTGTCAGAAATGATCTATGTTTAGGTTAATTCTCTGGAATATTCTGGGGTTTTCCAAAATCTTTGAAAATATACGTGTATTTCTTTCTTTTTTTTTTTTTTTTTGTATTTATGATTTAATTCCTGTTGGTTGTAGTGCAGTGGATATCGGCTCGGAACGAGAAATCGGAGAGCCGAGTTCGAATTCCAGTTGAATTCATTGCATTCACTTACGCGCAAATACCCTTGGGAAAGGTATTAATCCGTCTCTTCCTCCCAGTTATGGGTAAAATAACAGGACAGATTGGGTTCTATAGCCTTGGCTGGCAACCAGTCTACCGCAGAAAACAATGGCAACCTACTGCGGGATAATCATCTGCCCAGTCAGTCATGTCTCTTTCGAGACATGATCACCCAAGCGTGTTTCACGTATGGCACTTAACTGACTGAATTAATTCCTAAATGGCAGAAGAAATATTTGTTTATATGTCATTTTTTCCTTGCTTGGTAATAAAGTGTTTAACCTGCTTGGTATTATTTTATTAGAGTGTTAATTATATGAAACCAAGGCTTATATGCACGAGGCCATTGACGAGAACACCAGTTCAAGTTAATTAGAATTAACGATTTTTTACATTTGAGACACTTGGGAAGGTATGATAGAAAAAATGTTTATTTTCCTTTTCTTTATAAATACATTGTAACCTTTGGATGTAGGTAGTCATGGCTCTCCACAGTATCATTTTCTTTATTATCGGAAAAATTACCATGACATACCACAGCTATTGAACAAGTGTAGAAGCTCATCCCTTGTTCCCTGTTTAGGATGTGGTTTCCGGCTTTTTCTTTTCCAATCTTTTCACTCTTTTCTTTCTTTTTTTTTTTCTCAATTCGAGTAGATAGACTAAACTATCGCCCGGTTCACACTCCACCCACGTCTATTGAACAGGTGTAGAGGCTTGTTCCCTGTTTAGGATGTGGTTCCCGGCTTTCTCTTTTCCAGTCTTTTCATTCTTACGTAGCCCCCTGCGCTTCAGTGGCGTTACCGCCTTGCTTGGGGTGATATGATTAAAAAAAATATATCTAAATAAATAAACGGTAAATAACAACAAGAAAAATGACGGCAATAGACCGAGCGTAGTTTTTGACTGGAAAACCAATTAGCTCTCAAAAGGCGTGAGCTTAAACATACGCACTAAGTACGGCTTTAAAGCAATTATATATATATATCTTGTTTACAGCTATGGAATTCAGAATCTCTTACATATTTATTATAAAATTGCCAACAATAGGTAAGGTTGGTTCACTGTGTAGAGCCAGGAAGTTTTTTCCTGTTTGAATTAATACTGCATATATATAAATCTACCATCCACCCGTGCATTAAATACTGCTGTCCCATTTGATCGGGCGCCGCTGCTATTCACCTCGGGGTTCTTAACAAAAGCCAACGGAGAATCTGTAATGTGATCGATCCCGACATGGTAGCTCAACTCCAATCATTTTGTCACCGGCGTAATGTGGCTTCCCCTTGTTTCTTTTACAAATACTTTCACGGCTTCTGCTCTGATGAGCTTAGCTCCCTGGTGCCCCCTCTACATGAATTTACTCGAGCTACTAGACTAGCAACTAGGTCCCACTCTTTACTCTTTTATAAACCGCATCTTCTACTTTCAGCTTCTTTACTCGCACTTCCTGCCAGTGAAATTCCCTTTCGTATATTTACTTCCCTGGCAGCAACAATCTCCAAGAACTTAAATGCAATGCCAATTGTCATTTCATATCTCCTTGACTAGCATTCTTTGTTCTTTTCCCTGCCCACTCTACTCTCATGCAGCTCTCTTCAAGCCAGTGTTCCCATCCTTCTCTTATCTATTCCCTGACTCTCCCTATAACTTTCCCTCTTTCTCAACTCTCTCCTTCTATGTAAACCTTTGTGCTTTAGTGGCAGTATTGCCTTGATTGGGGTGAAACGATTAAAAATAACAGAAATAATACATATATTGCGAACAATATATATTTACAGTAAAATTTTCCACAATATATATTTATTGCACAATTACCAACAAAATATATTTCATTTATTTTTTATAATCGTCTCACCCCAAGCAAGTAAAATTTTCCACAATATATATTTATTGCACAATTACCAACAAAATATATTTCATTTATTTTTTATAATCGTCTCACCCCAAGCAAAGCAGTACTGCCCCTGGTGTGCAGAGGGTTGCATAATAAGAGAGTGAAGAGAGAGGAGAACAGGTCACAGTAGGTGTCGAAAATGGGTAAGAGAAGGGCGAGTACATTGGTGTGAAGAGAGCTGCGTGAGAGGAAAGTACAAAGTGAGAAGAAGGATGAGCGTCAAGGAGATAAGAGACGACAGTTGACGTTGTATTTAAACTCTTGGAAATTGTAGCTATCAGAGAAACAAAAATACGGAAAGGAGTTCCACAGTCGGGAAGTGCGAGAAAAGAAGCTGGAGTCGAAGTTGTGGTTACAATTGATTGGTTTCACATTGAAAGGGTGGGGCCTTGTTGCGAACCCAGTAGCTCGAGTAAATTCATGCAGGGGGAGGGCACCAAGAAAAATGACAAACAATAGCTATTTATAGTAAAATTGTCAGTAGCATATATTTAGAGTAAAATTGGCAACAATACACATTTAAAGTAATGTATGTTTTCTTTTTTATTTAAATTTATTTATTTTTAAAAAACTTTTTATTTGTGAGAGATTCTTTTTGAATCACATTGACAAACATTAGAAGATAATAGTCATTTATCTTAAATGAAGAATAAACAGAGTTATAGATTTTATATTTGTTCTTTAATGAAAATTTTTTACCGTATGGTCTTTATATATTCGTATGGTCATTTTTTATAAAAATTATATCCGTAAGGTCTTATTAAATAAAAACTATTCTTTTTTTACAAAATTCTTCATTTATAAAAGTTATATCCATACGGTCTTATTAATAAAAAAAAAATATTCTTTATTTATAAAATTCTTTATTTATAAAAATTATATTCGTATGGTCTTATTTATAAAAAATATATTATTTATTTATAAAATTCTTTATTTTTGCTTTATAAATAAAATATTGTTTTTTATTTATTTTTATTTATTTATTTTAATTTTAAATTTATAAATTATTTATTTATTTATTTTTTATTTGTAAAATTCTTTATTTTTACAATTATTGAAACATTGAGAAAACGTCTGCTTCAAAAAGCACTTGCAAAATAATTTAAGCCATATATTTCTATCACAACATAATCATCTAAGCATTTGTCGATGTGATGTTTGTATTTACCGTGTCACGCTATCTGTGACGGTTGGACCAAATCTAGTATTTGGTTAATGAAAGCTTCAAGTCTCGATTTGATGAGGTTATTTAAGAATATAAGATGAGATTTAAGGTTAAATTTATTCCGTGTTCAATTTCTTCTCTAAAGCGGATATCCAAGAAAGCCAATCACATTTTGCCGCATAGGCCGGCGTTAAGTTTAAACATCAGACTATGCGGAAGTTAGATAATGAAGCTTTAATGAAACTATAAAATAAATGTCGACAAATCGTTTCTTTTCGTTCGTTTGGGCGTAATTGTTTATAAAGTGAAATATTTGATACTAGTGAAACCGTACCGTCAAAAATGACGGCCATTATTAGAAAGTTTTAAGATTCAATGAAACAAAAGTTTTGAAACAACGTATTCAATAAAGCGGAAATAATGAATTCACAACTAAAGTAGAGGCCAATGAACCGTTTAATTAATTCGTGTCCTTAATATTTTTAGACCTTCAATAGCATGTATGTGTCATTGATTATTCTTGGTATTATAAAAATCACTTTTTGCTCAATATCTTTTCATGTTAAAAGCTTCATGGGATTGAAATGGAAATATCTCTTAGTAACAGAAAGACAAAGATTACAACGACAAAGCCTATTACATGACCGAGTTGAAACAAGACTATAATTTAACAAAGGTATCTGAGTGCCTCACATGAAAAGCTTGATCAAATAAGACTGCAATCTAAGAAAAGTACGAGTAAAGGAACTGATTCATTAAATGATTCATTTTGCTCGGGAACTAATTTTGTCTGAATGCAGTTAAATATTTATTTGTACAGATTATTAAAAATACTAAGAAAAGTAGTTACTCATAAAATAACTACTTAAGGAGATTTGCCTCTTTTCCCACTACATAGAGGACAAGAAATATATAAATAAACTCACATTGATAATTATTATACGGTTTGATTGTTGGGCGTCAGTCAAGGGAAAATTTATCCAGACTGTGATACGATTAGACCCCGAATCCTTAGTCATCGCGATTCACTGCGAATTTCTGTAGTTGTTACGGCCGTCATGAGCATTTTAATCCCTTTCGAAAGAACCTCGACGATCGTTTCCCGTTTAAAGATCTGTCTTGGCAGAATTATAGTTGACGGCCCAAGAGCTTACATCCAAAAAGGCTCTGGCAGTTAACTACAACTGTGTCCGGTCAGAACATGCACATAAAAACCGGAAATTGGACGTCGGAAAAAATAACTCCAAACCAACTCAAATTTTTTATGAAGGGTGGGGGAGAGATGGGGTATTTCTTTCGCGTGCAGGTAGCGTAACTGTTATCGGCGCGGAAATTGAAATCGGTGCGCCGAGTTCAAATTCCGCCCACGCATGTTGCGATCAATTTGCGCTTATGCCGCGTAAGGAAAAGGCATGAACATATCACTTCTTCCCTTACACCGCTAGAGATTAAATAGTAGAGTAGGCTGTACTATATAGCCTTGGGGGGGGGGGAAGGAATACTCTAAATTCATATCCGTGTAGAAAGAAACGGGAAATCACTCAACTCAACAAGTCATGGCAATTTACAGAGAATAAGGAAAAGAAGCTGTGAATAGTCATGATTTACTACTCCTTCGTGGGATAAACCCCTTAGTATTTACACAATTTAGCCTTGTATGGCACAAGGCTAACCAAACCGAGAAAAACAGCATTTGTCTATATTTCTGAGATGAGGTAGTATTTACAGTATTTACATTATTCGGAGTATTGTCCTCATTTTTGTTGCCATTTGTACGACGTTACGGTCGTTGTACGTTCCAGCCTTTTATCAGGTGTTAGGTATTTCGAACCGAACCCTTTATTATCCTTAAGAGCACATGGCTTAGTGGATATAGACGTTGGTGAGTTCTTGTGACTTGACCCAAACAGTTGTGAGTTCAATACCAGGCTACAGCAGTGGTGAATAAGTAACGTAGAGTCGGGTTAGAGGGAAATAAACTTATGACTACCAAAGTGGCTTCGCACAAAGGAATGAGAATAATATATTTCATTGAGCTTAATAAAGGGTTTGGTTTAAAATTCTTAGTTCTATCTGGGAGAAGGAATACTTTAAATTAATATTTGTATAGAAATAAACGGGAAATCACTTAACAAGTCATGGCAATTTACAGAGAATAAGGAAAAGAAGCTGAGAATAGTGATGATTTCCTACTCCTTCGAGTACACAGTTTAGGATTGTATGGCCCAAAGCTAACAAAACAGAGAAAAACAGTTGGTAAAGGGTCAGTCTTGAAAGTAACTAATTTAAAATTTTGATTTTTATGCTGGCTTTTTGCAAAAATTCCGTGAACAAATTCTAGTAACAGTGATACACGAAACTATTTAAGACAGACTTTGCCGAAACTAGCTAGAAGTAGTAAGGGCACTTGGTAAGGATCAATCTCACCACACTGGCTAGATTACCTTAGTAACCATACTCTACAGTAGACAACAAATCTTTTCTTTTCCTTATCAATATATTAACATTAATATTGTTTGTACAGCTGTGCTGTATAAAGAATATTAAGTCAGATTAGGAGAAGAAAGATTATATTGCGCGAGAGAACTCATCATATAGTACCCAATCAACCTGAATTTACTTGTTATCCCTTGATCAGAATTACAATTAAAAATTCAGGGAAATTCAAACTAAATCACATGTCTTCATCCAACATTCTCCGTGTCTTGCTGTAAGGTTGGGAATCTTTTATCCGAATTTCTTTACCATAATGCTTTGTTTTTCATATATATATATATATATATATATATATATATATATATATATATATATTATTTTGGAATAAGGACATTTAATTTGACATAATATCATTAAATGGGTCAGCTTGGGAATGGAACCCAAGCATAAAACCGATATTCCTTTACATTTAACAACACAGCTTATACACACACCCAGAAGGTAGTTTATACAAATAGTATATACCCTAAAAGTAGTTTTTTTTTAATCGTTTCACCCCAAGCAAGGCGGTACCGTCACTGGTGCGCAGGAAGCTAAATAAGAAAGTAAAAGTTTAAGCAGGAGGAGAGCGAACAAAAAGACGAACCGGTTACAGGGGGTGTCGAAGAAAGGGCAAGAGAAGGGTGAGAATAACAGTGTGAAGACAGTTTTGAGGGTAGAGTGAGAAAGGAAAAGAACAAGATACACGAGGTGATGGGTAAAGGTCAAGAGAAGGAGTGGAGTCAACTAGACAAGAGATGGGAATTAACGTTGCATTAACATTTTTGGAGATTGTAGCCGTTAAGGAAGCAAGTATGCGGAAGGGAGTTTCACGGGCGGGAAGTGCGAGGAAGGAAGCTGATGGAGTAGAAGTGACGACTGCATTTAGTTGATCTAACTGTAAAAGGGGTGAGACCTTGTTGCCAGTCTGGTTGTTCGAGTAAATTCTTGTGGAGGGGGCATCAGTGAGCTAAGCTCGTCGGAATAGAACCATGAAAATATTTGGAGAATAGACGGAGGGAAGCCACATCCCGCCAGTGAGAAAGTGGCTGGAGTCGAGCTACCAGGTCGATACCGTTCACAGATTTTCCTTTAGAGCCTGTCTAGAATTCTTAGATGAATGACCGGGGCTCCCGACCAAATATGACAACAGTATTCAAAGCTTTTTATTTAATTTAATAAATTATGTGTACATACAGATACAGTCATGTAAACCTCGCACGGATATTTTCACGTAAAAATAATATTTTTTAAATTATTTCACCCTAAGTAACGCGGGGCTATTACTGCTGGGTAGTGGGAATTGAAGTGAGATAAAAGTTTGGGTACAGGGGATATTAAAGAAAGGATAAAACGTGAAAGGAATTTAAGAATACAGAACATGGCATATGAAGATGCATTTAAATTTTTGGAGATTGTATTTATCAGGGAAGCAAGCAAACGGAAAAGAATTTCACAGGTGGGAAGGATGAGAAACGAATCTCTTGCAGCAGCAGTCTTAGTTACATTCAACTATTTCAACTATTTGTTCTTTCTGTACAGTGTACAAAAAAAATGATCACTACTTTAAAAAAAAAATATATAAATGCAACACCAAAGACTATTTCTACGTCAGGTTTTAGAAACTGGAAGAAAGATCGTACATTATCAACGACATCCCTATGCGTGTAAGTTTGGCTTTGAGTTTTGTTTAATGGCATATCAACCTCAGTGGGTTATTTAATGCCAAAATGGTAGGCTTTTAAGGTATTTTTTAAATGTTCGGTTATAGTGAGAAGGTTGATTTAGTCAGATTTTAATAATTTTTATTGTTTTATTCTTTTTTTAGAAAACTGAAAATGTCTTCTAGATTTCTATTAAAAAATGTTTTGCTGAGAATTTGTTTTCGTTCATGTGTTATGGTAATAGTTTTTACTCTAAAAATGTATTGCTGGTAATATTTTTCCTTCAAAAATGTATATTTTTCTATCAAATTTTATTTTTATGTATATATTTCTATGAAAGTGTATTTTTATACTTTCATAGTGTTTTGACTCCAGTTTAGGGGTTACCTAGCTGGGACCCTAACAGGTGCTACCACCCCGGATCAGGGTGGACCTGGGTACAACAGTAATTAAGAGGTGGTTCCATGTTCCTCACAACCTCCCAATCAGAGGCCTTGCTGCCGGATTCAGTTTGTGCGTGGGAGAAGGACATTTCAGTAAGCTAGCAATGATGTCGTGTTGTGATCATTATATTACAATATAGACTTGTACAGTATTTGCATAAAACAAGGATTCAGCTGACAAAAGTCAGGATTTTATTTGCAACGCTATAAAGCCTCTATCATGCTACGGTAGCCATGTTGCTTTCTGACATTTTTCCATTTCTGAAAAAGTTATGTCAGCATCTGAAAAACTTTCGGATTTTGGAGGTTTTCGGATTTTGAAGGTTTTCGGATTTTAGAGATTTTTGGATTTGTTAATTCCGTACATCAGTCTGTAATGATATTATGTAGACGCTGTAGTAGGCCGACCGCAGTCGAGATTATAGTGTCAATGAGATCTCCATGACCTTGTCAATGGCTGCATAGCAAGTACTACGACGTGGCTACATAAGATTACCGTTATCCTAGACTGGTCACCAACCATGGTTAGATGTCACTGTCTGACCTAATATTTAAAATACAACTGTCGGAAAAAAGTGGTGTATTCTTACTTTTACCATCGCACAAAGCGCGAAAGTGAATGCAACGAATTCGACCGGAATTTGAACTCGGCTCGCCAATTTCATGTTCCGAGACCCTATTGTTTACCTCAGCACATCAAAAATAGTCAATCGAAATTTCGAAATCACTCTATTAGTACATTAAATACCTCGTTTTCTACTATTGTGTTTTCTGATTTTTTTTTTTTTGTAAAAAGTCTACATTCACATATTTTCTATCAGATAGTAAGACTTGCTTAATTAGTAAGACTTATTTCATTAGATTATTATTACCCCCAAAATAAATAATAAACGCCCTAAAATAAACAATTAGTTCCCACACCTAAATAATTACCCCCCACCTAATAATTAATTTCATACAGCCAAAAAAATATTTTATAGCTTTCAATAAATAACCCACAATGGATTAAAAAGCGATACAAAAACGAGTCAATTTTCGAGCAGATAGTGGAGTGGTTCCAATTCTTTTCTATATTGATTTCAGTTCAGAATTTCTTCTAGACTGGTTGCCAATCAAAGCTAAAGAATCAAGTTTACCTTGATGCTTTGGCCATAGCTGAGAATGAGAGGTGGAAATTTTATCATTTTTTTTTTTACCAAGCAAATTTGACCGAATTTGTAAATTGAGCTTTGCTAGGCGATTCTATTTCTACTTGCCAATCCTTACAGGCACATGCTTTATTAAATTGTGTTAGACAATATATATATATATATAAGAAACAAAAAAGTAATCCCCGTGTCCTGCTACAGTCGGAAATACACTACTAGCTTATTTATTATCGGAATCCTTATAGTAATTGTTCGAACTTGAGTGTTCCAAAATAAAACAAATCTAAATTATCAACCCCAAACAGCATGATCTGAAGAAATGTGTGGCTCTTAATAACGCCCCATAAATAACTCCAACATTTTATACGATCAATATTTGTTGTGCTAACAATGTCTACAGCTAAAAATGGATAGATTTTGCTTATGCAGTAGATTCGAAATATGACCAGATATATTTGCACATAATTATAAAGGCACAGAAATGAGTGGTGCACCTTTGTGCCATTTTTTCCAACGTCTGAACACAATTCGTTGTTTGGTGTGGCAAGATTGCATACGACGCTGGACCGGTGCGTATTTGTGAGCATTTATAAAACAAATGTTTCATCCCCAAACAACAAAAAACAGTTTTATCTAAATCAAAATTCATTTAATTTTAATGAAAATAATAAGAATAATTTGAGTATTTAAGTGAGAAAGAGTTGCATAATAATAATAATAATAATGAGAAGAAGAAGAAGTTGAAGTTGAAGTTGAAGTTGAAGTTGAAGAGTTGAAGAGTTGAAGTTGATGTTGAAGTTGATGTTGATGTTGATGTTGGAGGACATTTTTTTCAAAGACATACTGGATGTGCGTCGTGGTGCAGTGGATATCGGCTCGGAACGAGAAATCGGAAAGTCGAGTTCGAATGCCAGTCGTATTCCTTGCATTCACTTACGCGCAAATACCTTTGGGAAAGGTATTAATCCATCTCTTCCCTCCAGTTATGGGGTAAATAATATGACAGATTGGGTTCTGTAGCCTTGGTCGGCAACCAGTCTACCGCAGAAAGCAATAGCAACCTACTGCGGGATAATCTTCTGCCCAGTCAGTCATGTCTCTTTCGACACATGATCTCCCAAGCATGTATCACGTGTGGCACTTAACTGACTGACTGAATGTGTCTTGTCACACAACAATATCGATACTGCCGAAATACACTAACCATCTCAGATGCACTGCTTGGTTGGCGCCAAAGTTACCTATATATATATATATATATATATATATATATATATATATAAATATATAATTGTTTATTGGGCAGAGAAGCTACTTTTATGTATGTTTCATTAAAGACAGCTGATAAGATACCGTGATTAGGCTTTTTAATTCAATTTTTTTCCTTTGTATCAGTTTTTTTTCGTTTTTACACTTAATGTCATATATATATATATATATATATATATATATATATATATATATATGTGTGTGTGTGTGTGTGTGTGTGTGTGTGTGTGTGTGTTTGTGGAAGGGCTGGTAGAATAAATAAATATTCAGAGCGTCTACTGAAATATATGTGTCCACTAAAATGACGTGTGAGAAAATAAAGGACGCTGGATCAGATGGGTGTTCTAACAAAAGCTGATAGAGGTTCGAATTCTGAATGTGCAAGTTGTTAAACGAAATAAAACTGTTTGAAATGAAACAGAGAGAATCCACTAAAAACAGCGTTTGAAGTAGTAATAATGTGTCGGTTAAAAAGAAAATTAAATCCATTACTTCTTAAGACATTTTTTGTTTACCTTTCAAATACGAAGCGAAGCAAATATGAATTTTGAGAGAAAAAAGAAAACTGAACGAATGGGTTTGAGTTTTGTCTAATGGCATATCAATCTCTGTGGGTTATTTAATGCCAAAAAAGTGGGGTTTTAAGGTATTTTTTTTAATGTTCGGTTATACTGAGAAGGTTGATTTAGTCAGATTTTAATGATTTTTTTTTGTTTTTATTCTTTTTAATTTTAGGAAACGGAAAATGTTTTCTAGTTTTTTCTTCAAAAATGTTTTGCTGAGAATATATTTTCCTTCAAAAATGTGTTATGGTAATAATATTTTCTTCAAAAATGTATTGCTGGTAATATTTTTCCGTCAAAATTGCATATATTTCTATTTCTATAAAAGTCTATTTTTATGTATATTTTTCTACAAAAGTGTATTTTTATACTTTCATAGTGTTTTGACCCAAGTTTTTTTGGAGGGTTAACTATTTTCCCATAGCTGGGACCTTAACAGGTGCTACCACTCCAGGTCAGGGTGGACCAGGGAACAACAGCAATTAAGAGGTGGTTCCATGCTCCTCATAACCTTCCAATCAGAGGCTTTGCTGTCGGATGCAGTTAACCGTCATGCCCAGGACCCCGAACGAATGAATGCTTTTGACGGTAAAATAGAACCGTACTTTATCGTTAACAGACCGAGGGTCTTGATGCAAAGAAAGGTGCAGGGTCGAATACTGTTTGGGCGCGTGTTTTCTTTATTAAATTTTCACGAGAACACAGGCTGGTAAAGGAAATAAATGTATCTACTAAAAAAAACGTTTGCAGTAATATATATATGTATATATATATATATATATATATATATATATAAATCTAAGCTTATTTATAAATGGAACTTTGTCTCTGTGTGTGTATGTGTGTCTCTATGTGTGTCCGTTACCTATAGACTCCGAAACGGCTGAACCGATTTTCTTGAATATTTGCACAGTTGTACTATAAACGTCTGCGAGTGTTCTTAGTTAGGTTTTGTGTCGAGGTACCCCCGATAAATATCAAAAATCGATAATTGAAAAAATCGGGTTATAGATGAAGTGGTCCGATTTTAATCAAATTTGATACACTTATAGACAAAGACATAAGAAACGAGATTCAGAAGTTTCAAGGTTGTAGTTCTTACAATAGTGCAGAAAATCGATAATATATATATATATATATATATATACATATATATATAAAGCAAGATGTTTGTGTGTGTGTCTGTTTATCTGTGTGTCTGTATTTTTTTCAGCCCTTTTATTTTAGTTTTTGCTTCGGGTTTGGCTCTAAGTAGGTATAATTGTAGTTCTTAGTCTCAGCCATGATACCATTTACTCAGAGGAATTATTTAGCCTTCAAAATTCAGTTTACGACGAAAAAACTTATTTGATATCGATAGCATGAAATCAAAATTTGACTTATATCCATTTATTTTTCTTTCAGTCTACGGTTTCGCTTTAACTGGAAACAACTATTGCTTTTTAGTCTTTCGTGCCAACGTCCAATGTGTCTGAGCTCCAGGACCATGGATTAGTTTTAAAGCTTTCATTACACTCGAGCAACGCCGGCTATATTGCTAGTATATATATATATATATATATATATATATATATATATATATATATATATATGCCATTATTATAATAATAGCATGCTGCAATTGAATAGCTATAAAGTTTCGGTGTTTTATATACCATCAACTGGCAGTGAAATGTTGTTAATTTTACCTTTTATCTAGTACTTACGTTTCCGAAACTTCACTATTGTCCTTTCTCATCTATTTGTTATTTTTTGTTTATTAATAAAACCCTTTAAGCAAATTTTTTTATTATTATTATCTTTTATATTTAATATTTTTCTATCTCATTACTCTTTATGCTACTGTCTTACTTCCGGTTTAAACTTTTGACATGTCTTCTTTGACAAACATTGGTACATTTTGTACATGAGTCCATAAATTCTTTTAAAATGGAATAACCTCCCACCTCACTTTATTCATCTCATTTGATGGCCTTCTTTATTTTAGTTTAATTTAATTTTATCTTTTAAATGTCCTTATCTCTATATACATGATCAAGTAAATTAACAACTGCTCACTGTCTGATGATGGTGTATTAAACACCGAAACCTTATACCTATTAAATTGCAGTATGGTATAATAATAATAATAATAATAATAATAATAATAATAATAACTGAAATAGAAAAAATGTGGAAATTGAAAACAAGAGTCGTGCCAGTGATAGTAGGTGCACTTGGAATGATAAAAAATGGAACAAAACAATACATTGAAAGAATCTCTGGAAACCCCAGCTTAACAGATATACAATAAATCATCTTGTTAAGTACAGCCAACACCAGGAAAACTTTGTCTATGTAACGCTAGGGATGATAGGTGAGATAGAAAAAACATGAGATGGAGCCATAACAACACGCCACGACTTGCCTCAGGTCTTCTCGCAGACTTGGTTGGTAGTTCAACCATAGCAGAAATCGAAATATGGTGAAAAATGACATAATAATAATAAAAGTGGGTGCACTTGGAATGATAAAAAATGGAGTACAAAAACACAATGAAAGAATCCCTGGAAACCCCAGCTTAAGAGATATACCAAAAATTGTTTTGCTAAGTACAGCCCACATACAAGGGAGAACTTTGTCTATGTAACGCTAGGGATGTTAGGGAGATAAGAAAAAAAGATGAAATGGATCCATAAAAACACATCACAACCTGCCTTAGGTCTTCCTGCAGACGTTGTAGGTAGTGGGACCAAAGCAGATATCGATTTATAATGATAATTATAATAATAATAATAATAATAATAATATATATATATATATATATATATATATATATATATGCTCTACTTTCGTATTAAGCACTTTTTAAAAGTAAATATGTACCTGTGGAATGTACTTCCATATATATATATATATATTAATAATTGATAATATATATATATATATTATTAAGATCAAAAATATTTCATTTTTAATTTAGAAACTACTTTTAAGCTGTTTCTCGAGGTAGAGGCTAAATCCAGTATGACAATGTAAAGAAGGCTTTTGTTATTTCTATCCAATCACAGGAATGAGTAGGAATAAAAAAAAAAAAAAACAATATTTAAATAATTTTTCTAAAAAATAGTAAAGATACTTGCTGTTGAGCTGTCATGAGAAAAATATATGCCATTAAGGCGGCGATGGAAGGCACAAAAAAAAATCACATTCGGAAAAACTGCGCATGCGCCATTGTCAGCTTCCATGTTTTGCTCATTCCATTAGATTAAAAAACATTCTGTTTGTATTTTATTTTGTGCCACTGACACTGGATATTTACTGGTTAAATATATCCGGATGTTTAAGACGTTTCAATATATATATATATATATATATATATATATATATATATATATATATATATAATATAATTATATGGTTATGTCAATTTTTCATTGCTACATGGAAATTTCTATGTTTCGAGATCAATTCTCATCATCAGGCAATTCTGGTGTGGTTGTGCAGACGATTTACATTTAAAATTTACGGTTTAAATGTATTTATTTTGCCCAGTAAATTTTCATTTTTTGACATAATTTTATTCATTTGAAATGTGCTTAATTTTGCGAAGCTCGACATGTCAGTGTCAAAAATTATTGATGCATTCTCGTGTATAAATATCTATCTATCTATCTATCTATCTATCTATCTATCTATCTATCTATCCTAATATCTTCATTATCTATCTATCTATCTATCTATCTATCTATCTATCTATCTATCTATCTATCTATCTATCCTAATATCTTCATTATCTATCTATCTATCTATCTATCTATCTATATCTTCAATTATCTTATTCTATCTATCTATCCTATATCTTCCATTATCTTATTCTATCTATCTATCTATCTATCTATCTATCTTATTCTATCTATATCTTCATCTATCTATATCTATATCTATCTATCTATCTATCTATCTTATTCTATCTATCTATCCTAATATCTTCATTATCTATCTATCTATCTATCTATCCTTAATTATCTTCATATCATATCTATCTATCTATCTATCTATCTATCTTATTCTATCTATCTATCTATCTATAATCTTCATTATCTATCTATCTATCTATCTATCTATCTATCTATCTATCTATCTATCTATCTATCTTCATTATCTATCCTAATCTATCTTATCTATTCTATCTATCTATCTATCTATCTATCTATATCTTCATTATCTATCTATCTATCTATCTATCTATCTTATCTATTATCTATCTATCTATCTTATTATCTATCTATCTATCTATCTATCTATCTATCTATCTATCTATCTATCTAAACCCCTTCACTGTCTATCTATCTATCTATCTATCTATCTATCTATCTATCTATCTATATCTATCTTCATTATCTATCTATCTATCTATCTACCTATCTATCTATCTATCTATCTATCTATCTATCTATCTATCTATCTTCATTCTATCTATCTATCTATCTATCTATCTATCTATCTATCTATCCTAATATCTTCATTATCTATCTATCTATCTATCTATCTATCTATCCTAATATCTTCTTATCTATCTATCTATCTATCTATCTATCTATCTATCTATCTATCTATCTGTGCTTATGTGTGAAATATAGATATGTAATATATATGCATATACCCATAAATATCTACAAACACTTGAATCAAGTAAAAGTTTACAGACTGAAATATAAATTACCAGTATTTATCTCAGCTTGAACCAAGTAAATGCATTCAAATATAAATGTTCAATATTTATTTATATTCAAACCAAGAAAATACCGACTCATATATAAAACATCAGTTTTTACCTATCCCCGAACCATGTAGATATTTATGAACTCACACATAAGCGGCAAATATTTACCTATCTCGATAGTAAGAAAATGATTATTAACTCAAATATAAACGGCCAATATTTCCCTTCTTCTTCTTCTTCTTCTTCTTCTTCTTCTTCTTCTTCTTCTTCTTCTGTGTGCCCTGTCCCTTCTGGACGTAGGCGATCATGGCCTTCCATGTCTCCCTATACCTGGTGGCTCTGAGCACGTCTTCTCCTGTTACACCATGCAACCTTCGTTCCATCATTCACCTGATCAGGTCCTTCAAATATGCTATCCGTTGCTATCCTCTGTCTCTTTTTCCCTCTATCTGGCCTGTCAGTATCAGGTGTATCTCCAAGCCCTTCTTCCTCATCGCATGTTCCAGAAACTTCAGCTGTCTCTTCCTGATGGTCCATATTAATTTCCTTTTTGTTTCCATCATTTCTAAGACCTCATCATTGCTCACATGCTCGATCCATTATATTCGCAGCATCCTTCTGTAAAACCACATTTCAGTTGCTTCAAGTTTTTCCTTCATCTTTGATGATATTGTCCAGCATTCACTGCCATATTGAAGAATTGATAACACATAGCAATACAGTACTCGTTTCTTTGTTTCTAGTGAAATTGTTTTGTTTCTTAATACTTTACTCAACTTCTGGAATGCTTCCTTCGCCATGCCAATTTGTCTTTACTAATAAAGTAAATCTTTCGAATATATATGACCAATATTTACCTATATCCGAACCAAGTAAATGCTTATAGACTCAAATAAAAACTGCCAATATTTACCTATTCTCGACCTATAAACGACCTATACTTACCTATCCCTGAATGAAGTGAAAGCTTATAGACTCAGATATAAATCAACAACTTTTACCTATTCTTGAATCAAGTAAATGATTATAGGCTCAGTTATAAACGACTGTGCGTTGTGGTGCATTGGATATCGGCTCGGAACGAGAAATCGGGGAGCCGAGTTCGAATTCCAGCCGAACTCATTTCATTCACTTACGCGCAAATATCCTTGGGAAAGGTATTAATCCATCTATTCCCTCCAGTTATGGGTTAAAGAACAGGGCAGATTGGGTTCTATAGCCTTGGTCGGCAACCAGTCTACCGCAGAAAGCAATGGCAACCTACTGCGGGATAATCTTCTGCCCAGTCAGTCATGTCTCTTTCGAGACATTATCGCCCAACTACCGCAGAAAGCAATGGCAACCTACTGCGGGATAATCTTCTGCCCAGTCAGTCATGTCTCTTTCGAGACATTATCGCCCAACTACCGCAGAAAGCAATGGCAACCTACTGCGGGATAATCTTCTGCCCAGTCAGTCATGTCTCTTTCGAGACATGATCACCCAAGCGTGTATCACGTATGGCACTTAACTAACTGACTGATATACGACTATTAATTATCCATCCTTTAATCAAGTAAATGCTTATAAACGCAAATATAAATGGACAACATTATTTTTGACCGAAGTCTATCTTCATGTGCAAATACACTTTAGAAAGATATTAATCCGTCTCTTCCCTCCAGTTATGAGTTAAATAACAGGACAGACTGGGCTCTATAGCCCTGACTGGCAATCAGTGTACCCCAGAAGGTAAGAGCAACCTAATGTGGGATAATCTTCTGCCTAGTCAGTCACGTCACGTAATAGACATGATCACCCGAGCGTGTATCACGTATGGCAGTTAACTGACTTACTGACTATCTCCACAAGCTCAATCAGACATATTCGATATTTACCCAATACAAATATTACCAGAATTAAAAATAAATGACCAAAATTTATATATTCGTTAACCAACTACCCTATTATATTACTAGTGATGGTGTAATGGAGACATCGGAGAGCTAAGTTCGAAATCCAGTTGAGTTCCTTACATTTATTTACATCGCAAATACCCTTGGGAAAGAAAGGTGTCAAGCCAACTCTTCTCGCCCCCATCGAGTTGTAAGCAAATAGAAGTGCAGACTGGGTCTTATAGTCTTCGTTGGTAACTAGTCTAGGAGAAAGAAAACTGAGTTCAAACCAGAGTGTGAGCTTCATCAGGCTCTTCCTTCCTAACCATTTGTCTATTAGTCGTTTCTAAGATATACAGCTGAATTTAAAGTAGCATTACACGCGTTGCCTCAACAAGCCTAATGGCTTACAGGTCTCATGAACAATAGAGTAATAAAGGAGGTATAACAACATTTGGTTGGTTTACGGCCACAACACATCGAAACACCGGTTCCCGTATGATCCCCGAAGTTAACCAACTTCGAACGTGGTCAATACCTGGATAAGTAACCTTTTGGGAATACCAGGAGTTATAAGTTTAAATGTGCGGGTAGTGTAACGGATAATGGCTCAAATTTGTTAAATACTTTCATGGCTTCTGCTCCAATGAACTTAGATCACTGGTGCCCCCTAGGTACTAATTTGCACGAGATGCTGGATTAGCAACTAGGTCCCACCCTTTTACAGTAAAACCGATAAAATGTAACCGCAATTTCTACTCCAACAGCCGCAATTTTGTAGTGACCGGTTTAGTCTGGAAGTAAGACACGGAAAAAGAAGGTAGGTTCAAAACAGTGTATTAGTATAACAAGAAACAAGATATTCAAAGGAAGTGTTAATAATAAGTTACTAGAAATAAGTAAGTCCGAAGGTATCATTACGCTGCTTATTGTCTGACTAGTAGCTATTGTCAACTGTCATACTACCTGCTCTTTAACTGGTGTTGTTAACTGCCTTTGTTAAACTGCTCTCCGGAAGTCACGCAGGTAATTACATTTGACAAGAGAACGAGTCCATTCCTCGTAGGAGGACACCATAATAGTTAATAAGTAAGATTTGTAGCAGTAAAACCATTATTATCTTCAAAATAAATATATACAAATTTATTGTGCCGTGGCTTGTACCATGTGACAACCGGTCGCCCGGAACCAGACTGGCATCGGAGTCTCACTCATTCACAGTTAGATCAACCAAATGCAGACGAAAATTCTACTCCTTCAGCTTCTTTTCTCGCACTTCCCGCATGTGGAACTCGCTTCCTTATTCTTGCTTTCATGACGGCTACAACCTCCAGGAATTTAAATGCAAGGTCAATACTCATCTCTTAACTACTTGACCCTAGTTCTTTCCTCTCCACCCTGTATATCTTTTCCTTTCTCTCCATCTTTGCAACTGTCATCACACCTGTGTTCCCTTCCTTCCCTTGCTCCTTTCTAACTGGTTCGTCCTTCTCTTCAATCTCCTAATCTTTTTCTCTTATGTAGCCCCCTGCACATCAGTGGAGTTAACGCCTTGCTCGGGGTGATATGATTAAAAAATGTATAAAAGACAATGTGCTTTATCCCACACAATCCACACTTCACCACCCATCTGCTCAAGTATATTATGTCACACGTTGCTTTCCCTTGTTTCTCTATCCTTCCTGTGAGCATCAAATTCTCCAAATATTCCTTCCTCATTACATGTCCGAAAAACTTCAGCTGTTTTTTTTTATATATTAACACCAGAAAAAGAAACAGCTGAAGTTTTTTGGGATCATACGGGAACCGGTATTTCGATGTGCTGTGGCCGTAAACAAATCAAATGTTGATATACCTCCCTTATTACTTCTCGATTTCATCTTCTCCAAAACCTCGTCGTTGCTCACATGATCCGTCCATGGCATCCTCAGCATCATTCTGTAGAACCACATTTCGGTTGCTTCAAGTCTTTTCTTCTTGTCCCACATAAAATTGTGCTGAAAGTGTGGGAAAATGCTTCTACTCACGCATTATACGCACCCCTTGTTTTGGTAATCAAACCCTTTAAATTGTATCTTTCCCGTTTTATTACTACTAGCCTTTTCTCAAACTGTAATTGAAGATATTTATAAAAATTTCCGATCATCAAGATTCTAAAAGGAAACAAAGATTTAATTTATATTTTTAAGTGTTGTTAGGTACATATGAATGCATTTGATATCGCAATCGTCGAATGTTAGTGCTAAATTTTATCTCAACCGAAATTGACCTATGAAACGGAAATTTTTAAAAAGATTTTTGTAGCTGTGAATGATACGCACCCCTAATTTTATTTATTATTTTTTAATAAAAAATGCGTATCATACATAGGGAATTACAGTAAAAATTTTAAATCAATACATTTTCGCATTAACTTTTTTAATTGCTGCTGCTCCCGAAAAGGACATTCGGTCAATGATGGATTGGGGTTGGAAATGCCTCGTAAATTTTAATGCTTCCAAAACAAAGCTGCTATCTTTTAACTGGCATAAACAATCATTCCTACCCACTGTCAGCATAGATCACGCTAGTCTCTGTGAAAGCAACATACTGAGCCTCCTCGGCATCACTCTCTCAGCTGACCTTAAATGGAACAACTACATTGAATTAATAGTCAAATCTTCTGTTAAAAAAACCGGGTCCCTGTGTCGGGCCAGGAAGGTTTTCTCTTCTGAATTCATCATGCATATTTACAAATCTACTATCCGCTTGTGCATTGAATACTGTTGTTGTCTATCTGGTCGGTCGTCCCTGCTATTCACCTTGGAGTTCTCAGCAAAATCCAAAGGAGAATCTGCAATGTAGTCGATCTTGACCTGGCAGCCCGACTCCAGTCTCTCTCTCTCACACCGACGAGATGTGGCTTCCCTCTGTCTCTTCTACAAATAATTTCACGGATTCTGCTTCAGCGAGCTTATCTCCTTGGTGCACCTCTTACGCGAATTTACTCGAGCCAATAGACTAGCAACAAGGTCCTACAATTTTACTGTGAAAACAATCAATTGTAACCACAAATTCTACTCTAACAGCTTCTTTTCTCGCACTTCCCGCCTGTGGAGTTCCCTTCCGTATTCTTGTTTCGCTGATAGCTACAATCTCCAAAAGTTTAAATCCAACGTCAACTGTCATCTTTTATCTCCTTGACTCTCATCCTTCTCCCTTTACACTTTCCTCTCACGCCGCTCTCGTCACACCAATGTACCCCTCCTTCTCTTACCCATTCTCCGACACCTACTGTGATCTGTTTTCCTCTCTCTTCACTCTCCTATTATGTAACCCCCAGTGCACCAGTGGCAGTATTACCTTGCTTGGAGTGAGAAGATTATATAAAAAATGTTAATAATTAATTTGCATTGATCAACATAAATTGCTCCACTTTTTATATCTTAACTTAACCATATCAGTCTGTTATTGTTTTCTAAAACTCCATTTCAGATATTGTCCTGGGCATGACGGTAAACTGCATCCGGCAGCTAGTCTCTGATTGGAAGGTTGTGAGGAGTATGGAACTACCGCTTAATAGCTGTTGTTCCCAGATCCACCCTGATCCGGAGTGGCAGCATCTGTTAGGGTCCCAACTATGGGCAAATAGTAACCCCCCCCAAAAAAAACTTGGGTCAAAACACTATGAAAGTTTAAAAATACACTTTTATAGAAATATATACATAAAAATAGACTTTGTAGAAGGGTATACATTTTTAAAGGAAAAATATTACCAACAATACATTTTTTATGAAAAAATTATTTTCATTATTTTTGAAGAAAAAAGCTATTCTCAGTAAAACATTTTTCAATACAAAACCCCAAAGACATTTTCAGTTTTCTAAAATAAAAAAGAATAAAAACAAACACAAATTTGACTAAATCAACCATCTCACTGTAACCGAACATTAAAAAAATACCTTAAAATCCCAAATTTTTGGCATTAAATAACCCACAGAGGTGTTGATATGCCGTCAAACAAAACTCAAACCCGACTCCATTTTAGATAAGCTTTAAATTTAAAGGAATCTGTTTGCAATAAGCAGGATAAATTCTTAAACTATCATAAATAAAACTTTAACTTAACTTTCTAAGTTAGTTGCTCTCAACGACACGTGGCACAGTAAATACAGGCGTTGATTAGTTCAAATGACTTTCACTCAAAGAGTCGTGAGTTCAGTACCACGCTACAGCAGTGGTAAACCAGTAACTATAGAATAAACTAAAACTTGAAATTTTGGAAGTCAATCCAACGAAGCCACAGATGCTAGAAACTCTAGAAATAATATTATAAAAATACAACACATCTGAAAAGAATTTCATGAGCTAAAAACAATTTATTAATGAACTACGAAATCGAGGCAGTTTTAAGTCAACACGACATATTGTTTAAGTAACGAATTGTTGATAACTTTTTTTTTTTTAATCATTTCACCCCGAGCAAGGCGGAAACGCCACTGATGTGCAGGGGGTTACGTAAATGTAAAAAGATTAATTAGAAAAGAGTGAAGAGTACAAACTAGTTAGAAAGGAACAACAGAAAGCTGAGAAAGCAGGTGCAATGACAGATACATAGGTGGAGAGAAAGGGAAGGTTATACAGGGGAGGGGAGAGAGCTAGAGGCCAGTGGTTAGTAGATGAGTATTGACTTTGCATTTAAATTTCTAGAGGTTGTAGCCGTCAGGAAAGCAAGAATACGGGAGTGAGTTCCACAGGCTGGAAGTGCGAGAGAGGAAGCCATGAAAGTATTTATAGACGAGACAAAGGGAGGCCACATTTCGACGATGGGGAAGTGGCTGCAGTCGAGTCGCCAGATCACATTACAGACTCTCCTTTGGAGCTTGTCAAGAACACTGAGGAGAATGACAGGGGCACCTGACCATAAATGGCAGCAGTACTCCATAGATTTCAATTCGATTAATTTTATATAATTATTTTTATAATTTAAGTTGTTCATAACAACGTATGTAAATTGCTTTCATTTTAATGCCATTTCTCCGCAGAATTGTTATTAACTTTAGACTGCACGGTGTTTCTTTTAAAGCAACTCGTTTATAAGAAACTACTGAAAGTGTAATAGTTTTTATCCTTATTTCTATATTTCTTAATGTAAATTTAACAAACATTACATGACAGAGGCAATTTAATATAACAGTTATTTTTCGATTGAAGTCCGTGAATTTTTACTCGGATTATTTGTTGTAAACCTGGGTCCATATTGGAAAAAAAGATGGACTTCAAGTCATATTTGATGTACCGTACAATGATGTTTCTCAATATATTTACTGAAACGCTGTGGCTTTTATATGAGATCATAAAAGATTTATATATTCTGTATGGTTCAATGGGAAAGCGTTCATTTTGCAAGAGTTATTTGAGTATTGGGTTTCTTCCGCTATTTTTGTTGTTTATTCCGTATTTTATTTCTGCTTTTCATTTGTCAGGCTTCTTCCTTTCCCACTGTCGCTTTCATTCTTTCTCTCTTTCATTCTTTATCTCTTTTCTTTCTTTCTTTCTTTCTTTTTTCTGTTTCGCTTTATATCTTAATTTCTCTGTTTTCTTTCCACCCTATCTATCATTTTATTTTTATGTTATCTATCTCCTACTGAATCTATCTATCTATCTATCTATCTATCTATCTATCTATCTAAATCCCTTCAATATCTATCTATCTATCTAAATCCCTTCAATATCTATCTATCTATCTAAATCCCTTCAATATCTATCTATCTATCTATCTATCTATCTATCTATCTATCTATCTATCTATCTATCTATCTAAATCCCTTCAATATCTATCTATCTATCTATCTATCTATCTATCTATCTATCTATCTATCTATCTATCTATGTCAATGTTTTTATTTATGTATATATTGTTACGTTACAATGTATTAACCCTTAACCCATAACCCATGACAGAATTAAAAGAACACACTTTCTGTAAACTATCGCTTTTTTTCTCTCTAACCATATCAATTACACTCTCTTACTCTCTCTCTCTCTCTCTCTCTCTCTCTCTCTCACACACACTCAGTCTCTCACAGAATTGTATTATATTTCAAACACGGTGAGCAGATTGTGGCCGTGTTCATAGTTGATATAATTAAGTATTGTCTTTCTTTTTTATTAATGTAATCACCGTGTTTAGAATATGATACAATTCTATTACTTAAAATAAATTCAGTTAAAAGTAAAATAAAATTCATCCTTGATAACGGCTAAAAATATAGCCAAAAGCGCTTGGATATATGAAACCTTGGAACAATCCACATATAATTTATGTACGGAAAAATTCCATAAAATCTTAACCGCAGCACATTCATTTTTAACGAAATTTGAAAAAGTGGGATTGTAAGACCCATACATATATAATTTATTTTGTGAGAAATATATTCACATAGCTTAGCGCTTAAGCAGTGAAAGGAAATTATCAAACATAACAAGACATACCTGGTATAGAAAAAACAATTTATTTGTCTTGCAAAAATATGCTGAATTTTGCTGCTACAGTGTAGCTTGGTATAGTCTCTTTTCTCTGCTTAGCTTGGTATAGTATCCTCCGTCTAGGAGTGGGATGAAAAAGACACAAGGAACTGCGATCCGCGACGTACAGGAACTTTCTTCTGGGTCAGCTTCTTTCACAGTTTCTTATCTTGGTATAAGATGATAGTGCTTAGAGAATTTTTCTCTAGGAAGGCAAGGCTTTGCCCATAGGGTATCCTTTTTAAGGTAAGAAGGGTAACAAGAGATTTTCTCTGTTACAAAGTTGTGGCATTAGCCTAAAAGATTACAAAGAATTGGTAAGATGGTCTCGATATAGCGAGACAAGTGGGCGCCAATTTAGGCCCTGCTGCAACAAAAATCCGGAGCGGCACAAATACGTCCGATACTGTTCGTGCTAGCTGAAAAAAGGAGAGAACAAAACCATCAGAAAAAAAACATAAAAACTCTGGTAAAGCCCGCCTAAAGTTCAAAACGAGGTTCGGGTTAAATCAGCCAATCAGGAGACCCGTTACATCTGTAAATTTCCGACAATTTGCTTGAACATTATTTTTAATCGATACTCGTATTTGAGTAGATATTCTGTTTTAATCAAACAGGATATTTACTTCTAGCGGCCCGATTATTTATGATTAATTTTGTTAGGAAAATGTGCTATTCGGCATGATTCGAACCTACGACCCCTAACAACATAGTGGAACACTCACGTCTATTGAACAGGTGAAGAGGCTCATCCCTTGTTTCCTGTTTAGGATGTGGTTCCCGGTTTTTCTCCTTTCCAATCTTTTCACTATTTTTTTTTATTTTATTTTTTTTCAATTGGAGTAGATAGACTAAATTATCGTCCGGTTCACACTCCACCCACGTCTATTGAACAGGTGAAGAGGCTCATCCCTTGTTTCCTGTTTAGGATGTGGTTCCCGGTTTTTCTCCTTTCCAATCTTTTTACTATTTTTTTATTTTATTTTTTTCAATTGGAATAGATAGACTAAACTATCGCCCGGTTCACACTCCACCCACGTCTATTGAACAGGTGAAGAGGATCATCCCTTGTTTCCTGTTTAGGATGGGGTTTCCGGTTTTTCTCTTTTCCAATCTTTCAACTCTTTTTTTTTTTCAATTGGAGTAGATAGACTAAACTATTGCCTGGGTCACACTCCACCCACGTCTATTGAACAGGTGAAGAGGCTCATCCCTTGTTTCCTGTTTAGGATGTGGTTTCCGGTTTTTCTCTTTTCCAATCTTTCAACTCTTTTTTTTTTTCAATTGGAGTAGATAGACTAAACTATCGCCTGGTTCACACTCCACCCACGTCTATTGAACAGGTGAAGAGGCTCATCCCTTGTTTCCTGTTTAGGATGTGGTTTCCGGTTTTTCTCTTTTCCCATCTTTTCACTGTTATGTAGCCCCCTGCGCATCAGTGGCGTTTTCGCCTTGCTTGGGGTGATATGATTAAAAAAAAAAATTGATCTGGTACATCTAAAACGGCTCGACTACAAATAATTCCACAGTCAAAGCAAAGTTAAATCAGGCCTTATATAACCCAATTTTTGATTCGACGTAGATAACCATCTCTTCTCTGAATAATGTTCAAGCAAATAAATTAAATATGTTGATTGTTAAAACCATTTCGTTAATCTTCGGCACTTTCTGTAACAGTGTATGTTCACATTTGCTGACGTTACGATACACTTTCATGAGATTTATATTAGTTATATATTACGCCGCTGGATCTGGACAAATAAGAACGAACAAGCACATATAAAATGTATTCTTATATTTTTATTCTTCGTCGATGACGTTTGCGTGGAGAAGAACGGCAACCGGAGAGATATCGCACACACGAAGCAGCCGTCGGGAGTCGTTAGCGAGCGAGATTTCTCTGTCTTCGGCCAACAATTCGAAGCTTTGTGTAGTCTTAAAATTTCCACGCATTCTTACTTTTTTGGATTGTCAATCTGTTGACGACATCTACGACCGGATATGTCTCTTAGCCACCCTTGTCCTTGGTTGACTTTTATCTATGATCGGATGAATTTATCAATCATTTTTTTTACCGGACATCACCTTTTAAACCAATTGAGATGAAAGACTATGGAAAGGGGAGGAAAGAGGGGAGGCGCAAGCACTAGATAGTAATAATGTGTAGTACAAGTAGACAGTCTCTCTGTTTCCAGAGAGACAGCCTTCTAGATCTCATTATGACGCTGTTAACTTTCGGAGTAAAATATAAAAGTATTAGTGTTATCATGCCGTCCATTTATAGTTCTGAACAGCGCCACAAAGCGGGCGTCTTGCCAGAGCAGGTCAGGGTAATCACCACAATTTGATACTTACAAAATGGCGGTCTTATAAAAAATGCAAGGCACATAGTATTTCATATTGAATAATTGATTCTTGTTTGTTTTAGTTTGACGGCATATCAACATCTACGGGTAATTTAATACCAAAATCTAAATAATATGTACGTAATTTCTTTTTTAATGCATTTCTATAGATCATTAGCCAAGTATTTACATTAAACATCTTGAAGCACTATTCTTCCAGTAAGGCCTGCATTAGTTCTTAACCATTAATAGTTCTTTTCTATCTGATTTTCAATGCATTTCTATAGTAAGACAATTAGTCATGCATTTACATTAAATATCTAATAGCTCTATTCTGCCAGTATTGGCCATTAACAGTCATTTCTTCTTGATTTTCAATGCATTTCTATAGTAAGGACATTAACAATGCATTTACATTAAACACCTTAAATACTTAGTCTGCCAGTAAGGCTTGCATTAATTCCTGGCCAATCACTATCTTCATGATTTTCAATACATTTCCATAGTAATGCATGCATTTGTATCTTATAACCCTTCAGTATTTGTCTATATTTATGAGATGAGGTAGTATTGACCGTGTTCACATAATGTGGGGCATTGAGTGTAGGCTCGAAACGAGAAACTGGAGAGCTGAGTTCGAATTCCAGTTGAATACGTTGCATTCGCATACGCTCAAATACCCTTGGGAAAGATATGAATCCGTCAATTCACCCTTCAGCTATTGGTTAAATACCAAAGCAGATTGGGTTCTATATCCTTGGCTGACAACCAATCTACCACAGAAAGTAATGGCAACCTACTGCGGGAAAATCATCTGCCCAGTCAATCATGTCTCTTTGAGACCTAATCACCCAAGTGCGTATCACGTATGGCAGTTAACTAACTGACGGACATATCGTCTTTGCCATGTTTACGACGTTTCGGTCGTTGTACGCTCCGGCCTTTATTTCTTTCACTGTGGTAGATAATTCTCTTCCCATGTAGATTATCTCCCTTTAAGTTAACCCTCTAAGGTATTTGTTCACTGCTGCTGTACACAGGTATTTAACTCACAACTCTTTGGGTCAAGTCAATGAAACTAAACAACGCTTATATGCATGTGTCTTTGTGTAGGAATTTCTGGGATTTATAAGTCTAACTAGCAGTGTAGCCCGGCGTTGCTCAGGTGTAATGAAAGCTTTAAAACTAATCCATGGTCCTGGAGCTCAGACTCTTTGGACGTTGGCACGAAAGACTAAAAAGCAATAGTTGTTTCCAGTTAAAGCGAAACAGTAAACTGAAAGAAAAACGAATGGATGTAAGTCAAATTTTGATTTTCTGGTATCGATATCAAATAAGTTTTTCGTCGTAAACTAAATTTTGAAGGCTAAATAAGTCCTCTGAGTAAATGGTATCATGACTGAGACTAAGAATTATACCTATTTAGAGCCAAAGCCGAAGCAAAAACTAAAATAAACGGGATGAAAAAATACAGACATACAGGCAGATAAACAGACACACACACACAAACATCTTGCCTTATATATATATATATATATATATATATATATATATATATATATTATCGATTTTCTATTGTAAGAACTGCAATCTTGAAACTTTTGAATATCATTTCTTATGTCTTTGTCTACGAGTGTATCAAATTTGATTAAAATCGGACCACTTCTTCTATAACCCGATTTTTTTGATTAACGATTTTCGATATTTATCGGAGGTCCTCGAAACAAAATCTCGCTAGAGAACACTCGCACACGCTTATAGTGTAAAATCTTCAAGAAAATCGGTTCAGCCGTTTCGGAGTCTATAGGTAACGGACACACACACACACACACACACACACACACACACAGACAAAGTTCCATTTATAAATAAGTTTAGATTTAGATTTAGATGTTTCAGCAACCATTTTTTACCAGAGCTGTATAATGTAAATGCATTTCTAATGATCATTAGCAATTCCTTTCTCTCTGCTTTCACTGCATTTCTATAGTAAGACCATTCGCCATGTGTTTACATTATATATTTAATAACCTTTGTGTGAATTAGCCCTATTCTGCCTATCAGGCTGTTATTAATTTTTGGCTATTAACAATTTATTTCATTCTGATTTTTAATGATTCACCATTTAAAAAAAAATAGCAATAAACAGGAAATTCAGGAATGCAGTGGTTCAATGCAAAACCTATCCAAGTACCGACTGTGGAAGCGACCACCTCCCAGTCATTTGCAAACAAAGTGTGAAACTCAGGAGAATAAAGAAGCCTAGTGCAGCACCAAGACTGCAATACAACAAGCTCGTGAATTAACTGAACCTGCAGAAGGAATACACTAACAACGTGAAAGACAAATACGAAGAACAAATTGGAAAAGGAAACTCGAAATGGGACTCAATAAAAGAAGCGCTAGTGAGATCAGCAAATAACATAAAAGAAAATCAGACGCAGAAGAAAAAAGGAGTGCATGACTGAAGAGATTCTCGACATGATATAAAGGAGACAGAAAACGATGCCAAGACACGGAATGGAATTCAGGAAACTAGACAAGGAAATAAGGAGCAAATGCAGACAGGCTAAAGAGGAATGGCTCAACAACAAATGTAGAGAAGAAGAGAGATTAAGCAGGACTAATAAAGCAGACATGCATAAAGAAATAAGAGAAATGACAGTACAAAAATCCTGCTCCTCAACAGGATGAAACGATCATATTTAAGAGGAAATACTCCAACGATGGGAAGAATATATAAAAGATATTTCCACGACAAGAAAGAGCAACCGATAATACACAAAGATGAGGACGAACCAGAAGTATTAAAATCAGAAGTGGAAGCTGCAATGGCCAAACTGAATAGAAATAAAGCAGCTGGACCAGACGGCATCGTAATGGAGCTGCTGATAGCACTGGAAGAACACGGTGTAGAGAAAATTACAGAAATAATAAACAAAGTTGATAAAAGTGGTGTAATACCAGACGACGTAAGCAAGTCGATTTTTATAGCACTGTCGAAGAAACCAGGTGTAAAAAGTGCGAACTCCCACGAACAATTTAATGAGCCACTTTGCAAAACTGATCGTCCAAATCCTGATGAATAGAGCGAGAAGCAGAATCAAGCCAGAGATTGGACAAGAACAGTATGAGTTCGTCAAAGACACTGGAACAAGGAACGCCGTATTTATTATTAGGTTGCTCTTTGAAAGAGCAATACAAACGAAGAAGGACGTGTACTTATGTTTTATCGATTATGCGAAGGCCTTCGACAAAATACGCCAGAAAGAATTGATAGAGATGCTCAGAAGCCACAACATAATTAAGCAAAAACATAAGAGTATCTCCACTGCATACGGGCAGATAACAAATTCATCAGATATACAAAGATAGAAAGGGGCGTAAGACAAGGATATGTCTTTTCACCGGATCTATTCAATTTGTACAGCGATACAATTCTGAGGACCATAGATGTTATGCCAGGATTTATGATCGGAAGCCACAATTTGAACAACATTAGCTACGCAGATGATACAGTGCTGATAGCAGACACGGAAAGGAAACTACAAGACCTCCTACAGAAGGTAGCTGAAGAGAGTGACAAGAAAGAACTAAAAATAAACTGGATTGCTATGTGTTGTCAGTTCTTCAATATAGCAGTGAATGCTACACAATATCATCGAAGAGGAAGAAAAAACTTAAAGCAACTGAAATATGGTTCTACAGAAGGATGCTGCAGGTATCATGGATCGAGCCTGTGAGCAATGATAATGATATTGGAAAAGATGGAAACGAAAAGGAAATTAATACTGAGCATTAGGAAGAGACTGCTGAAGTTCCTGAGACATGCAGTGAGGAAAGAGGGCTTGGAGAATATGATACTAACAGGTCAGATAAAAGGACGGAGAGACAGAGGGAAACCAGCGTGTAACGTACTTGACTGGCCTGAGCAGATGGTTGGCAGAACGGGGGCTGCGTAGTGTAACAGGAGAAAGCTGGCTAAGAGTCACCAGGGATGATCACCTACGCCCTAAAAGGACAAGGTATATAGAAAAAGAAGAAGCAATGCTATTCTATAAAACCATTAACCATATATTTACTATAATCATATAAAAGCCCTATTCTACCAGTAAGATTTATATTAATTCTTGACCATTGACCTCTTTTTTCTTGATCTCGGTTTCTGAAGAAAATATCTAAACCGAAGGTAGTGCAGTGAGTGGGTATTTGTAATGTCAGTGAACATCGGCAAGAAAACCCATCTTCTGATTCATCTTTTATTTGCCGTGCCCTTTCAGAACGTTGGCGATCAGTAGTTTTTTCAATTTCCTGTTCTTTGGCGGTCTTTTTACTCTTGTTTCTATCTGCCATTCAGTTACACAAGATCATTAGGTAGGTTATGAACTATTTTGCTTTGTCCCTCTTGCTTTCACTATGTCTACCGAATGTTAAATTTTCTAACCTCTCTTTCCTCCTGATATGCCCTAGAAATTTCACTTCTTTCCTTCGGATTTAAGTATCCTTTTTGCTTCTATTTTCTGTAAAAACTTCATCATTGCTGCGTAGCTTTTCTTCATTTGTGACGATATTTTCCAACATTCACTCCCATATACGAGGACCGACATCACAATATGCTTTTTCTTCATTTCTAACGAAATTTTCCTGTTTCTTGATACTTTGCTTAGTTTTTGGCAGACATATTTGTTATTCCAATGCGCCTTTTGATTTCTGTGTCGCACTTTACGTTCTTTCTTAAAACACTTCCCAGGTATTTAAATTGTTTGTAATTGTTTGTAATTTGTACGTTTCGAGTGTTTCGTCCGCCTTGAATGTTTAGTCCTTTCTTCTGTCTTTCCTTAACTACATTCCGTGGGAGTTTTTCTTGTTTCTTTTCCTTGTCTGTTACCAAGGCTGTTTCATCTGTATATCTTATGTTGTTAAGTTTGTGCCTGCCAACAATGAATCCTGGTAGTACTTCTCATTCTCTCAAAATCACCCCCACTCTATAGGCTGAATAAATCCGACGAGAAGACACATCCTTGCCTTACACCCCTTTCTATTTTTGTATATTTGCTGAACTCATCAGTTTGTGCTAAAATATCTTATTTTATGTGCTGTGTTTCTTCAGGACGTAGGCGATCATGGCCATCCACATTTTTCTATTCCCTGTAGATCGTAATACCTATTGTCTTGGTATTTCTCTCAAATCCTGTTCTGTTACCAATTTGCTTATCACATTAAGTATGTCTCACGTTGCTTTCCCCTGTCTCTATTTCTCTTTAGACATCCTGTGAGTATCCGATTCTCCAAGCTCTCCTTCCTCATTGCGTGCCCCAGAAACTTCAGCCCTCTCTTCCTGATGATAAGTACATGTTACCTTTTCGTTTCGATTTTCTCCAAAATTTCGTCGCTGCTTACATGTTCCGTCCATGGTATCCTCAGCATCCTACAGTAGAAACACATTTTTGTTGCTTCGAGTCTTTCCTTCATCTTTGATGAGTTTTTCTGCATTCACTGCTATATAGGAGGACATATATCACATTTATGATTTTTTTTCTCTTACACAAGATGAAATAGCTTTACAAATCGGATACTTATTCAAGACAATTCCGAGGTGGGGATGAATGTACTGGAGGCAGACTTAAGTGACTGGCATTCTCATGGGTTTGGCAGTGAACTGGTTTGTGTTTCATAACCTAACACGAAATGCATTGAAAAGGCAGCAGGATGCTGCAATCGACATTGCACGCAATTCCAACTAGACCATCAAAACCAGGTGCAGTAGAGTTTGACCTGTGGTCACTCCTGGCCGACGTTTGGGGGCACATTTTACTTTTCACCTCCGGCCAGCCTTGCAATCGTGAGAAAGATTTGCGATACATTCGGTTATATAAACAAATGCCCCAGAGAAAAGTCTCGAACACGTCACAGAAGGTTGGGGCGTGAATTAAAGAATGGAATACAAATGAGAAAAATAAGGTAGTTGAAAGAAAAGGAAAGCCAGAAAAGAAAGAAAGAAAGAAAGAAAGAAAGAAAGAAAGAAATGGAAGGAGAAAAGAAAAATATATAGGAGGAAAGAAAAGAAAATAACTGACTGGGATTAAAAGAAAGAAAAAGAGTGACTGAAATCGAAAAAATAAAAAATAAATTTAAATTTAAATTAAAAGATAGAAAGAAATTGAGAGTGGAAAGAAAGAAATGAATGACGAAAGAAAAGAAGCTGAAGAAGGAAAAAAGAAATAAAGTGAAGGATGAAAGAAAATAAAAGAAAAAAGTAAAAAGACAGAAAGAAATAAACTTAATGAGGTATAAAAAAGTAAAAAAAACTGAAATTAAAAGTAAGAAAAAACAAGAAGGAAAAAAACAAAGAAGAAAGAAAAAACTTAAAGAAAGAAACCTAAGGAGGAAAATAAAGAAGAGAAAGAATGTAACTGATAGAAGAAAAAATTGAAGAAAGAAAGAAAGAAAGAAAGAAAGAAAGAAAGAAAGAAAGAAAGAAAATATCAAGAGGGAAAATAAGAAAGAGAGAATAAAAGATATCAAGGACGGAAAGAAAGAAAGAAAAAGAAAGAAAGAAAGAAGTGGAAAGAAAAATATATAAGAGGAAAGAAAAGAAAAGAATGACTAGAATTAAAAGAAAGAAAAAAGGGTGACTGAAATAGAATAGAATAGCAAAAAAACTGAAATTAAAAGTAAAAAAAAACAAAAACTGAAGAGCGGAAAAAAACAAGGAAAAAAAGAAACTTAAAGAAAGAAACCGAAGGATGAAAAGAAAAAAGAAAAAAGAATTTAACTGATAGAAGAAAAAAAACAAAAAACAAAAGAAACTGAAGAAAGAAGGAAAGAAAGAAAACAAGGCAGAAAGAAAGAAAAAGAAACAAACAAACAAACAAACAAGCAAAGAGTGTAACTGATGTAATAAACAAATAAAAGAAAGAAAGAAAGAAAGAAAGAAAGAAAGAAAGAAAGAAATTGAAGAAGGAAAGAAATTGAAGAAGGAAAGAAAAGAAATAGAGTATATAACTGATGGAGGAAAGAAACCAAAGAATCTGAAGAAAGAATCTGAAGAAAAAAAGAAAAAAGACAGGAAGAAAAAAATGAATAAACTGAAAGAAAGAAGAAACAAATAAAAATGTAAAAAAAAAAAAAGCAATTAAAGAAATAAAAATTGAATAAATAAATAAATGAATGAATAAATAAAGAAACTTAAGCGGGGAAAGAAAAAAGAAAGAATTTGCTGATTTAAAAGTAAATATAAAACAAGAAGCAAGAAAACGTAAAATAAAGAAGAAAAAGACATAGAGAATGTGAGGGAAAGACAAAAAGAAAACAGATGAAAGAAAGAAATTAAAACAATATGAATATTTAGGGGAAAGAGAAGAAGAAAAATCGCGATAAGTTAAATTAGAAATTAAATTGATATTTTCCTCGTCTCGCCACTCGGACTTAGATGATGACATAAAGTTGATGCTTTACGTGGGGAGCCCGAACGCGTGCGCAAGAGCAAGGAACAAAAATTGCCCAGTCTCCACAATCGCCGGTCGCTCTAGCCTCAGTGGCGACCATCGATCTACACTTTTAGTGCAATGGGATGGCAACGCCTCGTGACACTGTTCCGCGCCTCTCAATATAATTTTTCTCAAATGCATGTCTGTCTTCGGACAGAGATACAACGGAGTCGCACTCTGGCCGAGGACAAGAGACGCAACTGAGAGATGATGTTCCCTACTTGCAAAAGAAATTAGAAATAAAATGATAAGAAAAGAGAACAGTATTTACATTATTCGGACTATTGTCCTCATCTTTGTTGCTATTTGTACGACATTTCGGCCGTTGTACGATCCGGCCTTCTTCAGATAATAGGACTTTCGAACCGAACCAGGCTTCAGCAGTGGTGAAAACGTAACCTACAGAGTTAGAGGGAGATAACTCATGACTATCAAAAGGGGCACTACTACGCAAGGAACGGACTTCAGATATCCCAGTAATTGTAATAAATGGTTCGGTTCGAAATTCCTAGTACCTGAAGAGTATCGGAGCGTACAACGACCGAAACGTTGTACAAATGGCAACAAAAATGAGGACAATACTCCGAATAATGTAAATGCTGTAAATACTACCTCATTTCAGAAATATAGACAAATACTAAAGAAAAAAGAAGCCCAAAAGAAAGTGTTACCGAAGTACTCATTTCTTCTTTACGGGTTGATATTTTGGGTTATTTTAAACTTATTCCGGGTTGTAAGAACAACTATTTTTTGGCGAGAGAATATTGTATGAACAATATTTTATGAATAACAATTATTTTCCCTGCTGCAAGTTTTACTATTTAACACATAGCTAGAGCAACAAGGGATGCATTTGTAGCTATAGGGAGATGGTTAATGTTTATTAATTCGACCTTGTGCCATACATAACCAAATTCCCTACAACTTCCACATTTTATCCAGAATTATCACAAAGTTTTCATCAGAAGGTTGCCAGCAGGTTGGAATGTGTGAATCAGTGTGGGATAGTGGAAGAATAAAAGTATACATTTTGTATGTTAACATAGAAATTTATTGATATAAAGGATAACAAGAATTGTAGAAGCTAATGTTCAATGAGTAAGTTAAGGGTATCAAGAGTTGTAAGAATGTTCGTAGTAGTAATTTGTTAGAAAGAGCTTATGCGAATGTATGTATGTATGTATGTATGTATGAGCGTTTGTTTGGTAGGAATGTATTTGAATGAAGAAGAAGTAAAAGGAATCAGCACACTAGAAAGAAGGAGAAAAAGAACAAGTGCGACGCTACTTTACGTCCGGGTGGTAGTTGAATTTTCTTCCGTTACATTTTAGTGTGTCGTATCGCTGCTCCCATCTGACTGTCTGGCTGACGCTGACCGAAACCTTTTATAGTCATTCAGAGTTTTCGCACTGAATCGCTAACTCATTTCAAGTCTTGCAAATCGACTCCATTGGTCAGAAAATCAATTTAACATCTACTCGTGAAATCCGGTTTCGACCTTTCTTTTAAGCTCGTGGCAAAACCAGTACTTCACACGTCATTGTGAATTTTGTGTAAAAAGTGAAGAAGGTTGCTTTTAATGCACAATTTCCTATCCACTACAAATGGAAGCATTTTTAAAGGATATTTACACGTAAGTGACTGTAATGAACCAAACGTCATTCGAGCAGCCGCACATCCTAGACACAGAAGTAATGAATGAGGAATACTACAAAAAAGAAGAACAAGTGAAGTTAACTGCAAATTACATCGAGTAAGGAAAGTAAAAAGAAAGAACGAATAGAAATTTAAGGAACAATAAATTCAACAAAAATAAAAAGATCGGAGGGGAGAGAGGGTGAAAAAAGTAAGTGTAAAAGAAAGAAAGAAAGAAAGAAAGAAAGAAAGGAAGAAAGAAAGAAAGAATGACTGATATCAAAATAAAGAAAGAATGATGGAAAACAAAGATTTAAATTAAAAAAATGAAAAAATTAAAAGAGTGTCTGAAGTGAAAAGGAAGAAAATTAAGAGAAAGAAAGAAAGAATGAATGAAATTGAAATAAAGAAAAACTTAAATTAAAAAAGAATGACAGAAATAGGGAGAGAGGGTGAAAAAAGTAAGTGTAAAAGAAAGAAAGAAAGAAAGAAAGAAAGGAAGAAAGAAAGAAAGAATGACTGATATCAAAATAAAGAAAGAATGATGGAAAACAAAGATTTAAATTAAAAAAATGAAAAAATTAAAAGAGTGTCTGAAGTGAAAAGGAAGAAAATTAAGAGAAAGAAAGAAAGAATGAATGAAATTGAAATAAAGAAAAACTTAAATTAAAAAAGAATGACAGAAATAAAGAAAGAAAATAATTGGAATTAAAAGAAAGAAATTTAAAGGAAAAGAATGGATGGCAAGCATTAAACGAAAGAAAGAATAAAAGAAATTAAAAAAGCAAAAAAAGAAGAAAGAAAGAATTACTGAATTCAAAAAAGAAAGAATAACTAAAATTAAAAGAAAGGAAAAAGAAAGAGTAACTGAAATTGAAAGAGAAAACAAGGAAAAAAAGAAACACAATTAAGACAATACGAAATAACTAAAAGATAATGTAATATTGATTTTCTAAGCGCCGTTTAGATGTGGCACAAGGCCATGAGTATAATATTAAAACTGTAAATAGTGTATATATTCTTCTTCTTCTATGTGCCCTGTCCCTTCAGGACGTAGGCGATCATGGTTCTCCACGTCTCCCTATCCCTTGTGGCCCTTAGCATGTTTGTTCCTGCTACTCCTGGCAAACCCCGTTCCGTCATCTACCTGATCAGGCCCTGCAAATATGTTATCCGCTGCCTTCATCTGTCTCTCTTTCCTCCTATCTGGCCAGTCAGTATCAGGTTCTCCAAGCTCTCCTTCCTCATTGCGTGTTCCAGGAACTTCAGTTGTCTCTTCCTGATGCTCTGTATTAATTTCCTTTTTGTTGACATTCTTTCCAACACCTCATCGTTGCTTGCATGCTCAGTCCACGATATCCGCAGCATCCTTCTGTAAAACCACATTTCCGCTGCTTCCAGTTTTGTCCTCATTTTCGATGATATTGTCCAGCACTCGCTGCCGTATTGAAGAACTGACATCACATAGCAATCCAGCCCTCTTTCCTTTGTTTCTAGTGAAATTTTCCTGTGTGTTAGTACTTTACTCAGCTTCTGGAACACGTCCTTTGCCATGCTAATTCGCCTTCGGATCTTTGTGTCGCAATTTCCATCTCCTGTTAGAACACTTCCTAGTTATTTAAGGTTTTGTAATTGCTTGATTCTGGTATCCCCCACCTGTATTGGCATTTTGGGTTGCACCTTTTGCAGATGACCATGCGTTCAGTTTACTTAAAGTTTATTTGTAGTCTTTTTTTGTCACTCTCCACCGCTACCTTCTGTAGGGGGTCTTGTAGTTTCCTTTTCGTATCTGCAATTAGCACTGTATCATCTGCATACCTTATGTTGTTCATGTTGTGGCCTCCAATAACAACTCCTGGCATGTCATCTAGGGTCCTCAAAATATTATCGCTGTACAAGTTGAACAGAACTGTAAATAATGTAGTAGTATATATTAAATCTGTAAATAATGTGTATCCTAGAAATGTAAATAATGTAGAATATATATTAGAACTGTAAATAATGTAGTATATATAAAAAAAAAACTATCCGAAACAAATCTCATGTAATGTCGGTGCAATTCAGAATTTAAAAAAAATTACTGAACGGACTTTATATCTAATGATCACCACTGAGCTTCCTTCCTTGGGAAAGAAAAAATAGATTTTTATCTTTTCGTTGTTGTTGTTGTTTTTGTTTTTTCTTTGCATTTTACAGTTATAACATATTTGATTTTTTAAAAAAATGATCATTCTATAAATTTAATTAACAAATGTAAAAATAGCCAATAAACCATGAGATTTGAAATGTGAAAATTAAAAATAATAAAATAGAATATTGTTTTCGAAATTCACTACGGGAGAAGATTTTCTGTCTTTCTTTTTCTTTTCTAAACCGAACATTGCTACCACTCGATGGGAGTTGATCAATTGAAATAATACAATAATTCTTCGAGAAAGTAAAGTCTCCTATCGCGTGGCATCGCTGATGGAGGAGATAGAAACAGGTTTGAACATGTAATTCACTCGTACAAAAAGCTCCTGTTCAAATGTACCCGGTGTCAATTCTCTGTGCGCAGCCTTTGATTAATAACGTGCATAAGTCATGAGTACGCCCAAAGAGTTATGTATAAAGTGGCTCTCAGTTACAGAATTATTGGCACCAGGGTCTTGCGCATTAATGGAAATCTACAGACACACGAAAGCAACCTTGCAGCACTCAAGAAGAGGGTTTTTTGATTTTTTTAATCATATCACCCCGAACAAGGCGGTAACGACACTGATGTGCAGGGGGCTACGTAAGAATGAAAAGATTGGAAAAGAGAAATCCGGGAACCTCATCCTAACCAGGGAACAAGGGATGAGCCTCTTCACCTGTTCAATAGACGTGGGTGGTGTGTGAACCGGGCGATAGTTTAGTCTATCTACTCTAATTGAAAACAAAAAAAAGAAAAGTGAAAAGATTGGAAAAGAGAAATCCGGGAACCTCATCCTAAACAGGGAACAAGGGATGAGCCTCTTCACCTGTTCAATAGACGTGGGTGGAGTGTGAACCAGGCGATAGTTTAGTCTATCTACTCCAATTGAAAACAAAAAAAAAAGAAAAGTGAAAAGATTGGAAAAGAGAAAGCCGGAAACCACATCCTAAACAGGGAACAAGGGATGAGCCTCTTCACCTGTTCAATAGACGTGGGTGGAGTGTGAACCGGGCGATAGTTTTGTCTATCTACTCCAATTGAAAAAAAAAAGAAAAGTGAAAAGATTGGAAAAGAGAAAGTCGGAAACCACATCCTAAACAGGGAGCAAGGGATGAGCCTCTTCACCTGTTCAATAGACGTGGGTGGAGTGTGAACCGGGCGATAGTTTAGTCTATCTACTCCAATTGAAAAAAAAAAGTGAAAAGTTTGGAAAAGAGAAAGCCGGAAACCACATCCTAAACAGGGAACAAGGGATGAGCCTCTACACCTGTTCAATAGATGTGGGTGGAGTGTGAACCGGGCGATAGTTTAGTCTATCTACTCCAATTGAAAAAAAAAGAAAAGAAAAGTGAAAAGATTGGAAAAGAGAAAGCCGGAAACCACATCCTAACCAGGGAACAAGGGATGAGCCTCTTCACCTGTTCAATAGACGTGTGTGGAGTGTGAACCGGGCGATCGTTTAGTCTATCTACTCCAATTAGTCTATCTACTCCAATTGAAATGAGAATAATATATATATATATATAGAAATTTTATTTTTGCATCACGACAAAGACTCTATTACAGTTAACAAACAACTCACGACGTTAAACGCTGGCTTGTTAACTTTCAGTAAATACAAAACTAAGCTTGAATTGATGTTTGTCTTTCAATATGTCAGCGAATGCTGGACATTTTCATCAAAGAGAAAGGAAAGACTTGAAGCAACCGAAATGTCGTTCTACAGAAGGATGCTGAGGTTACCATGGACGGAACACACAAGCAACGAAGTTTTGGAGGGGATAGATGCAAAAAGAAAACTGATACTTAACACCAGGAGAAGACAGCTGAGGTTTTTGGGACATGTAATGAGAAAGGAGGGCTTGAAGAACTTGATGCTCACGGGATGGAAAGAGAGGAAGAGGGGAAAAGGGAAAGCAGTGAACGACATATTTGAAAAGATTGATGGTGGAACCGGGATTGAGTGAATTAACAGGAGAAGGGATATTAAGAACAAGTGATAGGGATAAGTGGAGGGCCTAGATCGTCTACATCCTGAAGGGACACAGCACATAGATGACGATGATGATGATGATGTTTCATCACCATCGAAAAGGTACAGACAGGACTGAATGGTCCACATTCTCTTTGTACCCCTTTGGTAAGGTATTTCTTTCTCCATGATTGTAAACTTCGGAGTATGTATTTCTTTTTTAGTGTATACTTCTGGTAAATGAATTTATTTTTACTGTATTTGCATAATAAATGAATTTTGCCGCTGAAGAAGTGAGGATTTTCCTCGCTGAAATGGCCATAAGGCATATACAATCTACGGATATATATATATATATATATATAATAAAAGAACATCTACCCACGCAAGCGTCGTCATTCCAAAACCATTTTAAAAAAAGCAAAAATAAGGACAAAATCATAACCGTTAATATCTTGGCTAAGGATCGCAACATAGGTAACCTATGCATTAAAGAGTCCCTAATAATATCTAAATTACAGCCGCCAATTAAGTCGCCAAGAATTAAACCTAGATTACATAACAGAATAGACAACACCAAGACGCACACAACATGCACTTAACACAACAAAGGTCACACACATGCAATCAGTAAGAATAACCACACACACACTTCTTCCTCCCTTATAACAAACCGCTAACCAGGCTAAAGCACACACACACACACACACACACGCACATAAAAAGTAGATTCAATTACAGCACACACAACGAGCAAACACCACCAGATAAATCAAACAGGTAAGACAACAGCAATGTAACTGATATTCTTTGACCCGGTCAAAGTCACATCAACTCCCAAATCCTACAAACTGATTCCATCAGATCAATAAAAACCCCAACTTGAATACACACACATACACACTCACTCACATACACACATAAACACACGCTCACACACACACGCACGCAGACACACACACACCATTAGACCATAAAAACAACTAGAACACACACAGATACACACTCGCACACACACACACGCACACATACACACACACACGTACAACAGCAGTGGATCAAGCCAGCCATTCATAGATGGGCAGCTAAAAGCACGGTCATTATAAGGATTTCTCTGCCATTCTGATGATGAGATTATAGTCTCGAAATATTAAACAGGTCATGCAAAAATCTCCCGACCTTCCTTTACTTCATTCAACGCATTGTGACAGCCTTCAAGACATAACACATACAACACACACACACACACACACACAGACACACACATACACATACACATATATATATATATATATATATATATATATATATATATAGCATAATGATGATCCACGTATATTGTCTTAATATGTATAGGAAAAACTACTAAACAATTGTAAGTTTAAAAATGTATTTTTTTGATAGTATTTACTTATTTCTATTATATATATATATATATATATATATATGTATGCACACACACACACACACACACACACACATATATATATATATATATATATATATATATATATATTTGATATTTCAGACCGGCCTCGGCCTTTCATCAGAAACAAATGATTTTAAAATTTAAACTAGAAGGGTTCGTCGCGAGAGCGTTCGTCGAGAGATGTTTACATCACGTGACGTAGAAAGCGATAGAGATTTTTAATATTTGTAACCGTAAACCTATCTCTAATAATACTTTTAAATGTTGTTTTAAAGAAAAAATTTTTTAAGTGTATCTAAAAAATGTTTAACTCTTGAAATATTTATAAAGATTCAAAACATCTAAATCCCAATTTAACCGTAGCCTGTGTCTATTTAATTTTAAAATCCAGTATTTTTCTTTCTTTCTGCGTGACTATGTAGAACTAAAATCGGAATCTATCAATATATATAATAATAGCAATAAATAAATACTGTCAAAAAATACATTTTTAAACTTACAACTTTTTAGTAGTTTTTCCTATATATATATATATATATATATATATATATATATATATAAAACAGAATATACATAGATAAACGGAGCGTCGACTTAAATATGCTTGTCCACTATAAATAACATTTTAGGAATAAAATATGTAGAATTAATACAGGTCCCTCCACTCATTTTCGATATCTAAATTTTAAATTGAAATTTTAAAAATATAAAAAGTTTAATTGAAACTTTTATTTTAGCTTTAATTGAAAGTTAAGTGATAAAATTTATTATTTCTAGTAGGCAAAATACTCTAGTGAATTTCAAACAGAAATTATATTGATTGGAATCTAAAAATTTTCAATTTTTAAAAAAGATTTTTAACTTCAATTTTTTTTACTTTTTAATTTTAATTTTTTTGCCATTTTTAAGCGATCGACACATTTGTACACAAAAGTTAATTATCGGTTTTAAAAATCTTGCAAAAACAAAATATACATATGTGAGACATTATGTTTAGAAAATTTAGCAAATTTAATATCAAATTAATCTTATTTACATAATTATACTGCGGGATAATCTTCTGCCCAGTCAGTCATGTCTCTTTCAAGACATGATCGCCCAAGCGTGTATCACGTATGGCACTTAATTGACTGACTGATTCTTAATCCTTATCTTCCCTCAAGATATGAGTTAAATAACAGGACAGTCTACCGCAGAAAAGTAATGCCTGCCTACTGCGGGACAATTTTCTGCTCAGTCATGTCACTTTTGTGACACGATCGCCGAAAAGCGTGTATCACGTATGACACCTAACTGACTGAATGTTGATATTAAATTCATTAAGGAAGGCTCCGTAGTTTTCCATTTCTTGAGATCACCTTGTTAATGGTGAATTATTTAAACATAAATTTATTTGTGATTTTTTATAAACAGGCATGAACGTGCTCTGTTATAATGATTTTAAAACAAACGGATGAAGCTATAACGTTGTTTTATGTTTTTAATCTAAGGGAGTAACTTTAATTTTTATGATTATAAACTATTCAATTTTGTTAACCACACAAGAACAAAAGTTTTCATAAATGTATGTGTGTTAATCATTTTTATGTTATTCAGTCTAAAGTTTAAGGTAGACGCTAGTAAATGTAAAATTCGTAATACGATCCTCGATCAGTACTTGTGGTGCGACGGATCCTGTCTCAGTGTAGTCTGTAAAGTACTTTTTGATACACCCTTTAGGGCCAGGAAGTTTTTTTTTCCGTCGGAATCCATTCTGCATATATATAAATCTACCATCCGCCTGTGTATTGAATACTGCAGCCACGTCTGGTCGGGGGCTCCTGTTATTCACCTCGGGGTTCTTGACAAAATCCAACGGAGAATCTGCAATTATTATTACTTAGAAGCACTGAACACTCGAGTTTACTCCCCAATAGTTGACGGTAGACGCTAGTAAATGTAAAATCCGTAATACGATCCTCGATCAGTACTTGTGGTGCGACGGATCCTGTCTCAGTGTAGTCTGTAAAGTACTTTTTGATACACCCTTTAGGGCTAGTAAGTTTTTACCGTCTGAATTCATCTTCTTCTTCTTCTATGTGCCCTGTCCCTTCAGGACGTAGGCGATCATGGATCTCCACGACTCCCTATCCCTTGTGGCTCTTAGTATGTTTGCTCCTGTTGCTCCTGGCAACCCCCGTTCCGTCATCCACCTGATCAGACTCTGCAGATATGTTATCCGCTGCCTTCCTCTGTCTCTCCTTCCTTCTATCTGACCAGTCAGTATCAGGTTCTCCAGGCTCTCCTTCCTCATTGCATGTCCCAGGAACTTCAGTTGTCTCTTCCTGATGCTCAGCATCAATTTCCTTTTTGTTGCCATTCTTTCTAACACTTCGTCGTTGCTTGTATGCCCAGTCCACGATATCCGTAGCATCCTTCTGTAGAACCACATTTCGGCCGCTTCCAGTTTTTTCCTCATCTTACACATATATAAAAAAAACTACCATCCGCCCGTGTACTGAATACTGCTGACACGTCTGGTCAGGTGCCCATGCTATTCACCTCGGGGTTCTTGACAAAACCCAATGTTATGTGATCGATCCCAACTTGGTCGCTCAGTTGCTGTCATTTCTCACCGGCGTAACGTGTCTTCCCTCTGCCTCTTCTACAAATACTTTCACGGCAAGCTTAGCTCACTGATGCTCCCCTCTGCATGAACTTAATCTAGCAACTAGATCCCACCCTTTTACAGTTAAACCAATAAAATGTAACCGCAACTTCTACGCAACAGCTTCTTGTCTCGCATGTCCCTCCCTTCCTTTCCGTACACTTGCTTCCCCGACAGCTACAATCTCCAAGAATTAAAATGTAAGGTCAATTGTCATCTCCTATCTCTCTGACTCGCATTCTTTTCCTCATGTTCTTTTCTCTGTCCACTGTACTCTCATCACACCAGTATTTTCATCCTTCTCTTCCCCATTCTCTGACACCCCTATAACTTATTCCTATTTCTCATCACTTTCCTTCCATGTAACCCCCTGCACACCAGCGGCAGTAAAACTGCCTTGCTTCGGGTAAAATAAACATATATATATATATATATATATATATATATATATAACGGTCAGGTCACACTTAGATAAACCACACATTAAAGCAGACTGATATCATCAGAAAAAGGTCCCAACTGTAAATCACACACACACCATAAACACGCAAACGCACACACACACACACACACACACACACACACATGCTCTAACACACTTATACACACAAACACACAGTAAAACTAATGACAGCAGCACCAACAGCAGCCAGGAATGGCCATTCCTTGAAAGGCACGGACGCACTCGGACAGACACATGCTCCTCTGCCATTCTGAAGATGAGATTTTGATCTCGGAACATTAATGTTTAATAAATAGGTAATACCCAAAAACTTCTTTACCTTCCTTTATTTTACTAAACGCATTGTGACAGCCTTCAAGACCTAACCATATACCGAATATACACAATGCTTCAAGCAAATTACAAAACTTTTATATATATATATATATATATATATTATAAATTATAGTTTATAACATGTACAAATCTTTATCCACTACAAAGTGTACATTTTGTTACGACATTGAAATGACAATGTCTCATCAGGTGGTGTGGAAAAGAATGGAAAGTTTCTTTTTTTATATTTGGCGAGTTGTGTTTGGGATGTTGGTGGGGGTTAGTAACAAGGGAATAAGTCTTGTAAATTGTCCGTTTGAATTTTGAAAAGAGTGAATGGGTAGGTGATACAGTTCATTAATGAACTTGTCAGGAATATTGTAGACAGAATTAACATTAAAAGATATTAACATATATATATATATATATATATATATATATATATATATATGTATGTGTGTGTGTGTGTGTGTGTGTGTGCGCGCCAAACAATAAAATTCATGTTACATCTCTCTGACCATAGCTCAATTAGGTCTCATTTAAATACACACGGAGACTCGCAATCTACCCGTTGCTAATACAAAATATAATAGCTTCATCTACATATAAGAAATGCCTACAAATAATAATGAAAGCATTAATAGTAAAAAAAGAAGCAAACTCTCCTCAATAATATCAATTATGAACATGTTCGCAGTGAACAAATAAAAAGAAACCTATAATTCTCTATACATACATAAAACCATCTATACATTCAGTTAAAATAAAAATAAAATTCATCATCGATAATGGCTAAAACTATCGCCGAAAGCGCTCGGTCATACAAAACATTTGGACAATCTGTAGATAATTTACTTCAAAAAATGAAAAAAATTATAAGAATATATATAGAATTAAATAAAAAACTTAACCACGGTACAGTAATTTCTAATGAAGCTTGCATAAAAGAGGGATTGCTGCCCATATATATATATATATATATATATATATATATATACTTGTATATGGGAGTAACCTTCCTCTCTTCTGTGCAAAATTAAGCCACTTTTCCGTATATTTTAACCCTAATGATTGCCGTAACTTCTGATATCAAAGGTGATAAGTGCTTCTTTGATCTCAACCAATCCTCCTAATTGGATCGACGTTTAACGGGGTGAGGCGCGGACAGTTAGATAAGGATATTAAATGATGGTAGTAAAGGGACTCCCCTCACGCGTCTACTCTAATGTCCGGCCATTACTTCCGGTGTCCACATCCATCTTGTTAGTTGCGTTGATGCCGTAATGAACTGGAGAGGCCAACTCAGATCTTTCTGGTTAATTCCATCTGAACTGGACACAGGTCATTTATTTTTATTAAGAGGTTATCATTCAGTCATATATGTGTAATGGTGTGTGGGGAAAAGATTTTAATATCTTTTTCACAAGAAAGGCAAGTATGTGGGTATGCAAGTGTCTGTGTGTGAGGTAGTGTGTATACGTTTGCATAAGTGTGATTATGTTTAACAGCGTACGCGTTTGCGGGAAAGTGTGTTGGTGATTGAGTGAGAGCGTGTATAACTGTGCCTATCTCGGCGTGTGTGTGTGTGTGTGTGTGTGTGTGCGCGCGCGCGCGCGCGAGAAGGAATATAATTTATGTGGGAAGCGTGTGAACCCAGATGTAAGAGATGATGATGATGATGATGATGATGATGATGATGTGTGTGTGTGTGTGCGTGTATGGATGAAAAGAAAGGAAAGGTGAATGCGTGTGGAACTTCGTATGTGCGCGAGAAAGAGATGGGATGTGTGTAAATATGCATCTGAGAGAAAATGAATGTGTGTGCGTGCGTGGGAGAGAGAGAGAGAGAGGGAAAGAGAGAAAGAGAAAGAAAGAAAGAAAGAAAGAGAGAAAGACTGCATCAGGATGTCTGCGCACCAGTGTTGGTGTGGGCCAAAGAGAGTGAAACAGAGGGAGTATGTGTGTGTCTTTGTATGTGTGTGTATGTAAGACACGTAATTGTGATAGATAGATAGATAGATAGATAGATAGATAGATAAGGAACTGGTTGAGATAGCTAGCTAGCTAGCTAGATATATATATATATATATATATATATATATATAGAGAGAGAGAGAGAGAGATGTGTGTGAAAAATCACTTACCCACTAACTATGGCTTAAATAGTCGAATATGTATCTGGGTATGTTGTTTGTAAGAAAAAAATGTTAACACTATATTCCCTTGCATATATATATATATATATATATATATATATATATATATATATATTTCGATTGCCTACTGTTATACCATGTGGATCTGACGAGCCGCGTTAAGTAACATCAAAGCGGTGAAATATGTATTATCCATGGTAATAATCGCAAATCCTTTATAAAATATTATATATATATATATATATATATATATATATATAAAATCATTCATAAAATTAAAAAACTTGAATAATCTCCGAAACTAATCAGATAATGAGAAAGTTCCAGCTGTGGACCTTTCCAGCCAATCACAGGTGTCTATATTTCTATTGATAGCGGATATAATTATTAATTGGTTCTTAAGTTAATTCTAATATATTCTTGTTATCTTTGATTCAGTTTTTTCCTGTTCCTACAGAACAATCAGTTGAGTTTAAACTCAGAAGAAAAAAGTCCTAAAAAAGACATTGACATCTGTGTGCAGCAAGTGAAAGCTAGAGAGAATGTATTTTCATTAACAAAGAAACTTGAACATGAAGGTGATGTCTCATCTTCAACATGGCTGCTCGGACCATCTGCTTAGGATCATTTGCGCTGGTTCAACACCCACAGAGCCATGCTTAGCGGACCTTAGTTTCAGTTGAAGTATCCCCCCCCCACAAGGGACACAGCCGGTATTGAATCTATTTTTCTCCTATACTGGCTTCCAAGCATGGTTAGAGAGTCTAATCTACCCTACTATTTAACTACTATCGTACTAATTAAATAGTAACTGGAGAGAGAGAGAGTAGATTGATTCATACCTTTCTCAAGAGTATTTATATAAGTGAATATAATGATCTCGACTTGAATTCAAACTCGGCTAGCCAACTTCTCCTTTTGAGACCAGCAGCGCGTTCAGTGTTTATAATTACCCTAGTGAGTGCGCATGCGCACATCTATTCAATAACTCGATTAAAAATGAGCATTTTTCGGTCCTGACAAATATCGTGTCTTGAAGAACGTCTAATGAACGCTAATCTATAAAATTACCTAATTATTTTTTTACTAGTAAATCACCACATTGCTTTTAATTAGTTATTGTGATATGATAGATGATGATTGCTTTTAGCCTGATATACATCGTTTTTTATTAGTCATTAGTTAAGTGCCATAAGTGTTACAAGCTAAAGCGATCATCTCTCGAAAAGATATGACTGACTAGGCACAATATTTTCTCGTAGTAGGTTGCAATTACTTTCTGCAGTAGACTGGTTACCAACCAAAACTATAGAACCCCTAAAGTGTTATGCTATTTAACTCATAGGTGGAGAGAGAAGAGATGGATTAATATCTTTCTGAAGGGCATTTGCGCGTAATTGAATGCAACGAATTCAACTGGCATTTTAACTCGGTTCTCTGATTTATCCTTTACGAGCCGATATCCACTGCACCATAACACACTAGCTTAAAAGACAATCAATGCGGACTTTTAAGCTGGTTCTTGCAGATGGCTCATATGGCAAGAGGCCCAAATCTAAAGTTCCCGCATAGAAAACAGCAATGCAATTTTGAAGAAATAATTTTGAATTCCTCTATTCACTCTATAGAACTTAAAAACATCACTTTAACTCTGATTCTTGAAATAACTCCAATTCTTGGGAAAAGTCCGATTTGGGCCCAAACTACGATTTAGGCCGAAATTCCAATTCAGGCCGAAATTCCAATTCAGGCCGAACATTGAATTCTTCAATTCGCAAACTCCGTGAAACTTTAACTGAGTTTAGTTCTTCAAATCACAGCCTATGCAGAACTTCAAAACCTTACCTCACGAAACGTCTCATTATAATACCAATTCATGGGCATTTTGTAGAAATAAAATTGATTTCTTTAATTCACATAGTTTTAGAGATATTTAAAACTAAAATTGAAAACGAACAAACAAACAAAAAAAGTTAAACTCATAAGGTGTTTATGTTATTTTAAACCTAATATAAATTAAAAACTTTTAAAATCACTAATTTTTTTACAGTTATTTATGAAAAAACGAATTATTAACTGCTTCAGACATCCTGATACACGGGCATTTTATTTAGTTAAAACGTGTGGTGCTACTTAATTGGTACTATAGTGGGTTATTTGTTATAGTGAAGTGTATATTTGTTAAAAACAGATTAGTTAAAGGAAATTAATACTGAGCATCAGGAAGAGACAGCTGAAGTTCCTGGGACATGCAATAAGGAAGGAGAGCTTGGAGAACCTGATACTGACTGGCCAGATAGAAGGAAAAAGAGATAGAGGAATGCAGCGGATAACATATTTGCTGATCAGGTGGATGACGAAACGGGGGGTGCGAGGTGTAACAGGAGCAAACATATTAAGAGCCGCAAGGGATAGGGAGACGTGGAGAACCACGATCGCCTACGTCCTGAAGAGACAGGGCACATAGAAGAAGAAGTAAGATAGCCCACTATAAGAGGGGTATATTACAAGAAAATCAAATTTTAAATAGAAACAGCAAATTTATATACATACAAATCAATTAAGGTTTTTACAAATAAAAGTTATGTATTTTTGTTGCTACAAGGTCGTTATAATGTTCGTAGTAGTCCTTGCAAGAATGAGTTTATGTGTACAGTAGACAGGAACGTATGTGTGTATATATGGATGAGCGTTGTTGTTGGTAGGAGTGTCTTTGAAGTATTCGCTCAGTCTTAAAGTGTTCCGTTCGATTATCAAGTATAAGAAAAGGCAGAAGGGTGAACCGTGAGAATAAAGAGGCGAGAATAAAGAGAAAGCAAGAGATAATAATAACAATAATCGCTTGACGTTTGTTGAGTGACGTGTTAATTACGCTCGTATTCTTCTCTCTGGCGACGGTCGAGCTTGCTCCGTCTTTTATTTTGTTTCTGAGCGAAAAGATCATTTGGGAATTCACGCCTGGGTGTGATTCTGGCCTTTCCATTAGACGACAAACAAACATCTCGTCGGCTCGCGAAAAGGGTCCTCAAAAATATTTGTTTCTGATAATTAAAGATTATTAGAATTTTGTTTTTTTAGATGTTTCCTAGTTTTCTATTGGCTGAAAAATATTTCACATCGAGGTGTGAAATTTCGCAAGTTTTGTGTGTTGAGTAAAGTTTGTAAATTCGAGAAAATTACAGCAACAATGTTTTGTACAATGTCGCTGTAATTTTGAAAAACAAATAAAGAAAAAACATTTAAATAAATTAATCCATCAGTTCCGAAGTAGTTGAGTATCTCGACGTGGTTAGCAAGCCTGTCTATTATGATTATGACTGAGTAGTAAGCTCGATACTCGTTGGGTGTCCTACACTTTCGGCCTTGAGCCACATCTAAGCGTTCATTGTTAAGACCTGAAATTCACTGCCCTCATTACCTTCATATCTCTTTCGTGAGATGTAAGTTTCATTCAAGCAACTTTTCGGACCGCTGCCTTGTGGAACCGACTTCCAAGAGACTACTTCCCCGATAAATACAATCATAGCCTGTTCAAATCTAAGTTTCATTCAAGCAACTTTTCGGACCGCTGCCTTGTGGAACCGACTTCCAAGAGACTACTTCCCCGATAAATACAATCATAGCCTGTTCAAATTTAGGATTAACCGTCATCTTCTACAGATACCCGTATAAGCTGTACTCTGTATCCCTCTATCTTTAGTGGTCCGAAGGTCTTGTATAGGATAAACACCACTAAAAAAGTGAGGTTTGATAAAAAAAAAATTACCGTGACTGGTGCTATAAAAAGAAAACTTCAATGCATATTCATTCGACGTTTAAGTTCCTACTGCGAAATAAAATTCTGCCCAGACAGTCATGTCTCTATCGAGACATGATCGCCCAAGCGTGTATCATGTATGGCATTTAAATGACTGACTGATTTGTATATCCATTGATGAAAGGAAGGATATATAATGTAAATTCATTGTTAATGTTTTTGACCATAGTCATTGTTTTTTTTTAAAATCATATCACCCCGAGCAAGGCGGTAACGTTGCTGATGCGCAGGGGGCTATGTAAGAGTTAAAAGATTGGAAAAGAGAAAGCCGGAAACCACATCCTAAACAGGGAACAAGGGATGAGCCTCTTCACCTGTTCAATAGACGTGGGTGGAGTGTGAACCGGGTGATAGTTTAGTCTATCTACTCCAATTAAAAAAAAAAAAGAGTGAAAAGATTGGAAAAGAGAAAGCCGGAAACCACATCCTAAACAGGGAACAAGGGATGAGCCTTTTCACCTGTTCAATAGACATGGGTAGACTGTCAACCGGGCGATAGTTTAGTCTATGTACTCCAATTAAGTCTATCTACTCCAGTTAGTCTATCTACTCCAATTGTATTGAGAATCAGGGAGAAAAGGTTTGTTATTTGCCAGAAGTTATTGTAAACAACCTTGGCATGATAATGCTATTCTATGTGTAATGAAAATGCATTCCTAATATATTTACTATTCAAATGCATTGGAAATAAGGATGTCAGGGATTGCAAATAATGGTGATAGGATGCGTCTATTAGAAAAACATGATATTCTGGTATTTGTTAACTACGTATATTTTCTAACGGATGACAGCGCCATCTTCTATTTTGTTCTTGTTTTATCGAAACGACGGTAATAAAATGGTTGGACACACGAAATGGGGTAATGGCATCTCCAATGGGGAAAGTCTGTTTGACTGGCGTGTCATGTTTCTAAACATTAAAAAAACGACCAAACTCTGAAACTAATTTGTTTTGACATTTCACCATAACATTGCCAAAATATTACCCCCCACACCCCACAGTCGAATAAGTAAGTCCCAAATCAAATAAATAAACAAAAAAAAGCTGTTTCGTAAATATGGCGGAACTTGCTATTTTTTACTTGCATTGGGAATCTTTTTCTTATCACTATCAACCATTTATATCTATCTATCTATCTATCTATCTATCTATCTATCTATCTATCTATCTATCTATCTATCTATCTATCTAATCCGTTCATTATCTATCTATCTATCTATCTATCTATCTATCTATCTATCTATCGGTTCATTATCTATCATATCTATCTATCTATCTATCTATCTATCTAATCATTATCTATCTATCTATCTATCTATCTATCTATCTATCTATCTATCTATCTATCTATCTATCTAATCCTGTTCATTATCTATCTATCTATCTATCTATCTATCTATCTATCTATCTATCTAATCCTGCTCATTATCTATCTATCTATCTATCTATCTATCTATCTATCTATCTATCTATCTATCTATCTAATCCTGTTCATTATCTATCTATCTATCTATCTATCTATCTATCTATCTATCTATCTATCTATCTATCTATCTATCTAATCCTGTTCATTATCTATCTATCTATCTATCTATCTATCTATCTATCTATCTATCTATCTATCTATGTATCTATCTATCTATCTTTTTCTTTTCATCAACTTCGCCCCAAGCAGGTCTGTAAAGCCACTCAGACACAAAGGGTTTTACTGTGTGTGGGAAAATTAGGAACAGAAATATTATTAATGAGCGAGAAGAGGAAAGAGTAATCAGGGAAACACTGGATAGCACTTGGCATTGTATTTAAGATTTTGCAGATTAAAGTTTGCTGGAATGCACGGAGTCGGAAGGGAGTTCCACAATTTAGAAGTGCGACAGAAGAAATTGCTAGTATATCTATCTATCTATTTATCTATCTGAAACTGATTCTTCCTGTCTGGCTATCTGTCTCTTTCCGTTTATCTCTCTTTCTCTCTCTTTCACTCTCTCTTTCTCTCTCGCACACACACAGACACACATATAAATTATATACACGAAGTTTGCGTGATAGGTATATATACACATGAGGTCTGCTTAACCAATGAAAAGCAAACAGAAAATTAAAAATAACAATCTTCTTTTTCTTTCTATATTTAATTCCATTATGATGCTTGAATAAATGTAAAAATGTTAAATTTATATTATTTACATTATACGGACTACTGTCCTCATTTTTGTTTTCATTTTTACGACGTTGCGGTCGTTGTACGCTCTGGCCTTCTTCAGGTGCTAGGAATTTCAAACCGAACCCTTTATTACGATCACTGGGGTATATCATTCTCATTCCTTGTGCCAAACCACGTCTAATAGTTATCTCCCTTTAACTTAAACCTCTAAGTTATTTGTTCACCACTGATTTAGCCTAGTAAGTTTTCGGTACGAAAGTCCTAGCATCTGAAGTAAACCGAAGCGTACAACGGCCGAAATGTCGTAAAAATGGAAAAAAAAAACATGGAAAGTGTTCATGATCACCTACGTCCTGAAGTAACACGCCACTTAAAGAAAAAGATCTTTCTTCTGTTAAGGCGGGCAATGGGAAAAGCAGCTCTCATGATGAAATTAGATAGAAATAAAGCATAAGTTTGAACTGTCCATATATCCACTGGCTCTCTCTTTCTGTTATCCTTTCCTTTCTCTTACCTCTGCAACTGTCATCATACCTGAGCCTCCTCCTTTCTCTTGCTCCTTCCTAAATGGTTTGTCCTCTTTACTCTTCTATTTAGTACTTTTACTCTTATGTAGCTCCCTGCACATCAGTGGCGTTACCGCCTTGCTCGGGGTGATATGATTAAAAAAGAAAAAAATGAGGACAATAGTCCGAATAATGTAAATAGTGTAAATACTACTTCATCTAAGAAGTATAGACAAATACTGTTAAATTTATGTTTCCCATCTGTTTCTTATCTGTTGTGGACCTTCATCGCCAATTTGTTGTGGAGTTGTGGCGAAACTTCACCGCAAAAATTGTAGTGACCGGTTTGTGCCGGAAGTAAGACACGGAACACAAGAAGGTAGGTACAAAACAGTGTAATAGTATAACAAAAAAACATATGTACAAAGTAAGCGTTAGTAATAAGTAAACAGAAATAAGTAAGTCCGAACGGTACAGTTACGCTGCTTATTGCCTGAATCGTAGCAGGCTCTAACTGCGTCATTAACTGCGTCCTAAATTGCCGTTAACAGTATTTAATTGCCTCCCCACTTATTGAGTGTGTTTCTGTAATTCTCCTTTTATTATATGCTATTTTTGCAAATCTATCTAATCCGAAATGCATACCGATGTCATCACTGAGACATTTTACCGTATCGAGAATATCCTTCAAACTATTGTCGAAAGACTGAAAAATATGATGACGATATTCTTTTTCTTAATTTAATTCGGTATTTACACTAGACGCACATGCTTTGTAGCATTCTTTTAGTACTTTCTCCCTCATTTGTTGATGCTGTATTCCATCTTCTTCGCTGACTCCAAGGTATTTATTGGCTTCGTCTCCCTCTTTGTGACAAAATCTAGATCTATTAAGTGTATTTCTGTAATTCTCCTTTTATTGGATGTTATTTTTGCAAATCTATCTAATCCGAAATGCATACCGATGTCATCATTGAGACATTTTACCGTATCGAGAATATCCTTCAAACTATTGTCGAAAGACTGGAAAATATAATGATGACCAGACGAAGAAAAGAAAAGAGAAGGAAATGATAATTAAAGTTTTGAAACCAAAAAGGCAATTCGGTTTTGATCAAAACTGAGATAAGTGACGGCATATTCTCACTACATCCTAAGAAGAATAGATAAATAGTTTTGTAATCATCAAAAAATAGTGGTCGGCATAGATACTGTTTTAACGATCATCGAAAACAAACAAACGTCTTAGATAAACATTTTACGGCCCCTGAATACAAGAGCGACCTCTGGCGCGAAATTTGGTCGACTGATTAGAATTCACATTTGAAAGCTAACAGATTTTTTTTCGTATTTTCTCTTTTATTTGTCTATGCTGTATTCCATCTTCTTCGTTGATCCAAGGTATTTATTGGCTTCGTCTCCCTCTTTGTGACAAAATCTTGACCTATTAAGTGTGTTTCTGTAATTCTCCTTTTATTTTATGCTATTTTTGCAAATCTATCTAATCCGAAATGCATACCGATGTCATCACTGAGACATTTTACCGTATCGAGAATATCCTTCAAACTATTGTCGAAAGATTGAAAAATATAATGACGATATTCTTTTTCTTAATTCAATTCGGTATTTACACTAGACGCACATGCTTTGTAGCATTCTTTTAGTACTTTCTCCCTCATTTGTTGATGCTGTATTCCATCTTCTTCTTCACTGACTCCAAAGTATTTACTGGCTTCGTCTCCCTCTTTGTGACAAAATCTAAACCTATTACGTGTATTAAAATTTGGGCTAGACCACGCCTCTCGGGCGGTTATAGTGAGAGGCATCCACACAAAGCAGGAAGGAGACGGGGTTGATCACATGACCAGTGGGGAAAAGTGGGATTTTAGGAAAGTCGTAGAAACGTTTCACGCTCCTCTGGCCGTGGTGAGAAGCAATCACACAAAGCAGAAGGCAAACGGGTTTGATCAGGTGACCAAAAAAAAAAAAAGGAAAGGGCTCTGATTGTTTGTTTGAGGGAACCCTAATATACCCAAAGCCCATCATACCTTACTCACGTTGGATGCGGGACTCCATATAAGCTGATATTTTGAACAACAATGTAACAGAGTCAGCGCGAACTCGGTTGAAATTCGTCACCCTCTGGGTCTGGAACAGCCATCTTCTGATATATATATATATATATATATATATATATATATATATATATATATATAATCCAAAAAAGGAAGTGTATGTAGGTAAAATCCCGAAAATCAGATCCTATTATCATTGTTGGGATGGTACATGCTGTGGCAAGTGAGAAACTTTCTCGTTTTGACATCCATTCGCTTAATGTCAGTTATGATCTAATTAAGGATGCTGGGACTGTTTGTCACCATAGGGACAGCCAAAGTGTCCGTGGCTTATATTCTGTTTTGTGAATTTAACTCAGTAATTAACCCCAGACAATTCAAATCGGCATTTAACACGAAATTCACATATCTGTAGTTTTCTTCTTTTTTTTTCGTATTTTCTCTTTTATTTGTGTATGCTGTATTCCATCTTCTTCGCTGACTCCAAGGTATTTATTGGCTTCGTCTCCCTCTTTGTGACAAAATCTATATCTATTAAGTGTATTTCTACAATTCTTCCTTTCATGAATGTTACTTTTTCACATTTATCTAATCTGAAATCAATGCTGATGACATACACTGAATTGAGGATACTGTTGTGGATCTTCCTTGGATTTGTTGTGGAGTAGTGGCGAAACTTGTAGTGACGGAATTTTGCCGAAAGTAAGACACGGAACACAAGAAGGTAGGTACAAAACAGTGTATTAGTAAAATAAGAAGCAAGATATTCAAAGGAAGTGTTAATAATAAGTAATATAGAAATAAGTAAGTCCGAAGGTATTACTACAATGCTTATTGCTTGACTAGTAGCTTTAGCTTTACTCTATAACTGCTCTTAAACTGCTTCTGTCAACTGCTTCTTTGGACGTCACACAGGTAATATCATATGACAAGAGGAAGAGTCCATTCCTCGTAGGAGGACACCATAATATTATCCAATTTTCTATCTATCTATCTATCTATCTATCTATCTATCTATCTATCTATCTAATTCTGTCCATTATCTATCTATCTATCTATCTATCTATCTATCTATCTATCTATCTATCTATCTATCTCAATTTGTCCCTTCAGCTAATAGATACATTACATCTAAATAGACATTTAATGACGTAACTTAATAAATAACAGGGTTGTAGGGCAGTTCAGTTTATAGTTGAATGCAATCATCATATTTTCATATAATAAATTTCAGCTTCTTTACACCCCCACACATATATACATAAATATATATATATATATATATATATGTGTGTGTGTGTGTGTGTGTGTGTGTGTGTGTGTGTGTGTGACTGTGCGTGTCATCTTTCGAATAAATAAATTTCGTTCGGCACATTCCAAAATTGTCTTGTCAGATTTTTTTTCGCTACCCATTCGGATCTAACTCATTTGCTACTCATTTGTCCCAAGACGTGAAGGTCATTCAATTTTACTCCCAACCCCAGTTTCTTTACACCGTCCCACGCACAACCGCCTCGCCATTTTGCGATGTCCGTTCTAATGGATTTATCGAATGAATAAAACATTTTCCAAGATGAACGTGTCTTTTGCAATGTCTTTCAACGGAGTTAGCCGACAAAATGGCGTTTCTTTTCTCGACCCGTCCTGTCCCGTGCTTAATTCCTGTATAACCAGTGAAGTGAAGGCGGCCATTGAAGTCGCTTTCACATTTTGTGATTGGCTTAACGGAGAGGAGAAAACTTGGAGTCGAAACGTTGATTGGTGGCAAGTCCCCACGACAATATCATTTGAAAAACGGATTGTTCGCATTTGACGTGTAGATTACGTTTTAAATAAAGCTTCTTTTTTTTACTTTTACTTTTTTTCGGGAATATAATGTCAGCCTTTTTCCGATTTTTATTTCTTTTCGAAAATTTAACTTAATTCTTGAAATGATTAATTTCATTTTCACTTGAAATAATTACATTTTATCTGGAAATAATTACATTTTCTCCAAAATTGACGACATCAGTTAGTTCCCTGCAAGTAGACGCTCTGTTTATCTTATCTTATCTATCTATCTATCTATCTATCTAGCTCAGTCTGTTCTTGTCTATGTCAGCCTGGAAAATTATCTATCTATCTATCTATCTATCTATCTATCTATCTATCTATCTATCTATCTATCTATCTATTCCAGTCTGGAATTACAGTCATCTCACTTCAGAAATTAAGACATCAATTAGTACTTTGCAAGGTGCAAGCCTGGACTATTATTATTATTATTATTATTATTATTATCATTATTATTATTATTATTCCCACGTACACATTTTCTTACTTTCTTTCCACATCATCAATATTATAAAAAGGAATTGCAAGAATCCATATTTCTTGGCACCAGTATTGTCTCAGGAATTACAGGGAGACTGGAAGCAACCTCTAAATGCCTTTGGGACCCCGTTTCTCGATCTTATATATATATATATATATATATATATATATATAAGAGCCGTTGTGTGAAAACCGCGGTAGGTTTTGGCGATCTTGTGATTTTTTCACGTGTCTTTGCTCTACATTGCTTCCTATTTGTTATTTCGCTTTGGTTAGTTCTGTATCGAGCACTTTTTCTTTCTTTGTGGTTGGTTTCGTTTGTTTTTTTTTTCTTTACTGCGGGGTATTGTATGTATTGTCTGTATTCCGCAGTTTTCTTTTTTTCTCCCCTCTTGTCCAACGCCTTACAGCGACGGATAGTAACGGAATTAGATTCTGTCTGTTATTTGTTGTCCTTAAAGTTTATTTTCGTATAGTTTTAGGATTTAGATACTTACAGAGTCGGTCTTGTTATTATTTTATATATATATATATATAATATATATATATACTCTTGATGATTTGAATGCAAAATTGTTCTTCCCCTTCCCCTTGGTTGCCATACCAAGCCATGTTTATCCTGTCATAGCGGGAGAACAGGCACACAGTTGTGGCCTAATGGTTAGCCAGCTTATCTCGATAGAACAATTATGAATGAGTGGTAAGTTTGGTCCTTCAGTGGATTCCCTCATAAATTTTGCCTTTGGACACACCTAAGCTAGAAAGTCGGGATACCTCGACGTGGAGTAATGGTTAGTAAGCTTGTCTCGCAAGAACAATTATGACAGAGTAGTGAGTTCCATTCTCACTGGGTGTCTTATATATTCTGCCTTGTGCTACATCTAAACTGTTCTTAGGAAATTACCATCGCCGGAAGAAAACAGATTCATTTCTTTTCCTTTTTTTCAGGAGCAGTTTAATTTTAGTAAAACTGACTCGGAGAGAATTTGAACTCGGCACGCCGATTCCATTTTTCGACTCGACCATAGTTACACTTCAGGAGCACCCGCAGAAATGATGTAATTCAACACAGAAGAAGTTACGTTTAATAGCGATGTGAATCCTTTCAACACTAATCTTATATACAAGATAAAAACAACCAACTCTAAATTATAATACTATATTTATCATTGGAAACAACTATATTTATCAGTTAAATTATTTATCATTGAAAACAACCAGTACAGTTACTGTCGTACATTTTCCGGTCATTTCGGTCAGGCTGAAATTCATCTAGTGCAAACTGTTCGCTATTAAAGTTAAGTTAGCAGTAAAAAATTTGTAGTATCAAGTCAAAGTTTTTGTAACGGTTGTCATGTCCTCCCTTTAAAGAGTATATGTTAGACTCTTTCGCCTACTATAAGATTTAGTAGGAGGGGAGGCCTTGGTGGAGCACTAGAATTGATTTCAGTTGCGTCTCTGTCTTCGGGCAGAGTGCGGTCCGTGAACGGACATGTGGCTGAAGGAAATTGGACTGAAGAGTGCCAAACCTCAGGGAGCCATCCCCCAGGCTTTACCTCTCTTTCGGGAGGGAGCTAAGTTTATTTCACGGCGCCTGAAGCGAAAGAGGAAGTTCCGAGGGGTTTGGGGACATTTTTTCTATGGTGCTGCCGATAAACCCGCATAAATACTGACCGTGTGTCGCATCTTTTGCATGGTGGGTGCAAAAGTAAATATCAACAATCGAATTGATTGAACGCTGGACAACCGACACACGCAATAGTCTTGTAATACTCCTCTAGTGTATTTACTGTTAAATATACAATATTTCTATAATATTTTTTGTTATTTTTTACACCTTTCACTCGGTCACAACAGTAATATATACGGAAAGATAGAATGAAGATACTTGAATGGAAATTAGGTCTCATCATTTTACTGTCGGACTCACTGGTTACAACCGTTTAGTTAAAGTATCGTATTTGCCGGCCTATTAGACATAATCACGCATTAGACGAACCCAAATTTTCGCATGGAATATTTAAAAAAAAACATAACGCCCACGTCACAACCAAAGAAAATCAAAATTATAACCTTATCTTTACGACATTCTCAATAACCATGAAGAAACACTTACAATATTAGTACAAATTATAATACTGTTCCGTTCGTTTAATAGAAGTAAGCTAAGGTTAATTACAGGGACATTTTAAAAAAAAAAGAAGTTTAGTATTTGTCTATATTTCTGAGATGAGGTAGTATTTACACTATTTACATTATTCGGATTACTGCCCTCATCTTTGTTGCAATTTGTACGACGTTTCGGCCGTTGTACGCTTCTTCAGGTGCTAGGAATTAACATCATATTAAAAATACTAGAGAAAACCATGAACATCAAAAATTGCAATATGAACTTTGGTAAAAGAGAAGGGTTACTGAGTATTAGGTTTATAAGTCCCAAAAGTTCAGTTGTTCTTGTCCTTAAGGACGCATGGCTCAGTGAATAATGACGTTGGTTAGTTTCTGTGACTTGACTCAAAGAGTTGTGAGTTCAATACCAGGCTAACTTACATGGTTAGAGGGAGATAACTCATGACTACCAGAAGAGGCACTACAAAGCAAAGAATCCAGTTCATATACCCCAGTGATTACAATAAAGGGTTCGGTTCGAAATTCCTAGCAACTGAAGAAGGCTGGAGTGTACAACGGCTGAAACGTCGCACAAATGGCAACAAAGATGAGGACAATAGTCCGAAAAATATAAATACAGATGAATTTTAGTACATTTCATTATGCATTTATTGAAAATTGTTTTAGTTGTTTTTCAAGGAGCAACATCTGCACATCCACTAAATTCATAATAGCTACAAAGAAATCTGCAGTAGATTTCCTTTCACATTTTGTTTGGTAGATATAATAATAGGCAAAAAAAAATCCAGAAATGTGTTCAGTCAATTAAGAGCGATACTGGTTTGGGGGATCATGTCTCTTTCGAGACATGACTGGATTGGATTTTTTTGCAGTAGGTTGCCATTACTTTCTGTGGTAGACTGTAGAAAGAACCCAATCCGTCCTTGAATTTAACTCATAGCTGGAGGGAGAAGAGATGGAATCATACCTTTGCCAAGGGTATTTTCGCGTTGGCTCGGAACGGCAATTCGGGAAGCAGAGTTCGAATTGCAGTTGAATTCCTTGCATTCACTTACGCGAAAATACCATTAGGAAAGGTATTAATCCGTCTCTTCACTTCAGTTATGGGTTAAAAAAACAGGACAGATTAGGTTCTATAGCCTTGGCTGGCAACCAGTCAACCGCAGAAACTAATGGCAACCTACTGCGGGATAATCTTTGGCCCAGTCAGTCATGTCTCTTTCGAGACATGGATCGCCCAAAGCCTGTATCACGTATGACACTTAACTGACAGAATCCAAGGAGTTCGAGAGAACAGCCAGAGGGAGAAAGAATCAGGCGAAAGTAACGCAAGAGCAAGTGGATGGCAGAGATGGGTTTGGGAGAAATACAAACAGAAAGAGTTAATGGCTACAAGGATAGGAGTGTGTGGAGGGCCGTGATCCTCTATATCCTGAAACGAGACGACACATTAAAGAAGAAAGAAATGTTTCGGGTCCTTATGTTTTTGAAATATGCGGCAACTTTATGATGGTGGGAAAATAACTGAAGCTGAGACACCAAAAATGCTAAACATTATATTCACACACACACACACACACACACACACACACACACACACACACACACACACACACAGACAGATAGATAGATAGATAGATAGATAGATAGATAGATAGATAGATAGGTGTGAGTTTGTAACCTGGGTTTCACGCTCTTGTGATTGTCAGACGATATCGCAGGAGCGTGAAACCCAGGGTTATAAACTCACACGTATCTATATGAATATGTCAGCTCTATCACTAATATTGAGCACTTTCAAATAAGTATCACGCATATATAATATAAAAATAATATAATATATATAACAAATTGCATATATATATATTGATATTTATATTTATATACATACACTTTTCACACACACACACACACACACACACACACACACATATATATATATATATATATATATATATATATATTATATATGTAGTGGAACAAAAAGCCGGAATAGATTTTCACAACCGAGAAGAAGCAGTTACCATAGAACTTAAGGTTGTTATATCTAGTCAAGTCAAGTGCATATCGATGAAACCTACCCGCCAATCTAGTACTGCGCTTAAATTCATAAGGTTTAGATACCTCAGTGAGGAGTTCATTCTCATCATGATGTATTAATTTCACGTTTACATCGCAATTCTAGACCCACGATCCATGTTTTAATTTTACTTTCTAAGAGGAAAACACATGTTCTTATTAGTAAAAGATTTCACAGAGAGTTTTATGTTGGTTTTCCCGGTCGTAAAGCATTCACGGTGGCTATCAACTTCTTCGATGACGTCCCCTACCTATTCACTTTAGTGTATGCTACTGAAGCAGTATCAGAATTGGAAATTCTCTTACCAAATTTACCTCTCTATTGAATCATTTACCTCACTAAATAAAAATAGTTTTTATTATATCATTATTTATTCATCAATTTATTGTTATTTTATCATGACTGAATATTAAGTTTATTTATTACTATTAATTATCATACATATTCAGTCAGTTAAGTGCCATACATTATACACGCTTGGGCGATCATGTCTCGAAAGAGACACGAATGATTGGGTAGGAGATTATCCCGCAGTAGGTTGCCATTACTTTCTGCGGTATAGTCGTTGCAAGCCAAGGCTATAGAACCTAATCTGTCCCATTATTTAACCAGTAACTAGAGGGAAGAAACGGGTTAATACCTTTCCCAATGGTATTTGCGCGTAAGTGAATGCAATGAATTCAACTGGAATTTTAACTCGGCTAGGCGAATTGGCATGGCAAAGGACGCGTTCCAGAAGATGAGCAAAATACTAACACACAGGAAGATCTCAATAGAAACGAAGAAAAGAGTGCTAGACTGCTACGTGATGTCAGTTCTTCAGTACGGCTGTGAATGCTGGACAATATCATCGAAAATGAGGAAAAAACTGGAAGCGGCCGAAATGTGGTTCTACAGAAGGATGCTACGGATATCGTGGACTGAGCATACAAGCAACGACGAAGTGTTAGAAAGAATGGCAACAAAAAGGAAATTGATGCTGAGCATCAGGAAGATGTTCCTGGGACATGCAATGAGGAAGAGATCCTGGAGAACCTGATACTGACTGGTCAGATAGAAGGAAGGAGAGACAGAGGAAGGCAGCGGATAACATATCTGCAGAGTCTGATCAGGTGGATGACGGAACGGGGGTTGCCAGGAGCAACAGGAGCAAACATACTAAGAGCCACAAGGGATAGGGAGACGTGGAGATCCATGATCGCCTACGTCCTGAAGGGACAGGGCACATAGAAGAAGAAGAACATATTTCTCGTTTCTAGACGTTATCCACTGCACCCCAACGCATTCATTCATATGATCTATTATTTACATCATCTATTTTCATATTACTCTTCTTTTTTTTTCATCAATTTATTGTTGCGAAAAATATTTTTTTTCGGTCCAAATGTTATTAATATAATTTATAATATAACTAATAGAAGTTTAGCCCCGTTTCACTAGGGTAGTTTAAGGAATAATAAGAATAAAAAAACATATGCTGAATTTACATTGTAAGTACTTACACAACGTCCACCCTCGTCACTTTTATAGATATTGATAACAATGTAGAATGTCTCTATCGGATTAGGGTGGGAGGAGGAGGGGCAACATGTATAGATATAGATAATATAAACTGGGGTGATCGATTCTATATTATTATCAATACATAAACTGATCCCTGACCTTGTGTGGTGATAATATATTTTCCTACCCCTAATTTTGGCTTTCTGAAAAATTTCAAGGTGTCGTTAGCGTTAGCGTTCTAAAATTTTGATTTTCATCTGAGCGCAACTTCTGTCGATCTAGACTGAAAAATTCAGACGCTAAGTCGAATCTATCAAACAAACAAATACACCACGTCTACCCTCGTCACTTTTATAGATATAGATTATATCATTTACTTGTCATTTTATTACTATTATTATTTTATGGTTTATGATACTATTATTGTATCATTACTGTTATCATTCTTCTTCTTTCATCAACATACAAAATTTCCTCGATTTAAAGACTATTTTTTTATTTCATTATTATGCATTCTTTATCATTGCTTATCATTATTATTACTATTTATTATTATTTTCATTGTTGATTATTATTGTTTATTATTATCCTTTACTATTTCTTTTTTGATATTATTATGCAGTATTATTTATTATTTTTATTTGTCATCATTATTATTTTTTTAGCAATTCTTATTATTAGTCATTCATTACTTTATTAAAAATCACAACTGCTTGTGTCTAATGAATACTATTATTATTATTATTCATTATTTATATCATTTATTTTTTATTTTAATATTTATTTTTTATTATTCATTATATTATTATTATTGTTATTATTATCAATATTTCATTAAATTATTTTTGCTAAACAATCACAATTCTTTCAATTTTTTCCGTCAAATGATTATTATGCGTTCAGTATTATTATTATTATTATTATTATTATTATTATTATTATTATTATTATTATTATTATTATTTTATTATTATTATTATTATTATTATTATTATTATTATTATTATTATTTTATTATTATTATTATTATTATTATTATTATTATTTTATTATTATTATTTTATTATTATTATTATTATTATTATTATTATTATTTTATTATTATTATTATTATTATTTTATTATTATTATTATTATTATTATTATTATTATTATTATTATTATTATTATTATTATTTTATTATTATTATTATTATTATTATTATTATTTTATTATTATTATTTTATTATTATTATTATTATTATTATTATTATTATTATTATTATTTTATTATTATTATTATTATTATTATTATTATTATTATTATTATTATTATTTTATTATTATTATTATTATTATTATTATTATTATTTTATTATTATTATTTTATTATTATTATTATTATTATTATTATTATTTTATTATTATTATTATTATTATTATTATTATTATTATTATTATTATTTTATTATTATTATTATTATTATTATTATTATTATTATTTCACATCAATTTATTGTTGTTTAACAATTGCAATTTCCGCGGTCTAATGATTACTTTTTCTGTCTATTCCCTTCAGCTAAGGCTACTGAAGCACCAGTAGTCGGAAATTCTTGCTCAGAATACAAATAATCATTGACGCCTTCAGGCAAATGACCATGAATATTACGTTTTCACTTATAAGTTTTTTCGTCATTGGGTGGTGATTTATTTTCTTGTAATTTTCTCTGTCGACGACCGTTAAAGGAAAAATCGAGAAGTCGTACCAAAGAAGTAGCCCCTGACAAGGCTTGAGTTCGCATCGCGAAGCGCGGCAACTTGCTTTTCGATTTCAATTAGAAAAAAGATCTCTGATAAGACGGGACACAAATCTATAGTCGAAATTCCAACATTCAATTCCAAATTCTAAATTTGATTTCATGCGATCAGCTTGATTTATTGATTTGCTTGTTTAATGGCATACCAACTCCTTATGGGTCATTTAATGCCGAAAGCTAATTTTCTTTGAAGCAATGATATATGTTATTCTGGTTTCACAATTGGATAAATGGTAGGTATACATTTACACTGTTTACATTGTTCGGACTATTGTCTCCATTGTTATTGCTATTATTACAAAGTTTCGACCGTTGTACGTTTTGGCCTTCTTCAGATGATAATAATTTCGAACCGAACCCTTTATTACAATCACTACGGTATATCATTCTTCTGATCATAGTGCTTGATGTAGGATGCAGTTTATAATCATACTCAAGACGGAAAGAAAGAAGCCGGAAGAGAGATCCACATGCAAGAAGAGGATAGGAAGAAACTTTTAACAGAACTTACGGTTTAATCTCGCAGCTACAAAATGATGAGACTTAGGTACCAATTTTTAGACTTGATCCCTTTCCGATATGCTAATTCTGCCTCGTTAGTCTATGATAGATATACTAACTCCAAAATTGGTCCCTGGTGTGTATAGAAGCCTTTTTTTCTTTCTATGCACACCGTTATGCAAAAATAGAACTATATATATATATATTCTCTATTTTTACAGACATTAATACTATGGCATCTTTATGCAGCAGCTAGTATTAGATGCTAAAGCATTTGAACTTCTGCGTTTCATCTGAGAAATTTTATGCTATTACAGCTAATAGTTAAGTGCCACAAGTGATACACGTTTAAGCAATCATGTCCCTTTTGATCCATGATTGGCTAAGCAAAAGATTTTCCCGCAGTAGGTTGCCATTTCTTTCTGCGGTAGCCTGATTGACAACGAAGGCTATAGAACCCAATTTGTATTGCTATTGAATTCTTTTATCCAGATCAGTCAGCTAAGTACCATGCGTGGTATCTCTTTCGATCTATGACTGACTAGTCAGACAATTTTCCCGCAGTACGTAGCCATTTCTTTCTATGGTAGCCTGGTTGCCAACTAATGCTATAGAACCCAATCTTTATAGCTATTTAGTTCCTTTATCTAAATCAGTCAGGTAAGTGCCGTACGTGATACACGTTTGAGAGATCATGTCTCTTTCAACCTATGGCTGACTAGACAAAATCTTTTCCCGCGGTAGTTAGTCATTTCTTTCTGCGGTAGCCTAGTTGCTAACTAAGGCTATAGAAACCAATCTGTCTTGCTACTGATTTTTTTTTATCCAAATCAGTCAGGTAAGTGCCATACGTGATACATGTTTGAGCAATCATGTCTCTTTCGATCCATGTCTCATTAAGTAGAAGATTTTCCCGCAGTAGGTCGCCATTTCTTTCTAAAGATCTGTTGCCACCCTAGGCTTTAGAACCCAATCTGTTCTGCTATTCAACTCATAACTGGAGGGAGAAGAGATAGGATAATACTCTTCGCATAAGTGAATGCAAAGAATTCCCCTGGAATTCGAACTCGACTCTCCGATTTTTTATTCCAAGCTGATATCCATTGCACCACAACGCACATCGATCACGGATATGGTAATGTCAATATTCGTCCTTGGTGTGTACAGAAAGCATAGTTTTTTTTTCTCTTTCTAAGCACTCCCACATGAAGAAATCAAACCGTATATCTATATTCCTCCCTTTTACAGACATTTACACGTCGGCATCTTTATATTGTTACATTATTTTCAATCGGACTATTATCATCATCTTGTTATTGTCACAACGTTTTGTCCCCTGCGCTTTTCGACTTTCACCCCCCACCCAAAGAAAAAGAATGCGACAGCATCAGCAGCAGTAAAAGAAAAAGAGAATCCTCGCTTAATGTAACCAAACGCAACAAACAGTAACAGTCTGAGCACCAGGTAGATTAGGCTTAAAACTCAAAGTAGTCACCACGGTATTGTCTTACGCAACAATAGCCTATTAGATCCAGGGCATTGGCTGGTGAATTTGGTAACATAGTTATTGAAAGTTTAGTCATTGAGCCAGGTAGTGCAGATTTAGACTAAGCGGAAATCGTAACCGAGGAATACTAAATAAGAACTAGAGTAGATATTCCGATACATGGATCAGAACAAGTAGGTTAAATAAAGTTCGATATTCCCTGTAGGTACAGTAAGTCATTTAAGTGCCATACGTGATACACGTTTAGGCAATAATTTCTTTTTCGATCCATAACTGACAAAGCAGAAAATTTTATCACAGGAGGTTACTGTTTCTTTTGGCAGTAGATAGTTTGCCAACCAAAGCATTAGGATCAAGTGCGCCCTGTTATTCAACCAATCGTTAGGGGAATAGAGATGGATTAATACCTTTCTGAAGGATATTTGCTTGATATTTAATTGATTATAATGAACCTGAACGGATGTCGATCTCGGCACTGCATTTCATCAAATCCAACTGTAGAATATGTCTTAAATGTCTTTATATATATATATATATATATATATATATATATATATACTTGCCGAATGATGAAAGCCTCATAGCATTTTTCCGCAGTAATTTGCCATTTCTTTCTGCGGTAGAAAAGCTATAGAAGCCAGTTTGTTTTACAATTCAACCCATAGCTGGAGGGAGAAGAGAGAGGATTAATATCTTTCCCAAGGGTATCATTCTGAGCTGATTTGCATTACACCACAGCGCACATCCTGTAGCTTCTTCTTCTTCTTCTTGTGCCGTGCCTCTTCATGACGTAGGCGATCATACATCTCTACTTACCCCTATCCCTTGTTGCTCTTTTCCTTTTGGTATCTCCTCCAAATTCCGTTCCGCCATCCACTTGCCCAAGCCTATCAAACATGTTCAGCGCTGCTTTCCTTTGTCCCACTTTCTCTCTATCTGTCCCGTGAGTATTAGATTCTCCAAGCCACCCTTCTTTATTATGTGTTCCAGAAACTTCAGCGGTCTATTCTTGATATTAAGTATAAGTTTCCTTTTCGTTTGCATCAGTTCCAAAATCTTGCCGTTGCTCACATGGTATCCTCAGTATCCTTCTGTAGAACCACATTTTTGTTGCTTCGAGTCTCTTCTTCATCTCTGAGCAGATTGTCTAGAATTCGCTGCAATACAGGAGGACAGTTATCACAAAGTAGTTCAGTACTCTTTTCTTTGTTTCCCATGAAACCCTCGTAAAAATGTGTTAAATAATATATTGGTGTATGGGGAAATATACCAAGCACTGTATTTTGCACTGGGTGACGCAGATTTCTGAGTACGGATACACAGCTCTAGAGCTGTTTTGACGACCAGGATAAAAAATGTCAGCGCCCGAGATGAGACAGGGTGCACCGGAAGCTACAGGTGTCAGTGAGGTGACTATTCAAGTGACGTCAATTGTCATAGAAAGTCAATTTTTGAGTTTGCTGTTGTTCTAGAGTTGAGTTACAGTTGCATGCAGCAGCCAGTCTGGCTGGCTGGCTCGCAGCCTCGATGCGTGTGTAATCCCAGCAGATCAGACCCACCCACGGCAAGTCATTTTGATTCACCTTGAGTCCAGTTTATTTGCCATTTAACAGTAAAGGAGATGCACAAATTTCAATTCGAGCTTCTTCTCGCCGAATGAGTTACAGATTATTTACGAAGAAAAAGAAGTTTATTCCCTGTCATTTTGGAAGCGGTTTATTCTCCTACATTTTGATTCAAGCGAATATACTCAGAAGGAGTATACTACGAAAAGAGTATGTGAAAGATGGAGATCACAAAAGATTAGAGAACAATATTCTGTGTGTAAATAACGTAAAAATTAGAAATCAAACTAGTGTCGGTGGGTTGGGTGAATTAACATATTGCTGTAATCATTATATGTTGATCGTAATGAAAGACACATTCTTTCAATGATGCGAACCGTTGATCTTCGAATTTGGTAAAGTATTTGGTTCTCTTTTGAATCAGTATTAGTAGCATTAGAAGTAGACATAATATAAATCAAAATCCTTTTATTCTTTGTGGTCTCTTGAAAATCGATAGCGTTGCAGACTTAAGAATCCTCGATTCATTTAAGAGATAACCCACGCCAACAAGGTTAAGATTTCTTTGAAAGAAGTATTTATAACTTAGATTGAGTTGTTTTCTATTGGCGTTGAAGTTTTGGCTTTATCGAATTAAGATATGTTTGTGAAAACCGGTCTGATGAAATTTATAATTCGGAAAGTTTATTCAGAGACGTTGCCGAACAAGTAATATTTTTTGGCGCATTTATCAAAACTATGTAGAAAAAATTCGGCCATCTTAGTATTGTTTGACGATTTGAAATAAAAAGTAAACAAATAAAAATGTATATTGTATGAACTATTCGGAATAACATCATTATCTTTCGAAAAACTGACAAATTTTTTTTTGACAAAAATTTAAATCCTTAGTTGGCTGATGCTATCAATTTAGATATTTTTCATGATTTTTCATGAGCCGTGTCCCTTCAGGACGTAGGCGATCATGGACTTACACTTTCGCCTGTCACTTGCCGTTCGTAATATTTTTCCTCTTGGTATCTCTTCCAACTCCCGCTTAGCCATCAAGTTACTCAAGCAATTTGAGCTCCTCGATGTTGTGTAATGATTAGCAAGCTTGTCTCGCTAAAATCATTACAATTGACGTGAGTTTGACCCTCACTGGATGCCCAAAACTTTCGGCCTTATGCGCTGTGCTTCGAAAATCATTTATTAGGCAATTCATTCATCGCACCAAATTTATATAGATATAAGGTATCTCCACTAAATCGATAAAAAAACAGAATCAGTCAGTCAGTTAAGTGCCATACGTGATACACGCTTGGGCGATCATGTCTCGAAAGAGAGAGAAACGACTGACTGTACAGAAGATTATCCCGCAGTAGGTTGCCATTGCTTTCTGCGGTAGACTGGTTGCCAACCAAAGCTATAGAACCCAATCTGTCCTGCTATTTAACCCATAACTGGAGGGAAGAGACGGATTAATACCTTACCCAAGGGCATTGGCTCGTAAGTGAACGCAATGGATTCAACTGTAATTCGAACTCGGCTCTTCGATTTTTCGTTCCGCGCCGATATCCTCTGCACCAAAACGCACAACAGCATAGTATGAATAAAAAAAGGCCCCAAATTTAATAAAACGAACTTTTTCTATCAAAATGTTTATATTATTATTAAGAGGAAAGATTAAAGTAGATTTAATTATTTTTAAAAAAATTAATCCCTTCTAACATGCTTGAAATTTTGACAGATAATCTTGTTTTGATTTGAGTTAGCAGGTAACCAAAACGTTACGATTGTTTACAACGGAAAACGTAATGATGATATCACCCAATTTTTTTCCTGTGACAAATACATTAAATTGGAAATTCTCACAAAAATCAAATAATTGTCGAATTTTAATGAAACTTTCAGTACTCATTCACAAATGAATTAAATTATTTTTTAAATTATCAATTTTTAAAAATCTTGCTAAAAGATTTACGTCTGTTACCCTCTACACGTAAATCCATGCAATTTTAATAAACTTTACTTTGTTGCGGTCTGTGATTTTATTATTTAAATGCAGGACTCATTGGGGAATATAAATAATCTATTTCTTGTTTTTAAATTTGGCCTCTATATCCGAAAATCTGCTCCGAAGAGTAAAATAAAAAATGCAAAAAAATCTCTGATATTATTTAATTTGATAAGCTTTTGATTGCTTGAATAAATAATAAAAATTAAGGACATTATAGTCCAAAGAAAAAAAATGCGATTACTAATGAAATTTTAAAAGAATTGTTTTCATTTTTCTTTTAATTATAATAATAATTTATAATGTTTCAAAAATATTTTTAAAATACTTCAAAGATTTATTGCGGGTAGATTTTTAAGTTAATAATTGAAGATTATATTGCCTATCGAAAATAGAAAAGTTTAATACAAATCGTCTGGCCTTCATATTTTTTTAAATAATTAAATTTTTTTGTGTGTATTTGAATTTTTTTTTTGTATGGTAATTTCTATGTGCAAATTAAAAATCAGTGTTTCCTCCCTTACCCGAAAAAATTGTTTAGTTTTGTCACTTGTAAACGCCATACACGTTTATCTTATCTCTAATCAGCCACCTGTCAACACTTTTGATATACGGCGGACAGGTCAAAAAGTTCAAATCTGAGATTAAGAAATAGTTTTAATCTAAATTTCACACTATAAATAAGTAATACTTGTGTAAATCAGATTAATTTAACATAGAATTTGTTAATCTTTCAAAAATAATGTGTCACAGATGAATATTTTATTTTTGCAAGATTTTTAAAACCGAGAATTAACTTTTGTTTACAAATGTGTCAATCGCTCAATCGTCAATGGCAGCAAAATTCAAAAATTGTAAAAAAATCTCAAACTTGTATGTCCCACTGAATATAATTTCTGTTTGAAATAAACCAGAGTATTTTTCTGACCGGAAATAGTAAATTTAATCATTTAGCTTTCAATAAAGTCTAAAATATGAGTTTCAAGAAAACTTTTTCATTTTAAAAAGTTCAGTTTAAACGTTAGATATCGAAAATGACTGGAGGTACCTAATATATATATATATTTTTTTTTAAAAAATCATCTCACCCCAAGCAAGGCATTCCACTGCCACTATTGCGCATGGGGCTACATAGGGGAAGGTAAAGAGAAGGAATGGTTAGACATAGGGAATGTCAGGAGGAAGGTGACAGATGAGTAAGGATAGCGACGATGAGGGTTAGGTAGATGGGAAGAGTGCTTGATAGATATATATATATATATACACATGCATGCATACATACGTATATATATATATATATATATATATATATATATATATATATATATATATATATAGCTTTGATACTACAGAATTAATAGATGAATTTAAACAAACACAATTTTAGGCTCCTTTCTTTTTTTCAATTGGAACACTTTCGGCTAACTCTTCTTCAAGGAACAATCGTTGACAAAAACTGGATTAAATTAGACTGTATATGCAGGAGAATTCTTAAAGATTAAGTTGAAACACTTCTAAAAAAACTTCCCGTCGAATATAAGTACGTAAAATTAAGAAAGTAAATAAATTTACGATTAAAACAAATACGTAAAATGAAGAAAGTAGAAAACAGAAAAATAATCGCTTACATATCTTCAAACAAGTTCAAAGGCCGCACAAAACCGCCCTTTTTGACCTCACAGAAATGGCTGAAAAAATAATCTCTAAAACTAACAAATGGTGTTTGGACCTGCCTGCGTGCAGTATAGAAAATGAGTTCGTCGTAAAACGTGACGAGCATATCTCATTTTCCAAAAGATGTTGTCAGATTGCTAAATCGTGTGTTGATTGCGACACACGAGTGTGATTATTTAAATATAATCTGATATGTTTAGGAACGTGTTGGCTTGTTCTTGTTTCCAATCTAAGACTCGTTCGCCCTTATACTAAACTTCAGGCTCACATCTAAACTTATAGATAAGTTATCTCTTATGACAGGACAGACGGACTTTAGAAAATGACGGAAAATTTGAACGGATACTAAAAACAACATGTAGCTTGGCTGAAAAAAAAGTGGCAAAGACAATAGTAGAAATTTAATTTTAATTTCAAAATCATTTAAATTTTTACATTTTCTACCAAAGCCAAAGCAATTTTAAATAGATAAGACACAGACAAGGACCGAATTTTGGGGATATATTAAAGTTGTCTATTTCTGTTCTATTGTACAATCAACAATATTAACTGGAAAGCCGTCATTGACAAGAATAGAACAAATTTTGTTGAACTTTGAGGAACAGACCATTAAGACATAAATCTAAAGACATATCAATCACTATCTCATGTCTTCTTAAATTTTATTGTCGTCTTTCTTTAATAGTATTTTTGTCATATTATAGCACGACCCCTGGCTGAGTCCAGCCAACCTGGCTGACATTCGGTCGGTTCCGCCCACGTTGTGTCTGTTGATCTCGAATCGTCCCAACATGAACAGTTGTCATCACCCATCTAGGTTAGACCAGACACGCGTAAAAATGGTATATAATGAAAAAACAGATTTAAGACTACCACGTCACGATGTAGATTTATATATATATATTTATAATATATATTATAAATAATACTTTTTGTGATCGCTTATTTCTTCGAAACGCTTAGTTGTATTCTAACAAAAATCGGTTTTTTTGTAACTTCTACCTTATTAAATGCCATAACAGTTTCACGTTTTCTACAAGGTGCCAACCTCTCCGTTGTTGCAAGAACAATGCATCCACCTCTTCTGCATTACATTGTTGTAGCATCACATTACAGGTTTCCGTAAAGCCCGCCCCCGTTCTTTCAATTGTACATACATTATTCCTATTTACTGGCAAAATTGACCAAGCATGAATCCCGGTTTAAAATACACACACAAAAAAAAACAATACTTCTCATTTTTTTAACTTACGCGCAACGGCCAACTAATACTGGAGCCTTTTAAATAAGCCTTTTACCTTACCATTTCAACATAATAAAAAAACAGCTAGTATATATATATATATATATATATATATATATATATATATATATATATATAATCTCATCGTATATTCTGCAACAAAAATCCAATTTCTCTTTATGAGGCTAGTTAAAGTTCTTCTAAGAGTTAACTGCTGTTTCAACGACAGAACGGTTTATATATATATATATATATATATATATATATATATATATATATATATATATATATATATACTGATCAAAGTAAGATTTCAAAGGAATATACTGTCTGTGTAAAAGGCGAGATTAATTCCCAAATTCACAGTGGTGTTCCTAAATGTGGAACCATAAAAGGAGATTTGGCCAATTTTTGTTGTAGTTTTGTTGTTCGTTTGTTGCCTTCCATCATGAAATTTATATTTTATTGGCATTTTATACATGCGCGACCTGTACTTTTTTTATTTTTCAAAAGTTATACATAACTCCGTCAGTAAAATTGCCCCCAGTTACACACCCTTGGACTATCATGTCTCCTTCGATTCCTGACTGACAAGGTAGAAGATTTTTCCGCAGTCGGTTCCCATTTCTTTCTACAGAAGACTAGTTGCCATCCAAAGCTATACAACCTAGTCTGCTTTGCTATTTAACCCATAGTCGGGAAGAGAAAAATGTATTTGCGAGTAAGTTATTGCAACGAACTCAACTGGAACTCAAACTTGTTCCTTCGATTCCTCAATCCGAGCTGATAGCCATTACACCACAACGCGCATATGATTAGTAAATAATACACATTTCAGACACCTAAGTATTTAAGAAAAAGAATATGTTGTGCCAGAAGTAGCTTTACCCAGACTGTGAACTTATACAAGACCAAAACATCAACCTGAAAACTCAAAGTTATTTTCTTTAATAGCCTCGTCGGATCGAGCCATTCATATGAATGCATAGCGGCAAACCAATTCAGAAATATCTAAACTCTCAAAGGCAATGATTACCCCTCTTTGAACACATACTCTCGCAACTAAATTGGCATAAAGGTCCCACCCTTTCATTATGGAAATAGTTAAATGTAACCGTCTCTTCTACTCTAATAGTTTCTTTCCTCGCACTTCCCGTTTGTGGAACTCGCTTATATTTGCTTGCTTCCCTCATAGCTACAATCTTCAAAAGTTTGAATAGAAAGTCAATTTTCATCTTTTACCAACTTGATTCCCATCCATTTCTTATCTTTTCTTCGATATCCCCTGTACCTTTTTATTCTCTCTCTTTGTAACCCCCTGCGCACCAGTGGCAGTCCTGCCTTGCTTGAGGTGAAATGATTATTAAAAAATGCCGTTACTATATTTTGCAGCACATTTAAGAGGATCACTGGACTAAGAGCACAGCCCTTCATTTTGTCTCTTACTCCTAACAACTCTGTTCATCACGATTAGTGACTCACAACACAAACAGTCGGCATTGCAACTAGTCCAGGCATATTCTGTCCTCCGCTAAGAGAACTAGTTACTTCAATCCCAACTATGTATGTTAATCACTGAGTCAAATGCCATACGTGATACACGCTTGGGCGATCATGTCCCGAGAGAGACATAACTGATGAGCAGAAGATTATCCCGCAATAGATTGCCATTACTTTCTGCGGTAGACAGGTTATAGAACCCAATCTGTCCTGCTGTTTAACCCATAACTGGAAGGAAGAAATGAATTAATACTTTTCCCAGCATTTTTGGCATTTGAACCGAAATACTTTTGCTTATTTATTTTGTTGATGTCTTTCGGTCAAGTGGAGCCACTTCGTAGAACCGCTTTGAAAGACCCTATCTGCCTAAAATAGTAACACTTGAGATCTAGACAAAATCGCACGCCCTCTTTCATGTGGGTGCCCCAATAATATTATCGAACACTATCACTTATTCCTAATGTTATTCACTTGTCGATTTGCTTGACCCTCTTCGTCTTCTTCTTCTATGTGCACTGTCCTTTCAGGACGTAGGCGACCATGGCTTTCCACGTCTCCCTATCCCTGGTGGTTCTTAGCAGACCTTCTCCTGTTGCATCGTGCAACCCTCGTCCCATCATCCACCTGATGAAGTCCTTCAAATATGATATGCGTTGCTTTCCCCTGTCTCTTTTTCACCTCTATCTGGCCTGTTAGTATCAGGTTCTCCAAGCCCTCCTCCCTCATTGCATGTCCCAGGAATTTCGGCTGTCTTTTCCTGATGCTCAGTATTAATTTCTAAAACATTATTGCTCACATGCTCGATCCACGATATTCAGAGCATCCTTCTGTCCAACCATATTTCAGTTGCTTCAAGTTTTTCCTTCATCTTTGATGATATTGTTAGCATTCATTGCCATATTGAAGAACGGACATCACATAGCAATCCAGTACTCTCTTCTTTGTTCGACCTTCATTTAGTCAGTTAAGTGCCATACGTGATACACGCTTGGGTGATCATGTCTCGAAAGAAACATGACTGACTGGGCAGAAGATTATCCCGCAATAGGTTGCCATTGCTTTCTGCGGTAGACTGGTTGCCGACCAAGTCTATAGAACCCAATCTGTCCTGCTATTTAACCCATAACTGGAAGGAAGAGACGGATTAATAGTTTTCCCAAGGGTATTTGCGCGTAAGTGAATACAATGGATTCAACTGGAATTCGAACTCGACTGCCCGGTTTCTCGTTCAGAGCCGATATCCACTGTACCACAACGCACATCAGATGAACAGAAAAGACAGCTGCTAACACTTTAACAGCAGGAGTACTTAGTATTCAACTGTGCAAAAGTTTCTCATCAACTATTCATAGTTATGATCAGTAACTCCAGCAATTAACTTCGTCTTATTGGTTGATTTGCGTGAGGCTTTCCAAAAGCATATTTTTTTTTTATCAAGAAGAAATGTTTGTGATGGATATCTTGATCTTGAGTCAGCCGTTTTCATTTTTCTTTTATCCGACAGCTCCGAGATGAATGAACCTCCACGCAAAGTGAGTGAGATAATTGTCGACGCTCGGCGAGAAAAAACAAAACATTAGAACACATCTGATATAACTGACCGAAATTCAGGACCGTCGTTTTGAAACTTTTGAACCCGCCACGTACAGACGCATTGTGCTCACCGATCCTTTCTATTGATTATCGATTATTGATCAGGGGAGTCGGATAGTGGGGAGGGGGCAACCTGTTCATCCGTCCTTTTACTGGATTCTGCTTTCGTTATTGTCTTGCATCATTCGTTTCAGAATATTATGGAGAGCGCAGAGTAAAAATAGGAACATAACGTTTTGACTTCTCTCGCAACGACCTAAAGACATAAAACCTACAATTAGAAGTGTATAAAACCAAATATAACTTTATGTACTTATCGGTCACGCAACCTTGTCTTGTTTCCATAACAACGAAATATCTTAACACGGGGGTATTGAAGGGTCATTTACTGTAGATCATCTTAATTCTTCAAAACAAAATATGCACATATTCATAATTCCAATCACTTAAGATCAGCCATAAGAGACATGCTTGATATAGCATGAAGGGATTTATTATTATTATTATTATTATTAGTAGTAGTAGTAGTAGTAGTAGTAGTAGTAGTAATAGTAGAGTGGTATCATCTTGCCAGAGAGTAATTTTAAATGGCTAATTACCTATTTTACTCCGGAGTCTACGAGTGAAAAAGACCCTACAGGAGAGTTATCACTGCAGATTTGGGACGTTTTGTTTAGATGGAGAGGGTTTTGCGGACGACATGCTCAGTTTTGCATAAAGTAATATTCTGTAGCTCTGAGGGGCTCATGTGTTCAGGAATTTTACTCACAAGATTTTGGTACCCTTCTTTATCGTAACCAACGCTCAGAACCACAACAGAGATAGTCGTAGTTTTAAATTTCCACATATTTGTCAGTGTGACTACTTCGAAAAAGATTAAATACCGAATTGATATGTAATTTACTTTTTATAACACCAGTCCCGATAATTTAGAATCAGCCCTCGAATATATAGCAAAGAAGAGTACTAGACTGTTATGTGATATCTGTCCTACTATATGGCAGCGAATGATGGACGAACTTCTCAAAGATGAAAGAGAGAATTAAAGCAAAAAATGTGGTTCTACAAAAGGATGCTGAGTATGCCAAAGACCAATAATGGTAGCAACGGCGCAGTTTTGTACAAAGTCATATTTTGTAGCTCTGAGGGGCTCACATGTCCAGGAATTTTACTCACTTGACTTTTGGTACCCTTCTTTATCGTACCCAATGCTCATAACCACAACAGGGATAATCGTAGTTTTTAGTTTCCACATATTTGTTACATCGATTTGCAGGTCCTTATAATTTGAGTTTTTGAAATTCTTTCTTAAAAACATAGGGAACATGATTATTATTATTATTATTATTACTTAAAAGAATTATTTCTTTTACCAACAAAGCAACACTTTAAACCCTAGTAGAATAAGAATTTATTCTCATGGGTGGTATAATTTAAACTTCAAGGGGGGCAACTTTTCTCTCTTAACGTATTACCACGTGTTCCCAGCGGCAAAGTAAAATAACATTAAAAATGCTTGCGACTCAGTTGCCGAACTATTTATTACAGCATACAATATTAGAATACATAAAAAGTTTTACATTTGTCATGTACAATTCAATAAAATATTAACATTAGAAATATGTACAATAAAGACAGGAAAACTGCTAAAATTATAGATGTTTTAGCGTCAAAACTGATTGCGGAACATACAATTAAAATATTGCAACCAAGTCACGAATTAGCCAAGAAGGAAAGAGGAAGGTGTGCTTTACGAACACAGGCACAAAGTACTTACGCGAAGGCGGAAATACAAATTTTGAATTAGCGGGAAGCGGACAAGTCAGGGTTCCCGTAGCCGAAAGCTTCTTCCTCCAGGGACTTGTTGGATCGACGCTTTCTTCTTCTTCTTTAGGGTAGCAGCTCTGGTCAGACAGCACTAGAAGAATTTCTCAATTGCAGCAACAAGTCAATATGGAGTCGAATATTTAAGGCACCCCGGAAGCCACAATTAGGCGATTCGATTTGGTTAATGGGAAAACCAACGACTAGCCAGGCGAAGGTAGGTTCTCTACACCGCAAAAAATACTTCAACGATTACATCCCGTTAATATAGGGATAAAACACACACTTCGGCTGTACGACCCCTCTAAATGTAAGGGAAAACACAAAGCTTGCTTCGCATTACGTGGCCACACCGTAGCGAAAAGTGTGACGTTTTTACTCCCTAAGCCCAGTTCTGCCGACTACTACTGTCAGCCTACCGGTGCAAGTTCCTCGGGGAAAATCTTCCTGCTCCTTCACCAAGTTACGTGTCCTGTAATTGGTCAACAGCGAGAGTGCGCTGAAAGCGGCTCCATTATTGGCTCCGAGCGCCTGCAGCTTTCCAAAAGGGAATAACCAAAATGAAAACAAGGGTTGGTGCAAGTTTAGAATGTACGGCCTGAAATAAATCTCTTTTCTAACCAAGAATAATTCTTATATATCATTATTATTATTATTTCCTTTGACTTCTGTTGTATACTCATTTCCTTCCGGCTCCCAACCAGAGACTTAAGGTCCAAAATGGCTTCATGTCATTTTCCACCTAACAGTACACACATTTTACATTGATAAAGGCCTTCGTAAAGTGTGATCTGGACTTGTGAGAGCAATTCTTTATATATACTCTTTTATACTCTTTCAGGGATCCCTTCAATGTGTCTATCAGGACTTTTACGAATCAAACCGAGATATCCAACACTAATTAGAATTATTGATGTGCTCATGTGACACATTTTTATATCTTTACTTCAAGATCCTTGTATTTTGATAGATTTTTAAAAATCTTTAAAGATACATTACAATATGTAGGGCCTTCCATGTCAATATGAAAGCACATTCAGTTTTTGTGCTCTTTGTTCAATGCATCTGTGTGCTTAGATCTTATTGTACTGCCTGTGTGTATAGTCAATTGCCATACGTGATACATGCATGGGCGATCATGTCCCTTTCGAGATATGACTGAATTGTCAGATTTCCCCGCAGTAGGTTGTCATTACATTCTGCGGTAGACTGGTTGCCAACCAAGGCCGTAGAGCCGAATCTGTCCTGTTATTTGACCCCAAGCTTGTGGGAAGCGACGGATTAATACCTTTACTAAGTGTATTTGAACGTAAGTAAATGTAACGAATTCAACTGGAATTCGAACTCGGTTCTCCGATTTCTCGTTCAAAGCCGATATCCACTGCACCACAACCCACATCGTGCGTATAGTAATGTCCTATAAAACTGTTACAGCTTCTGTGTCTAATTTTTCTGTATGTTTTATGTATTTATCTTTTTCTTGTTTTGGTTATTTTGTTTGATTTGTTTGAGTTGTTGGCTATGTCTAAAGTACGTTACATTATCTACGTTACATTATCTACGTTCTTTTTTTTTCATGATGGCGCTTTATAAGATATTTGGTTAGAGTTTCTGATTTTTTGAGCAACGTACTAAAAATATTTTCGTGTCTGTGTTTTGAAATCTAAACGTTTATTTATTAAATTTTGTTTTCTGAGAAAGTGATTATGGCTATTTTCTATCTCAGTTTTATTTTCCATGATATTTTTGCTCTACTTCGGATTTTGATTTTTAATTTTTCATATATGTTTAGAAAGTGTTGTGCTTTTCGCGTATTTAGAGTTTCTGGATTTATTGTTGTAGGCTGATGTTTTTTTTTACTATTTTCAATTTTATTTTTGGTGTAATTTAATTTGCTTTTTGTTTTTCCAAAATATGTTTAGAAAGAATTATTCTGTTCACGTATTTACTATTTATTAAGGATGTTTTGTGGGCGTAGTTTATTAGTTTTTAGGATCATTCAGTTATTGCTATGTATCTTTGTTTTTCTCCGTTATCTGCTTTTAAACAGATAATGATTGGGAGTTCCCCTGCAAAGGTTCGCACCAACTGGCAGGCGAGGGATCATAACAGATTTCTTAGAATGTAAAAATAAAGCTGAAAAGTAGTAAGTTGCTTCGGAGTTGTAATATTACTCGCATAAGCGACAATAGGGTTCTGAAATAGTTTTTTATAAAAAAATATATCGTCCGAGTATCTTATTCTGTTAAGATACCTTACGTCAAAAACAAATCCTGGCAGGACTTCTACTTGACTAATGATTGTCTTGCTCTATAAGTTGAATAATTCCGAGAAAACACATGCTTATTTTACTTCTTTTTCTTTATATCTTTATTTTATTTTAATCATTTCACTCCAAGCAATTCCACTGCTACTATTGCGCAGGGGGTTACATAGGGAAAGTGATGAGAAAGAATGGTTAGTTATAGGAAATGTCGGAAGGAGGGTGGTAGACGGATGAGGATACCGAGGATGGGAGTTGGGTAGATGGGAAGAGTGTTTGAGGGAATGGAAGCGAGTTAGTGTAATAGGTGTCTATTGACCTTACATTTAAATTCCTGGAGATTGTAGCTGTCGAGGAAGCAAGTATATGGAAGGGAATTCCACAGGCGGGAAGTGCGAAAAAGGAAGCTGTTAGAGTAGAAATTGTGGATACATTTTAGCTGTTTCACTGTAAAAGGGTGGGACCTAGTTGCTAATCTAGTATCTTCTACTTTCGTGCATTCACTGAATTCGCTTTCTATACAGATGCAGGCTGATTGTTCCCACAAGAGGTAGCAATGCATCATTTATATGTATTCTATATAAAAAAAAGAATTAAGTCAATATTCATTTAGAATTTTTTTTTAATTCTTACAATCAAAAATATGATTCGGATTTAAATAAATAACAATTAAGCCGTAAAATAAAATCAATTACGTCCTCGTATGTTATTAAGATTATATCCGCTCAAAATTAAATTCTGGTAAGGCTTCTAGTCCAGATAGGATCGTCTCGTTTTATAGGATAAATAAATCCGGTCGGAAAACATATCATTGACTTACTTTTCTTTCTAATGTTTGTGTATTTTCTAAATTCGTTCTCTGTCCGGATGCAGGTTGGTTGTTTCCACCAGTGATTCTTCTTCTTCTTCTATGTGCCCTGTCCCTTCAGGACGTAGGCGATCATGGCTCTCCACGTCTCCCTATCCCTTGTGGCTCTTAGTATGTTTGCTCCTGTTGCTCCTGGCAACCCCCGTTCCGTCATCCACCTGATCAGTCCCTGCAAATATGTTATCCGCTGCCTTCCTCTGTCTCTCCTTCCTTCTATCTGTCCAGTCAGTATCAGGTTCTCCAGGCTCTCCTTCCTCATTGCATATCCCAGGAACTTCAGTTGTCTCTTCCTGATGCTCAGCATCAATTTCGTTTTTGTTGCCATTCTTTCTAACACCTCGTCGTTGCTTGTAGCATCCTTCTGTAGAACCACATTTCGGCGGCTTCCAGTTTTGTCCTCATTTTCGATGATATTGTCCAGCATTCACAGCCGTGTTGAAGAACTGACATCACGTAGTAGTCTAGCACTCTTTTCTTCGTTTCTATTGAGATTTTCCTCTGTGTTAGTATTTTGATCATCTTCTGGAACGCGTCCTTTGCCATGCCAATTCGCCTTCGGATCTCCGTGTCGCACTTTCCATCTCCTGTTAGAACACTTACTAGGTACTTAAATTCTTGTACTTGTTTGATTCTGTTATCCCCCACCTGTATTTGGCATTTTCGGTTGTATCTTTTGCTGATGACCATGCACTCAGTTTTCTTAAAGTTTGTAGTCCCTTCTTGTCACTCTCCACTGCTACTTTCCTTTCCGTGTCCGCAATCAGCACTGTATCGTCCGCATATCTTATGTTGTTCAGGTTGTGGCCTCCAATAACAAATCCTGGCGTGTCATCTAGGGTCCTCAAAATATTCTCGCTGTATACAGATCCTTAATTATATGTCATTCTAAAGAAGAAGAAAAAAGCCAAGGGAATATTCTCTTGCAAAAATTAAAATAAAAAATAATTATTTTTACATTTTTTCTATATTTCTGAGATGAGGTTGTATTTAGAGCCGGGTTCGGCAACTCATTCGACCCCGCGGGCCGGATGAAGGCCATTAATGAAAAATTAAGGAAAATTACATATGCAGACATCTATCAACCTAAATATTTAAAATCATAATTAAAATAAACATTGAGAAATCAGAAAAACAAAAGAAAATGTAAAATTAAAAAAAAACACCTAACAAAAATTACTTTTCCTCAAGGAACGTGAAAATACTTCAAAGTGAAAAATATCAACCGAAATGAAATGGATGAAATTATGACGCGTAGGTTTGAAATTGTTATTGAAAATTGTACCACAAACGAACCACACACACACATCAAACAAAAATTAAACACATATACCCATACATACAAGTACAAATAGTTGCAAACATATACACTTATGTATGATAAGATAAGAACATGGCCCATTGAAAGATTCCAGGAAATTACATAGGGTAGGTAGCAGGGGTAAGCGATGGAGGTTCGCTGTTGGAGGAATGAAATAGAAAGCTGACTTAGACAACATTGTCCCTTTGAAGGTGTCCCCGCATAATCTCTGTCGCCGGTCGGTTGATCAGATCGGCTCTCAGTTTTTGTTTTATGATTTTGATTTTTATTTTTTACGCGGAAATGGAGGTGATTGTGTTTTGATCGTGTTTTGCGCTCATAGTATTCAATTTCGGTTGGGTGGATCAGAGGAAGATAAAAGCAGGCCTTTTGTTGAACTCGAAAGACTCGTCTCTCATGTTAAAAATAGAGTCATTGGTAATCACGCTTGCAGACCGGTCAAAATGCCCTCGCGGACTGGATCCGGCCCGGAGGCCGTAGGTTGACTGCCCTTGATTTATAGTATTTACATTATTCGGACTATTGTCCTTATCTTTGTTGCCATTTGTTTGATGTTTCGGCCGTTGTACACTCTGGCCTTCTTCAGGTACCCAACTTTTTATTACAATCACTGGGATATATTATTCTCATTCCTTGCTTAGTCATGCCAGTATTATTCTAAGTAGATATAGACGTTGGTTAGTTTCTGACTTGACTCTTATAAGCTACAGCAGTGGTAAACAACTTGCAGGGTTAGAGGGAGATAACTCATGGCTTCTAATCGTGGCATTACTACTACGCAAGGAATTAAAATGATATAAAATACTGTAATTATTTTTACAATCCAAAATGATTCGGATTTAAATAACCTACAAAGGGTTGAAAAACAATAAAAAAATCAAATACGTCCGCATATGTCTTATTTTTATTCATATTATTTGTGTATTACCTGAATTCTTTTTTATCCAGATACAGGCTAATCGTTCCTACTAGAGATTACAATGCCTTATGCTTTGAAAACCTAGCTGATTCTGACGCAGGGCTTACTGCAATATCACCGGTTCTCATACGATCACCGAAGTTAAGCAACATCCATATTTATCAGTACTTAGATAGGTAACAGCTTTGGAATTCCAACAGCTGCAAGTTTGAATGTGCGGGTAGTGTAATAGATAAAGTCTCGGTATTGAAAATCAGAGAGCCAAGTTCTAAGTCTAGTCGAGTGCTTTATATTTACATACGCACGAATATCGCTGGGAAAGGAACGCAGGTCTCCCCACTTATCCATGGGTTAAATAATAAAACTTGTGTCAGTAAAGGTAATTCTTATCTCTAAATATATCTTGCAACCAAAACTAATTTTCTGGCTTTAAACAACCTGCAAAATGTTAATCAGTCATTAAGCGCCTTATGTGATACATGCTTGGGCGATCATGTCTCGAAAGAGACATAACTGACTGACTAGGCAGAAGATTTTCCCGCAATAGTTTGCCATTACTTTCTGTGGTAGACCGGTTACCAACCAAGATTATGGAACCCAATTATTCTTGCTATTTAATCCGTAACTAGATGGAGAAGTGACAGATTAATACGTTTCCGGATGGTATTTACGCGTAAGTGAATGCACCGAATACAACTGGAATTCGAACTCGGCTCTCCGATTTCTCATTTCTAGCCGATATCAACTGCACCGCAACGTTAATAAACCATAAAAAATCAGTTTTCTGGTGGAGAGATACAATGTTGTGCTGCGTAGTTAGAATCGAATCTACTAATGTAGGTTTACGATAATCTCTTGATAACCGATGATCTCTAGTCGTAAAGCTAAATCCAACTTTTTTATAATCCTACCTTAGTCTGGAAGAATGTGCGTTGTGGATATCGGCTCGGAACGGGGAGCCGAGTTCGAATTCCAGTTGAATCCATTGCATTCACTTACGCACAAATACCCTTGGGAAAGGTATTAATCCGTCTCTTCCCTCCAGTTATGGCTTAAATAACAGGACAGATTGGGTTCTATAGCCTTGGTCGGCAACCAGTCTACCGCAGAAAGCAATGGCAACCTACTGCGGGATAATCTTCTGCCCAGTCAGTCATGTCTCTTTCGAGACATGATCGCCCAAGCGTGTATCACGTATGGCACTTAACTGACCTTAGTCTGGCTTAAGGCCCTGGTGAAGGGTGTGTGTTTTTTTCTGGACGATATTAATATTCTCCCAGAAGGTCTCTGTGACATTGTTGTTAACCAACATTTTTATAGCAAAATCCTGGGACGTATTATACTTGGGACTAATAAAAATAGCGGTTATATCGATTGACTCCTTTTATTTTTAGCAGCAACTGGCTGGTGAGGAAGTCAAAGACAGAGAAAAAAACTACCAGTCGCAAAAAAGTCTCCACACACATATACCCCTTCCACCATGCAGAGTCAGGCACCCTTCGAAAGAGTTGTTCCTCGTATCAGATAACATTGGAAAGCCTCACGTCACCTAGACAAATAAATTATAAATACACTAGCAGTATAGCCCGGCGTTGCTCGGGTGTAATGAAAGCTTTAAAACTAATCCATGGTCCTGGAGCTCACACTCTTTGGACGTTGGCACGAAAGACTAAAAAGCAATAGTTTTAGACTGAAAGAAAAATGAACGGATGTAAGCCAAACTCGAAGCAAAAACTAAAATAAAATGGTTGAAAAAATACGGACATACAGGCAGATAAACAGACACACACAATTATCTTGCCTTTTGTATATATATATATATATATATATATATATATATATATATATATATATATTATCGCTTTTCTGCATTATTGTTAGAACTGCAACCTTGAAACTTCTGAATATCGTTTGTTATGTCTTTGTCTATGAGTGTATCAAATTTGATTAAAATCGAACCACTCCTTCTATAACCCGATTTTTTCGATTATCGATTTTCGATATTTATCGGGGGTACCTCGACACAAAACCTAGCTAAGAACACTCGCAGACGCTTATAGTACAACGGTGTAAATTTTCAAGAAAATCGGTTCAGCCGTTTCGGAATCTATAGGTAACGGATGCACACACACACACACACACACACACACACACACACACACACACAGTTCCATTTATAAGTAAGTTTAGATTAATAGGCAGAAAAAAATTTCCAAAATTTGCATAATATACGATAATATTTTATCTATCTATCTATCTATCTATCTATCTATCTATCTATCTATTGTTTCCTCTCAAGCAAGGTGGTACCGCCACTGGTGCGTAGGGGGCTACATAAAGAAGAGTCAAATTTTAAGCAAGAGAAGAGAAAGACGAACCGGTTACCGGGTGTGTCGGAGAAACGGCAAGAGAAGGATGGGAATACCAGTGTGAAGACAATTGCGAATGAGAAGCAAGTATACGAAACAGAGTTCCACAGGCGGGAAGTTCGAGAAAAGAAGCTGGTGAAGTAGAATTGGCGGCTGCATTTAGTTGATTTAACTGTAAAAGGGTGGGAACCTGTTGCCGGTCTGGTTGCTCAAGTAAATTATTATGGCGGGAGCACCAGTAAACTAAGCTAATCGGGGCAGAAGGCATGAAAATATTTGTAGAAGAGACAGAGGGCAGTCACATCCCGTCGGTGAGAAATTGGCTGGACTCGAGCTGCAAGATCGAGACCGAACACATTACAGATTCTCCTTTGAATCCTGTTGAGAACGCTGAGATGACTAGCAGGGGTGACCAACTAGATATGACGACAGTATTCAATGGTTGGTTGATTTGTTTAAATTTCCTGGCCCGGCACAGAGTCCTAACGTTCCTAGCAAAGGATTTAGCTATTGATTCAATGCAATGGTTCCATTTAACAGATAGCAGCTTGGTTTTAGAAGCATTAAAATTTACAAGATATTTCTTACCGTAGTTTACCCAGAGTAGATGTCTTTCTCAGAATCAGCCGTGAGGTTAAATTTGTCTGCCTCGCCAGATTTATGAAGATCAGAAAGAGCGTCTAGCCTAGTATAATACTCTGGGGTCACCCGCGTTTGCGTAATAGGACGTGGAGGCATGCCCGTTCAAGATAATTTTTATTATGCGGTTTTTCCCGCAGTAGGTTGCCATTACTTTCTGCTGTAGACTGGTTGCCTACCAAGGCTATAGAATCCAGTTTATCCTGTTATTCAATTTTTTATCCAGATCAGTCAGTTAAATGCCATACGTGATACACACCTGGGTGATCATGTTTCTTTCTATCAATGACTGACTAGGCAGAATATTTTCCCACAGTAAGTTGCCATTTCTTTCTGCGGTCGACTGGTTGCCTACCAAGGCTATAGAATCCAGTTTATCCTGTTATTCAATTTTTTTTTCCAGATCAGTCAGTTATGTGCCATACGTGATATACACTTGTGCGATCATGCCTCTTTCGATCAATGACTGACTATTAGTAATTTTTTGCCTTCTTCTACCGCACTTCTAAGTTGTGGACCTTACTTCCGGTTTCTTGCTTTCCAGTTAAGTTTGATCTTGAAACAAATTATATGCGATATCCATCGTTATCTTCTAATTTCCGTTCTTTTTATTTTTTTTTATTCCTGTTTTTGAATAATCTTTTCATTCAGATTCATTTATACTCAGTAACTACCTGCGTATATCTGGTTTTATTGCTGTGCTTGGGAAACAATCTAAAACAATTCTACTACCTTTTCCCAGACATGGCAGGTCACCGATAATAAAATAAAGAATATTGCGGATAAACAAGACGGTCTACGCCCTGAAGGGACATGACATTAAAAACAAAAAAGGGAGAAATAAAAAAAAAACTTATTTACTTTTTCTCATCTACAGAAATATTTCTTTTTAAAAGTTATATTACCAATACTTTCCAGACACGAGATATATAAATCATCCACACTGTCTGCATTTTATGTACAAGTGTGTGGCGGTACATCCGAAGTGACCTGGGCTGACATCGGAGTGGCCGGCTGGAAGAGCCTTGGTTGGATGGACAGCTTATCTTGTCCGACCCATTGACCTGAGGATGAGAGCATATTTGCTGCTACTGAGAAGACGAGTGACCAGTGCCGAGGTTTTTATGAGTGCACGCACGCCAGGAAATGCAACACTGTGGAGGTTAAAACAGACACACGAAGATTCAACATTTGAAAAGACAAATGATTTAACGATATATATATATATATATATATATATATATATATATATATATATCCGATTAGTGCAAGTTACATGAAAGCAGAGATTTCATTGATATTTTGAAAGCTGACTACAGTAAAATTTAAATATCATTATATTGCATTCGTTAGTTCGCACGACCGTTTCGTACAGCCAATATTTCAAAAATAAGGACGATTCTGTTTGGATCAAGTGAAAAAAAAAACTTTTTGTTTTCCGTGAACAGATTAAAAGGCAGATTGAGTTAAAGAGAATAGATAGGTAGATATGCATAGACTGAGATAGATAGAAATGACATAAATACGTACATACATAAATAGATATATTGTTAAGTTAATAGCAAGATATGTAAATAGTTTAATCCATAATCAGATATACAAACCGGTAGAGGCAGAAAGGGACTGACGTAGATATGTATATATATATATAGAGAGAGAGAAATAGTTATATACTGACTAGAAAGATAGTTGATTTTCTAAGCATCGCTTAGATGTGGCACCAGGCCGAAAGAATTGGGTACCCAATGAGGATCGAACTCACTACTCAATTGTAATAGGTTTAATCGAGACAAGCTTGCTAACCATTACACCACGCCGAGTTGCTCAACCGACTCGATAGTTAGATAGATAAAAACAGACTTTCATAGATCAATACATAGTTCGATAGGCACAAAAATATCGTTCTAAGATAGATAGATAGATAGATAGATAGATAGATAGATAGATAGGCAAAAAGATATTAGCAAAATGACAAAGATGGCTAGACAGATATATATAGAGTAAATACCTGACATATATATATATATATATATATATATATATATATATATATATATATATATTTTGATAAACTGATACAAACTTACATAGATTCATATTTATTTTATTTTATATAAATGAATAAATATAAGTTCTGACTTTCCTCTTAATTTTTTTAGTATGAACTATTCTTTTAATTTCGAAATAAAAATGATAGCAGTGAAAAAGAGCAGATAGATAGATAGATAGATAGATAGAATTGATAGACACATACATACATACATACATACATACAAAGGAACTAATAGATAGATAGATAGATAGATAGATAGATAGATAGATAGATAGATAGATATTTTAAGTAATAAATATCAAATACATTAATTTATGCATGATGTATGAGAAAAGTAGAACTTCATGTAAATGTGAGACAGTCACAGGGAAGTTTAGTGATAGTGAGAATGAGAAAGTGAGATAGATATATAGAGAAAGAGAGAGAGAGAAAGAGAGAGAGAGAAAGAGAGAGAGATGTCTATGACCGATATTTTTCGCAATCCGTAGGATTAAAGCTGACGACCCACAGGCCATTTACCATTGGCCAGGCTCTTCCGCATCATCCCTCACTCATTATATTTTCCATTGATTGGTCGTCATGTCTGATTCAACTATCTCGCTGTCACATACGGCTCTTTTTGGCTGGTTTCCGTGAGGGCCACACTAAACCGCAAACAAATTCAGTTTAGTCCATAAGACGTGTTTAGAACCAGCCTCTAACCAGAGAAGTTTTCTTTTCTCACCTAAAAGACATCGAAAGACGGCTGTTTTGCCTGAGAAAAGGTACTTCCATTGATCTAAATATCCATATCACTGGAACCATATTTTTCTTCCATTATTGAAATAATTTTTTTCCAAGTCAAAAATTTAAAAAAAAACATCGATAATATTTTTAACGCTGTCCCGTAAAGTTTTAAATTGTTTCTTCTTCTTCTTCTTCTTCTTCTTCTTCTTCTTCTTCTTCTTCTTCTTCTTCAATGATCATGTCTCTCCTTGATTTCCTATACTTTATAGCACGAAATTTTGACCCCATACATCTTCTTTATGTGCCGTGTCCTTTCAGGACGTAGGCAATCATAAATTTCATCTTGCCCCTATCCCTTGTCGCTCTTAACATTTTTCCTCTTGTTATCTCTCCCAAACCCCATTGCGCTATCCACCTGCTCAAGACCATCAAGTAGGTCTTGCGCTGCTTTTCCCTGTCTCTCTCTTTCTCTCTTTCTATCCGTCCTGTGAGTAGCAGATTCTCCAAGCCCTCCTTCTTCATTAGGTGTCCCAAAAACCTCAGTTGTCTTTTCATGATGCCAAGCTTAAGTTTCATTATTACCCGCACTCTCTCCAAAACCTTGTCTTTGCTCACATGTTTGGTCCATGGTATCCTCAGCATTCTTCTGTAGAACCACATTTCTGTTGCTTCGACTCCCTTCTTCATCTTTGAAAAAGATCGTTCAGCATTCGCTGCCATATAGAAGGACAGATATCACATAACAGCAGAGTACTCTTTGTAGCTAACGAAATTTTTCTGTCTCTCAATAGCCTTTGAAATGCGTCTTTGACCATGCCAATTCGCCTTCAGATCTTTGTGTCCCACTTTCCATCCTCAGTCAGAATGCTTCCCAGGTATTTAAATTTCAGTACCTGCTTGATTTTAGTGTCTTCGTGTAGTTTGGATTCTGGTGACCTCTTTTTGCTGATGACAATGCATTCGGTTTTCCTGAATTTTACGTTTAGCCACTTTTCCTCAGTTTTGTTTATTTATTTATTTATTTTATTTTATACCTTGTGTAGGATGTGCGCTGTGGTGTAGTGGATATCGGCTAGGAACGAGAAATCGGGGAGCTAAGTTCGAATTCCAGTTGAATTCATTGCATTCACTTACGCGCAAATACTCTTGGGAAAGGTATTAATCCGTCTCTTCCTTCCAGTTATGGGTTAAATAACAGGACAGATAGGGTTCTATAGCCTTGGCTGGCAACCAGTCTTCCGCAGAAAGTAAAGACAACCTACTGCAGGATAATCTTTTTCCCAGTCAGTCTTTCGAGACATGATCACTCAAGCGTGTTTCACGTATAGCACTTAACTGACTGTAGGAAATCCTGTATTTTCTTTACCGTGTCTGCTATCAACGCTGTATCATCTGCATATCTTATATTGTTCCGATTGTGTCCGCCAATGATGAATCCTGGGAAGACTATTGACGTTCTGCAATCCCTTTCCATCTGCTCGTTAGGTTTATTTCTCTCCGTTTCCCTCAGCCACTTTTGCATTCACTGTCTCGAGAGGATCAAATTCTCCAAGCTCTATTTCTTCATTGTATGTCCTAGATATTCTAATTGTCGCTTTCTAATTTAAATTTCTTTTTCATTCATTCATACTTTTCTCAAATCTTCCTTGTTGCTCACATGTACCGTCCATGGCATTTTCTCTATTTGTCTCTAGAACCAAATCTCTGTTGCTTGTAGTCTCCTTTTGATATTTGGGGAAATTTCCCGGCATTCACCGCCATTTTTGAAACAATGCTGTTACATAACAGTACAAGAATCTTTTATTTCTAACATTTTCTAAAAAAATGTTCTTCGTTTCTGGAAGGCGACTTTTGCAATTTCAATAAACTATCGTATGTCTGCTTTAAAAAATAAGTTATTTGATGTTTCATTTTTCTCATTTACTTCTTGGTTTGCGGCTATATCAAGTTAAAACAGCGGTTCTCGTACGATCATAGAAGTTAAGCAACATCGTATGTTGTCAGTACCTAGATGGGTGACTTATTAGAAATATCAGATTCTATATTCTTAGATGTGCGGGTGGTGTAATGGATAATCGCGGTTGATTTGAAATCCGTGAGCTAAGTTTTAATTGTAGTCGGGTTCGTTATATTCACCTACGAGCAAATGCGCTTAGGAAATCTATGTATCCACCTCACCCCCACTTATGGGTTAATTAGTAGAACTTGTATCAGTAAATCATTTTTATCACCCAAATTTACTTACAAACCCAAAATATTTTCAGTTTCTAAATAACCTCCAAAAGGTTGATAAACCGTAAAATCAAATCAATTAACCCACTTCTTGTTGTTGTTGTTGTTGTTCTTCTTCTTCTTCTTCCCTTGGGAATTGTTCTGCCCACTCCAATTTAGGAATCAAAAAGAAAGATAGTCGTTCTAGCGTCGATGAAGAAAAATTGAATTTCAAAATGCAAGTGACAATCTGCTGTTTTTTTAAAAAAATCATCTTCTTCTATGTGCTGTGCCCTTTCAGGACGTAGTCGATCATGGCTTTCCACGTCTCCCTATCCCTGGTAGCTCTAAGCATACTTTCTCCTGTAACACTGCTCAACCTCCGTTCTGTCATACACCCTTCAAATACGTTATCCGCTGTTTTCCTCTGTCTCTTTTTCCTTCTATCTGACCTGTTAGTATCAGGTTATCTAAGCCGTCCTTTCTCATTGCGTGTTCCAGGAACTGTAGTTGTCTCTTCCTGATTCTCAATATTAATTTCCTTTTTGTTTCCATTCTTTCCAAAACCTCATTATTGCTCACATGCCCGATCCATAACATCCTTCTGTAAAACTACATTTCAATTGCTTCAATTTTATCCTTCAGCTTTAATGATATTGTCAAGCATTCACTGCCATATTGAAAAACTGACATCACATAGCAATCCAGTACTCTCTTCTTTGTTTCTAGTGAAAGATTCTTTTCTCTAAATACTTTACTCAGCTTCTGGAATGCGTCCTTCGCCATGCCAATTTGCCTTTGGATCTGTGTCGCACTTTCTGTCTTCTGTTAGAACATTTCCCAGGTATTTAAATTTTTGTACCTGTTTGATTTTAGTAACCACCAGCTCTATTTGGCATTTTGGGATGGGTTTTTTTCTTGTTTTTTTTTTTTTTTTTTTTTTTTTTTTTTTTTTTTTTTTTTTTTGCTGATGACCATGCATTCCACAAGAGTTTACTCGGGCAACTAGACTGGCAACAAGGTCTCACCCTTTTACAGTTAGATCAACCAAATGCAGGCGATAAATCTATTCCATCAGCTTCTTTTCTCGCACTTCCCACCTGTGGAACTCCCTTCCATATACTTGCTTTCCTGACGGCTATAACCTCCAGGAATTTGATGGCAAATCAATTCCCATCTCTTATCTATTATTCCATTATCTTATATCATTTAAATTCCTGGAGGTTGTAGGCGTCAGGAAAACATGTATATGGAGTAGAGTTCCACAGACAGAAAGTGCGAGAAAAGAAGCTGATGGAATAAGATTGTCGGATGCATTTGGTTGATCTAACTGTAAATAGATGGGACCTTGTTGCCAGTCGGGTTGCACTAGTAAATTCTTGTGGTGGGGCAGTAGAGACTTAAGTTCGTCGGAGCAGAAGCCATGAAAATTTGTAGAATAGACAGAGGGAAGCTACATCCCGCCGGTGAGAAAGCGGCTCCAGTGGAGCTGCCAAGTCGGGACCTCTCATAAAATATCATTCATGCCATCTAAAAATATTTCTCAGCTTTGAATAACCTATAAAACAACACAATTCATCAATAATACCAATTTCAGAGTTAATAAATCTGTTATCTTTCTCCGAAAAATAAATAGTATTTCACAGGGGAAAAAAAGAAAAAGAAACTGTGAAGAGCCATGGTCGGACACCACATTAATAAAATAAAATAAAATAAAATAAAAACTAGTCCCGTGGATTCTAGTTCGTCAACAGTATCCTTCCACGTTAAACACAAGTGGGAGAATTTAAAAACACCGACGACGCTCTTTAAAGCTTGGATCAATGTTATGCGTTTTACATTGATGAATGATTATTATATACATTTCTAACTTTATTTTGTTTCCTCTCGACATCTTGGAATCATTTGGGGACAACTTGTGCGAAAAATCTCTGAATTTCTTAGATTAGCTGTTTTCATCATTTAGATTATTCACATTCGGAATAGTAATTATATTCTTGGTTGTTTTTATTACAACAACATTTCTCTTAGGTATTTATCGATCCGGGTCACTAGAATAGTAGAATGTTATTCTTCAGATATCAAATATCTTGGCCCTAGAAATTTGAAATCGGTAAGGTTTCCCAAACTGGGCGATATCATCCACCGATGGGCGATGAACCGAACAGAAAATTTGGAAATTTGGGTGAGTGGAAATTTTGATGAGCGACATAAGATATTGAGTATTAACAAGATATTTCAAAGTATGATACACACACACACACACACACACACACACACACACACACACACACACACACACACACAAAAAAAAATCAATGAGATTTCTTTTTAATCATTTCATGTTAATCAAGGTAAAAGAGCTACTAAGACAAAGTGAAAAAGAAGAAACTATGAAATGAACCTTAATAAAAAACGGGAAGCTAAAAAGGAATAACTGGGTCACACCCCTAGATAAGGAGTCTTTTATAGTTTTGAGGAGAGTCAAATAGTTCATTTAATATTTGAAATAACAAAAGAAATATTTGGTGAGTTTTTATGAAATGCTAGCTGGGTATATTCTTTTTAACTTTATAATTATGAACGAAAATTGTTTCTTCCAGCACTTGCAACAATAAGCCTAACCATAAAACGAAATTATATATATATATATATATATATATATATATATATATATATCCAGGTGAAGAAAACCGACAGTTTTACAATTCCTAGTTTTCCGACATTTATATTTTTTATAAAAGTCCTCAATATAAGAAATATTGTAGAGCATAATATAATCATGTATTTAATTTTAAAAAAAATTAAAACTACATTGCGACATCGAAATTTCAATGTTTCGAAATTTTTACTTCGTCAACAGGCAATGTTAGATCAATGTTGTGAAAATGATTTTCACAACATAACAATGATCTAACATTGCCTGATGACGAGGTAAATATCTCGAAACATAGAAATTTCTGTGTCGCAATGTAGTTTCAATTAAATAACAAATTTAAATATATATATATATATATATATATATATATAATGAGAGAGAGGGAGAGATTATTAGTCCTATAATAGCATATGTTATTATTATAACATTGAAATTAAGTATATCTCTATAAATGCTTTACATCTGTATTGAGCACTTTATAAATAGTAAAAATAACAAAACTGTGGAACATACACACACACACACACACACACACACACACACACATATATATATATATATATATATATATATATATATAATCTTTGTTAATCAGTTTTGGGTCATAATTAAATTAGATCAGTACACAGTTATATTAAAATGTGCTCAATACATATATATTATAGAGATTTTGAATATTTTTCATTTAGAAACCTGTCTTTTAAGCAATCTGGGTCTCTACCTTTCGGTCTTTTCAGGAGATACATAATAACAGATTTTCTAACGTTTTCAAACATACAACCGCGATTTTTACCAATGCGTGACTGTAAGTTTTAAACAACTGAAAACTTCAAAGTTAGGGAGGAGTTATTTAAGGATCTTAAATACTTTCAACCAGCTTTGTATGATCCTAAGATGTATTTTTTGGTGTGATTTCATCCGGACATTATTTATGATCTTTCCTTTAGTAATTGTTTTTTTGTTTTGAAAACAATATTAAGGCAAACTTTTCTTCTTGGCACAATCTGAAAACATCACCATCGTTGTAAAGTTTGGCTTTATGTTATATTAGAGTTGCAGGGTTAAAGGCTGGAGGGCTAGCTGCACTTCTATAGAAGTGGGATTTGCAGCAAGGTCCTTATACAAAACCTTAACAGATATTGGGATAGTGGGAGTAAAAAAAAAGAAAAGCACTCAAGTCCATAACCGAAACAGCAGAAAGAACAGCTAATTGGTTATGGATCAAAAGAGAGAGTGCCTGGATTCCAAATTGTTAGCTAAATTCCCCGAAATTCTGCGTCTAAATTAATATTTCGGACGAGCTCATGTGCGGTTCGTCTCTAAATGGAAAGTGGCTCTGATTGTCGCCAATCGGAGGCATTGGCAGGGTTTCGTACCGGGCTTAAACGTAATTTTCCAGTGTCTGAAAGCGCTTATCGAGGGTGGGCCGGAAACTGATCATCTCTGGTCCGGTCGGCGCGGTGAGGGGCGTATGATGTTGAAAGACCCGAAACCCCCTAGTGATCCTCGCGATGACATCACTGACGACACCCTCTAGCGCTCCCATTACGGTGCGTATGTTTGAAATGGAAATTATCCTTTATTTCGTTTTAATTTCCACACATGGTTAGTTAGTTTAGCTAATTTTTAGGGTTTTCCAGTTTGAATATAAATTTGTGATTATTCAATTTGTTTTCAAAAATACCTTTTGTAGATGCTAAATATGTTTTTCTTTGCCCCTCCGTATTATTTCTGTTTTATAAATAACACCTTCTGTTACAAAGTCCGTCAAGTGGACATTTATTTTTGTCCCTATAATTATATTCTTCATTAGCGATATTATGTTACCCGTTATCTTTTAAGTTTCTGGCGTTTATTTTATTTTATTTTATTTTATTTTATTTTATTTTTTATTATAAAAATTACTAGTAATTTAGAAATTAACAAATTGAACAAGATAACCACTTCATTACTTGTACTAACTCACAAGTGTTTTAGTAGCCATATCATTGAGCATCACTTTTACCGACAGAATTTACAGTTCTCTCTGCTGATAGGGAGATAGAATTGTAAGAGTCTAATATCTAACGTTATATTTTCTTCTATTCATACCAAAGAGAAGGATTAATATTTTTGAAATGTGTTTTTAATTTTAACAAGCTGATGAAAAAATATTAAATTTTGCAACCTGGGCGATATTGCCTACTGTTGAGCATGCGATGAGAAATTGAACAAAAAATGAAATTTTGTTTGGATTTTAAGTATTAGGAAATTATTTCAACATATGCTGCCTAAAAAAATTCAAAGGACATTTTTTTTTAATAATGTCATCTTAAGCAAGACAAAAGAGCCCATAACCCTAAGGGTTACTATGTGAAAAAAAAAAGATTATATCCACTGAACTTGTTTAAGAAAATGAAAAGCTAAATGGGTATAATTGTTTTACATTCTTAGATAAGATATAAATATTCCTTCAAAAAAAAAAAAAAAAAGAAGAAATTTTCTAGTTTTGAGAAGGGTTATAAACATTTAAACACGTTCTTTAGGCAAAATAACATTTTTTGGATTTAAATCAGATAAGAAAAACCATGAACAACAACAAAAATATTCACTGAATTTTATTTTCAATAACGTATATTATCTTAATTTTTTAATGATGAACAAAAATCTTTCTACCCAAAAAACTAACCTTAACCATAAAACTTATAAACCTAGGTTTATAAGTCCCCAAAATTCAGTTGTTCTTGTCCTTAAGGACACATGGCCCAGTGGATATAGACGTTGGCAAAGAATGGAGATCCTATACCCAAGTGGCTGTAATAAAGAGGTTGGTTCGAAATTTGTAGCACCTGAAAAAGGCTGGAGTGTACAACGGCCGAAACGTCGTACAAATGGCAACAAAGATGAAGATAATAGTCCGAATAATCTAAATACTGTAAATACGACGCCATCTCAGAAATATAGATAAATACTATAATGTATGTTTATGATATCATTCCTTCTTTCCTTCTAGTTACATTTAAATAAATCTTAAATCTAACTGGTCAGCCATTAACTGGCAATTGTTTACTATAGCATAAAGTTAGTTTATGAACCAATAACAAAGTGAATGCATGAAAAGGAGCAGTTCAAAATCCCGACTACAGATCGGAAATACTAAAATCAAACAGGTACAGAAATTTACATACCTGGGAATTGTTCTAACAGTGAACAGAATGTGTGACACTGAGATTCGAAAGCGTATTGGCATGGATACGATGGACCGAATATGTGAGCAACGACGAGGTTTTGGATAGGATGGAAACGAAAAGGAAACTTATACGTAGTATCAGGAAGAGACAGCTGAAGTTTCTGGAACATGTGATGAGGAAGGAGGGCTTAGAGAATCTGATACTCACAGGGCGAATAGAGGGAAAGAGAGACATGGGAAAACAGTGTGATATACTTGATGCTCAGTATTAATTTCCTTTTCGTTTCCATCCTTTCCAAAATCTCATCATTGCTCGAGCCATGATATTCGCAGCATCCTTCTGTAGAACCACATTTCAATGTACGATTTTTCATTATAATCTTCAACCTGTAATGACTAAAGTATATAAAACTTAGAATTCAGTCTCCCTATTACAAAAAACGGATTTTTTTTTAAAATGTAGACTGCTGCAGAATCTTTTTACACTTTTTGATCATTCCTATGTCAGGTGAACATTTCGACACCGTGTAATGGTTAACAAGCTTGTCTCGCTAGTTCAGTTACGACTGAATAGAAAGTTCCATAATTTCGGTCTTGTGCTAGATCCAAACTATGCTTAGAAAGGGCCAAAGTTTAGCAAGATCGTCTCGCCAGAGCAACGTCAATTGCCATCTCTTATCCGTTAGACATCCATACTTCTCTTAGCCTTTTCTCTACATCCCCTGTATCTTCTTCTTTTCCATTTTCGCTCTACTCTCACGCAACTCTCTTCACACCAGTATTCTCATCCTTTTCTTGCTCATTCCCTGACCCCCACGTAATTGGTTCCTCTACGGTTCCTCTTCCTCTTCACTCTCCTTTTATGTAAACTTTCACTCTCCTCTTAGGTAGCCCCTTGCGCACCAGTGGCAGTAATGCCTTCCTTGGGGTGAAAGGATTAAAAAAATGAAAGGATCGGTTACGACTACATAGTCATTTTGAACTTTATTAGATGTTCCATAATTTCGGCCTTGTGCCACATCTAAGCTAAACTTAGAAATGCGAACTTCGACACCATGCAAGTTTATCTCGCTAGTTCAGTTACGACTGAATAGGAAGTTCAGTCCTCACTGAGTGCTCCAAAATTATGACCTTGTGTCACATTTAAGTTATGCTTAGAAATAGGAACTGTCATACCGTGTTTTGGTTAATAACCTTGTCACACTATATTAGATACGACTCAATAGTTAGTTTAGCTCCATAAACTCGGCCTTGTGCCACAGCTAAGCTACGCGTAGAAAATCACAATTTTTAAGTCGTTGACTTGTAAAATATTCCCAGCTCAAAAGGTACCAACTGACAAACGTTCTTTTATATATTTAACATTCACAGACGAGCTATTCCCGGCAAGAAAGTGCTGGGGCGGTGCGAGTCCTAATGTTCATTGTCCCGTCTCACCGTGCAGGCGGATGAAGCCTTGTGCAAATGTCCGTGTACTGTCATATACAGCCTCCTCGATCGAGCAATAAAATGAGCTGTTCCACGATATCATCCGACTTGTTGTCTCGGATTTCCTTGAACGACGAGTTTTGTCTTAAATCATATCGAATGTTGGTACGTCTGGTTGCGTTAATAATCGAAAGCACAAGATGAATAAACAACAACAACAAAAAAAAAAAAAAAGAAAACGGAAAGAAAAGAAAGAAATCGGCATTCACTTTCTTTTTTTTTCTTTCTATTTCTTATGCTAAGCCTAGTTCAAGTTTTTTGTTTTGTTTTTATTATCATGTCTTCTCAGGTCGTAGCTAATCATGGCTCCCTCACAGACTGTGCGTCTTATTTGGTCTCACGTTTTCCAATGACATGAAGCAAAACTCTTATATTGAATCCGTGCTTAGGCCTTTTGTTAAAAAAAATCGGTTCACTATCTCACGCTACACAATCTTCCTCACCAGTATCTATGTTAAACATTTATCCATCTCTTATCCTTTCTTCGACATCCCCTGTATCTTATTTTTTTCTCTCATTCTACAATACCGCGCTCCAGTGGCGGTTCTGCCTTCATTTGAGTAAAATGAACATAAAAAGAAGTCTACCATTCGTTCTTACTTTGAATATTGCTGCCAAATTGGTTAGATGCTTCTGCTATATAACTATAGATTCATGATAGAATCCAAAGAAGAATCTGCAACGATACTGGCCCTGACCTGGCACCTTGGCTACAGGCATATTCCCACCACTGTAACTTTTTTCATAAATATTTTTATAGTAATTGTTCTGATGAGCATTACTATTTGGTACATCGACTCCACGAATTTGAGTGCAATACTAAACTGGCAGTTAGGTCTCAGAATTTCACTATTTAAATTTCCAATTGTAACCGTAATTTCTGTAGCTATAGTTTACTCTGCCGTACTTCTTGACTTTCATCCGAATATATATATATATATATATATATATATATATATAGACTGTAATGTAATATCACTACACAAAAACTTTCATGTTTCGAAGCCAGCCCATTATGTTGTTGGCTTCATCCTCTGGCTTCGAAACATGAAAATTTTTGTATAGTGATACTATGAATTTATAAAAATATTGTAACAACCATTACAGTATATATATATATATATATATATATATGGCCATTACATTATAACGCTCTACATTTGTATCGAGCACTCTTTATAAAAGTAAATGCATGAACAAAAGGTTAATAAACCTACGAGTTCAGCAACTTAGTTACTATATATATATATGTATGTATGTATTTATGTATGTGTGTGTGTGTTTAGGTATGTATTTATCTGTAAATTCAGATAAAATTTAGAGGGGAAATAGCCATTTTCAACATGTCAGTTTAAGACATGCATTGTCAACCCCATTTAATCAAAGAATGAGGAAAAATTCTAATGCCGGAGGCAGGGGCTATTAAAGGAAGAGGTGGGGGGAATATTGGCTATTATTGGGTTAAGCCAGATGAATCTTAGTAGTAATTTCTCTTATGGTAGTGGGAGGTATGTGGCTTGACTATTGGGTTAGTAGTGTTATGTAGGAGGCAAAGATTACTGCTTCGCCAAATTTTTTTAAAAACTTTTATTGTGACTAAATGAAAGAATGAGATAATTATTGCAATTTAAATTCATTCCTGAGACGACACATAGTAATGATTTCTATACGTTTATTCAGAAGTGCATTCTGATATTGAAATTTCAAAATCTTAATTTTTTTTTCTGTTAAACATAGATTATATCTATCCTTTAAGCTATTAGGAGTGCTAGCCTTGACTATCAGCTTCCACTTTATATGTGGATTTAGGTTATATATATAGTGGCTTGAAATAATAAATATACAAATACGGATGCACATAGGTATAGTATTATTATTCAGATGTTATAAAACAGTGCTGAATATATTAACAAGCTGTATTATATATATATATTAATAAATATACCTGTTGTCCCCCGTCTATGGCACGACTCGAAGTTTCATGTCTTATGCAATCATCAGGTGCATATTTCAAACTGACAGTTTAACAGGTTTAAATTTAAGTTCACTCGATGTTCTTGGAAATTAAATCTCATAAAGTTAAGTTACTGCTTAACTAGTTACTTTTTAAATTTTACTGTTTAATTTTAATTTTATTTTTTTATTTTTATTTAAATTTTATAATTTAAATTTTTTATCTACATGTAATATTAGAATATTTAAATTTTTTAATTCTTTACGTATTATGCTTTACGCCCCTTTACTTTTTTCTCCATGCATTTTAATATATTTTTATTTTATATTTTAATTTTGATTTTAAATTTTAATATTTATTTAGATGTAATCTTGAAATAATTAAATTTTTAATCTTGTTTTTTTTTTAAGTAGTAGCTAGAGCGGCTTTTCTAAATACTTTTGCTCTCGTGCAACCCTTGAAATAGATTTTATGTCTCAGGAAACCTCTGCATAAGATTATATGCCATTATTAATATTTATCTCTTTTATATTGTTATTGTAGTTCACGTAAACATAACATATGGACACTGTGCATGCGTCTATACACGAGAGTGTCACTCAGTGATACAAGAACCCGCCATGGACAAGTCCTGTCGAGTAACCAGGGAGGGCGCTCTCACATTGACGCCATACAAACATCGCTAAAAGCATTCCTTATTATTATTATAGCAAAATGGGCCAGTGGCATAAAAAATGACGGCAACATATTTATATCGATATGCCGTCTAAAATGACAGAAATATTAACGTACCTTTTATTGTATCTTACATCAAGACATAAGGAAAAAAATATAATCTAAATCCTGAGCGCGAGAGGATATATATATATATATATATATATATATCCTCTCTATATATTTATATATATCCTATATATATATATATATATATAGGGTATATATAAATATATATATAGAGGATATATATATATATATATATATATAGAGAGAGAGAGAGAGGATATATATATATATATATATATATAGAGGATATATATAAATATATATAGAGGATATATATATATATATATATATATATATACATATATAGGGTATATATAAATATATATATATATATATATATATATGTATGTATGTATAAGATATATATAAATATATAGAGGGGATATATATATATATATATATAAATAAATTTGTTTTCGTTTTTTTTCTAAAAAATCACCTGAAGATGAAGCCAACAACATAATGGTCTGGCTTCGAAACATGACAATTTTTGTGTAGTGATACTATGAATTTATAAAAACATTGTAACAACAATTACAGTATATATATATATATATATATATATATATATATATATATATATATTGTAAGAAAGTTATGGCACACGTAGGTTCTAAACCCACCGTTCATGCATTCATTTTTATAAAGAGTTCTGGATACAACGTAGAGCTTTATATTGTAATGGTTGTTACAATGGTTTGTAAAAGCATAGTATCACTACACAAAAATCTTCGCGTTTCGAAGCTACGTTTGCTCCTCATCTGGTGATAAGTTGAAATGAAAAATAAATGGTGAAAACGATTTATTTTTGGTAATATGATATGAAAATGAATGTGGTGGGAGTTTAGTACGGTGTAGCCGGCAGTTTGTATCCACAGTGAAATAGTCTTGGGTTTGGAGAGGGGTGCGGAGTAGCTTAGTTTTGGACAGGTCACTTTTTAGTTTTGTGTGGGTAATTCTTACAATGGGATATAAGGTTTTTTTAAGAAAGGGTCAGTCAGTTAAGTGCCATACGTGATACACGCTTGGGTGATCATGTCTCGAAAGAGACATGACTGACTGGGCAGAAGATTATCCCGCAGCTTTCTGCGGTAGACTGGTTGCCGACCAAGGCTATAGAACCCAATCTGTCCTGTTATTTAACCAATAACTGGAAGGAATTGGCGGATTAATACCTTTCCTAAGGCTATTTGCGCGTAAGTGAATGCAATGAATTCAGCTGGAATTCGAACTCAGCTCCCCGATTTCTCGTTCCGAGCCGATATCCAATGCACCACAACGCACATCCTTAAGAAAGGGTAGATACTTTTATTTTACTACTATCTATGAGTGGATGGAATAAAGTTGCTATTAATGTTGTGTGAGTTTATTTTCTTTTATTTATACGATGTTGTTTTTTTTTTATTTTGAGGATTAAACGTGGGTATTAAATAGATGTAAAATAAATTCAATTGTCTATAAATACAATATAACATCAAAAGAAAATCCCACTATAAATAAAGCGTATATTGGATCTACTAAGAACACCTTTAAGCAGCGCAGGTACATGCACTTAACTTCATTCAAAAACAACTTATATCGAAACCAAACACCCCTTTCTGCATATTTTTTGGAAATTAAAAAGAAAAAAAACAGAAACCCAAAGTAAAATGGAAAATCCTGGAAAAAAAAACTAGAAGCTGCTACTCGTATAACGACATCTATCCCTCCTCTCGCGCTCAGGATTTGGTTTAAGCAGTAGCATAAACTTGACAGGATATATATATATATATATATATATATATATATATATATATAATGGACTTTGCGCTCGGATTCGACGCATGTAGGTCTGACAGCCTAATTGCATCAGTTATGAAACCAAGGTAAACCGCCAGAAAGCCCACACAATGATTTGGTTAAAGTGGTGAAGGCTTGTGCAGAACAATTCACACTTTTCGAAACTCAGTTGGTGCATATAAATGCCACCAATGAAAGAGACAATAGATTTCAGGCTTTTAATTATCCCACAACAGGTTGCCATTACCCTCTGCGGTAGACTGGATGCAAGTCAAGTCTATAGAACAGAATTTGTCCTGTTATTTAACCCATAACTGGAGAGAAGGGACAGATTAATACCTTTTCCAAGGGTATTTAGCGTCTAAGTGAATGGAGGGAATTCAACTGGAATTCGAATTCGGTTCCCCAATTTCTTTTTACAAGCCAATATCGACAACAATGCACATCTAATATATATATATATATATATATATAATACACGCATATATATATATTGTCACGCTTATATATATATATATTTTGTCACGCTTATATATATATATATATATATATATATATATATATATATATATCCTGTCACGTTTAAAAAGCTACAAGCGGCAAGGGCCTTCATAATTAGCGAAAAAATGAATTGAGCCAACGCTGCCCCGCTATTGTCTCTCTCTGTATGCAAGTGACAGGTGGGATATATATATATATATATATATATATATATATATATATATATATATATATATATATATATAACGTTCTTTATTATAATAGAGAGATAGAGAGAATATTAAATAATATAAGAAGTTATATTCCAACAATGTGCTCCATCTGTATCGTCAAATAAATAAAAACTTAAACAAAAACTACTCAAAAATGTATTAGTTTATTCATCACTGTTTCTTGTGGAATACATAGCGGCTTCTTGCGGGACCTTATGGTGCCGGGGAACACCGGTTACGAAACCTTCGACTAGACTAAAATGTTTCTTCTCAACTGCTAGCAACCTTTTTGAAATCATTTCACGTCAATCAAGGCAGTAAAGCCCATAAGACACAAGTGGTTAATGAATTTGAAATAAAATTTAAATACAAAGAAACACCATTAAGTAGAGGGAGAATAATAAAAAACGAGAAATCAAGAAGACGGAGGCTTACGGCCTATCACGTTGAATACACCGGTTCTCGTTAGATCACTGAAGTTAAGCAACGTTGAGACTGGTCAGTACTTAGATGGGTGACCGCTTGGGAATACTAGGTGTTGTAAGCGTATAGTGACGGATGTGTGTTGTGGTGCAGTGGATATCGGCTCGGAAAGAGAAATCGGTGAGCCGAGTTCGAATTCCAGTTGAATACCCTGCATTCACTTAAGCACTGGTAATCTTGGGAAAGGTAGTAATCCGTCACTTTCCTCCAGTTATGGGTTAAATAACAAGGGTAGGACTTGGGGACCTTGCCCTTAAAAACAAATCCCAATGAATCTTGATACTCAATAAAACAAATCAAAACGGCTCTCAGCTTTAAATGACCTAATGAAGGTTGATATGCTGGTTAAATGAATCTGCCAGCAAGAAGACGATAGATGACGGTTGACAGTGCATTTAAATTTTTGAAAATAAAAATTGGCTAGTAAGCATTCAGCTGAATGTGTGTTCAACAGGTGAGAGTACGAGAAAAAAAACTCTTTGCTTAGAACTTACGGCTATTTTTAGCCATTTCAATTGTAAAACAATTGGTTCATTTTGTTTTTATTTATTGATTTTGTTTTTATAATCATTTCACTTTAAATAAGGCAGAAATGCCACTGGTGCTGAGGGACTATCGTAGGAGATAACAAGTTGCAAGGAATGTCGAAGAAAAGATAAGAGGTATACAATCAAAGAGATAAAAGATGGCAATTGATGTTGCATTAAAACTTGTGGTGATTGTAGCTATAAGGGAAGCATGCAAATAGAAATAAGTTTTACAATCAGGAAGTGCGAGAAAAGAAACTGTTAGAGTAGCATAGACTTCTATATTTAAGTATTTCGGCTGTGAAAGGGTGAGACCTAAAAGCCAATATAGTAGCACGAGTACATATAAGTGGTCGGGGTTCCAGGAAAAAAGCTCATCAGAGCAATTGCCCTGAAAATACTTGTAGGAAAGACTCAGAGAAGCCACATCACGTTGGCGAGAAAGTGACTGAAGGTGGACTGCTAAGTTAAGATTAATTATATTGCAATAATGTGCAAGATGGATTCTAACGAGAACCTCGAGATGAATAACAGGAGCCCCGACCAGATATGGCAACAGTATGCAATGCACGGACGAATGGTAGATTTATAAATGTGCAAAATGGCCAGATAGTAAACCAACTTTCCTAGCAGTAGATAGAGCTATGGAATCAATGTGATCATTCCTTTGAAGTCATAAAGTTTCCCTTTTTTGTAATGTGGAGGTCAATACACTCCAAGCAAAGCGACACTGCCACTAAGATGTAAGGGGGCTACTGGTAGAATAAAAAAGACTTTAGATATAACCGGAAAAAAGACCCTGAACAATAAAAAAGGGATACACATTTATTCCTGTTCGAAAAACTGGAGAGATGACTGAAGCAGACAGTGGGATTTAACCATCTACTCTTAACTTAATTGTGTGGTGCGGATTGAAGAAAGGATTAGAATGACAAAATAAGAATGAAATTTGAAACTGACAAACTTAATATGTAAAGTTGTGAACAGTGAACACTGACCGTGTATACTCGAATGATATAAAAATAATTGAAAGCGGGGTGGCGAATATTGCCAGGCCGACATGTTAACTGATATTGTACTGCTGCAAGTATATCTGATGGAGTTTGTGTAGTGGTCGCTCAGAAATCCATTGATCTTGTTGTGGATTCCGGGTGAGAAAAATATTGCTTCTTGTTCCGAAAGAAATTTCAGGATACGAAAGGCGAAATTAACAAAATACGCGCTGCTACTCGCAGCTCCCAGAGTTCACCTCATCAAGTGCCTCCTCATTCTTGATAATACCACTGCCCAACCGCCTAGTGATAACTTAGAAGAGTTCTCGTTTATTAAGGTGCTGTGCATCCTAACACCTAACACCACCTCTATCCTCCAGCCCATGGACCAACAAGTCATTTCGAACTTCAAGAAACTCTACACGAAACACCCGTTCAAGAGATGTTTCGACATCACTGAAAACGCCCAGCTTACACTTCGTGAGTTTTGGAAGCAGCACTTCGGCATTGTTGTTTGCCTCAAGATAATGAACATGGCTTGGCAGGAGGTGACCAGATGTAGCCTTAATGTGGCTTGGAGAAAGCTGTGGCTCGATGCTGTTGCCTCACGAGATTTTGAGGGGTTCGAGGTCGAGGTTTGGAACTGATTAGGTCATTTATAGGGTAAAAGCGTCTCTACTTACGACATTTTTACGTTACGAAACGATTTCCAGAACAGAATTTCGTAAGTAGAGGTCCCACTGTAATAATAATAATAATAATAATAATAATAATAATAAAAATAAAAAGAATAATAATATGGGCCATGGTAAAGATATTAATATATAAAGTTGTGAATAGTGACCACCGACTGTGTATACTCGAATGATTTAAAGAAAATCGAAAGCGGGGTGGCGAATATTGCCAGGCCGACATGTTAACTGATACTGTACTGCTGCTCTGATGGAGTTTGGGTAGTGGTCGTTCAGATAAATAACAAAGACAGATATAGAGATAGAAAATGTAAGTTATATTGAACAAGATATACAAACTGGAACACGGGTTAGTCAATTCAGGAATACTATTAGTAGAAATAAAGATATACAGTCTTGAAGTAAAAGAACATGTCCGGGTAATGGGTCTATATCCAAACAACTCCAACTAACTTTGTACCCACTTACTGACCAACTAGGCAACTCTACAACAGTATTTAGTCGGCCTTTCCACTTAAGGCGAAATGAGACACAAGGTCATTTTTGTGGGTCTTCCGGGCCATATAGCCTGGCCAAAAATATCTGTCTATCGTTACCCAGTGGTGACTCAACCCATCGGCGGAACCACGACTGGGTTAGTGCTCTCCGCCCGAAGGCAGAGGGGGTTCTCTGCCCGAAGGCAGAGAACTGACAGTGTCAATTGTAGAGGTTTACGACTACTACTGCAGGCAGCTCTACAACAGCATTTATTTAGCCTTCCCACTTAAGGCAATATGTGACACAAAGTCATTTTTATGTGGGTCTTCCGGGTCATATAGCCCGGCCAAAAGTATCTGTCTATCATTACCTATTCGTGTCTCTACCCTTCGGCGAAGTCACGACTGGGTTAGTGCTCTCTGCCCGAAGGCAGAAAGCGCTCTCCACGCGAAGGCAGAGAGCTGACATTGTCATAGTAGCGGAGGTAAGACTGCAACTGCCATTCTCTGTATAGGCAGGATTATAATTACACATCAGGCAAGTCCATTATTCCAATAAAAAGGGTAGATCCCACAACAGATCTTTCCAGCGTATGTGAAGAAGAACCCACTAAGACGCTGAGGGTGAAACCACCCTAATCCCTGATAAAATTGCCTCTGGGGCGTTCCACAATTGGCGTATCCATCTCCCTACCACCATATTATCAGCCTGAAGAGAAATGTAAAGAAAAAGACTCAATAAAGAAGTTAATTGACAAAAGCTTAAATAACTCTGCACAGTTATAGGAGCCAGTAATAAACAAATACACTAGGGTCACGATAAAGTGAATTCTTCTTCTATGTGCCTTGGCCCTTCAGGACGTAGGCGATCATGGACTTCCACGTCTCCCTATCCCTGGTGGCTCTTATCACGCTTTCTTCTGTGACACCACGCAAACAATTTTCTGTCATCCACCTGCTCAGGTCAGTCAAGTACGTTACACGCTGTTTTCCCCTGTCTCTTTTCCTCTCTATCTGTCTCTTTTCCCCTCTATCGGGTTCTCCAAGCCCTCCATCCTCATTGCATGTCCCAGGAACTCTAGCTGTCTCTTCCTTATGCTCAGTATTAATTTCTTTTTCGTTTCCATCCTTTCCAAAACCTCATCATTTTTCATATGGTCGATCCATGATATCCTCAGCATCTTTCTGTAGAACCACATTTCAGATGATTCCAGTTTTTTCTTCACCTTTGAGGATATTTTCCAGCAGTCACTGACATATTGAAGAACTGGCATCACATAGCAATCTAGTACTCTCTTTTTTGTTTCTAGCGAAATTTTCCTGTCTCTTAATACTTTACTTAGCTTCTGGAATGCGTTCTTTGCCTTGCCAATTCGCCTTCGGATCTCCGTGTCACACTTTCCATCTTCCTTTAGAACACTTCCCAGCTGTTTAAATTTTTGTACCTGCTTGATTTTAGTCTCCCTCATCCGGATTTAAATTAATTTAATTAAAGTCAATAGATAAAATAAATATGGATCAGTTAATTGAGAAATTAAATACTTTGGGAAAAAGATATGAGTTGGAATGATAGTGAAGTAATTTTGGTGAACTGGACAGTGAAAACAATACTTTACTGGTCGTTGTGGTGTAGGTAGTGGTTGTGAAAAAAATAAAAAAAATACAGAGAAAAACGGAATAACGAGGTCTCGGTAAAAGTACAGCAGTCGAAGAGGAGAATACCGTCTCGCGTTCCATATCTGAACAGAACTGATCCAGCAGGGGAAGACGAGATCCACTTGAACCAGAGCGCAGGAGCTGAAGAAGAACCGACTCCTGTCAAGAAGTTACTGAAACCTCCTCTTGCAAAGTAGAGGTTGGTAATAAAAAAGAAATAAACCCTAAGAGATACAGACGTTACCTTATCCACACGCACACCTGAAAAATAATATGAAAAAGAGAAACATTTAAAGAACCTTACACGCAAGAAAAAATAAACGACAGGACCTATTGTTATTCCTGTTAAAAGGGGTGTGAACCCTATGTTTTAATAAAGAGACTTTTGCTGTATGAAAAATAAAGAAAAATAAGAAAAAAATGTACGTTATTGCATGAAATTAAAGAAAAGGCATTTCTTACATTATTGTATGGAATTAAAGAGAGGACATATACAACGGAGAATCTGCAATGTGATCGATACCGACTTGGCAGACCGCCTGCAGTCACTCTCTCAGCGGCGTGACGTGGCTTCCCTGTGCCTCTTCTATGAATACTTTCACGGCTTCTGCTCCGATGAACTTAAATCACTGGTGCTCCTAGGTATGAATTTGCACGAGATACTAGATTAGCAACTAGGTCACACTCTTTTACGGTGAAACCGATGAAATGTAACCGCAATTTCTACTCCAACAGCTTCTTTTCTTGCACTTCCCGCCTTTGGAATTCCCTTCCGCATACTTGCTTTCCCGACAACTACAATCTCCAGGAGTTTAAATATAAGGTCAATAGACACCTCCTAACACATTAACTCGCATCTACTCTCTCAAACACTCTTCCCATCTACATCCATACCCGTCTATCACCATCCTTCTGACATTTCCTATATCTAACCACTCTTTCTCACCAACTTCCCCTGTGTAACCCCCCTGCGCAATAGTGGCAGTGGAATGCCTTGCTTGGGATGAAATAATTAAAATGAAAAGGATTAGAAGAAGGACACTTCTATTGTGCATGGAAATTTTCTTATTAGTATTGCTTAAAACAAATACGATTAATACATGATTGGATGAAAATTGTTTTTTTAGGGAGATATAGCCTAAAAATTAATACTCATGCTAAATAGTGTAACTAGCAGTTATAATGTCATTTATTTCATAAATAACAGGTGACGTTGGGAGTGATGTAATCCTATTTCCAGATGACTGTTATTCATATTTTATTAATATAAAAAAAAAGAAGGGATTTCTCTAAATTTGGAGAATACAATTATTTTTGTCTAGAAAAGTAATTGACTTGATTGAATCTGCGTAAAAGAAGAGTAGCCATAATACTGTCATCAAATTGTTGACATTAGGTAAAAATTGGACTGTGATAATTTCCTTTCTAGGGCTATCGAGCTTTTAGGATGGACAGGCAAGCGATAAGAGTGAGTAAGGCCGACCCTTAAGATAAGACTGCACGAACCCTGTAAGGAAATAGAAAAATCAGTCATGGCTGCTGATATATCTTTTTTTTTTAAAAATCATATCACCCCAAGCAAGGCGATAACGCCACTGATGCGCAGGGCGCTACATAAGAGTAAAAAGATTGGAAAAGAGAAAGCCGGAAACCGCATCCTAAACAGGAAATAAGGGATGAGCCTCTTCACCTGTTCAATAGACGTGGGTGGAGTGTAAACCGGGCGATAGTTTAGTCTATCTACTCCAATTAAAAATCGAGGGAAAAAGATCACCGCTCTCTGTACGATGAATTTTAAATAACAAAGAACATCACTGGAAAATATAAGAACTTCAGGAATCAGCGCATATGCTTGGTATAAAAAATTTCCTCAACCGGCCAAGCATAGACGTGGGAAACAGTAATGCTATAGAAAACAACAATAGCAAAAACAAAATACAGTGGAAACTCTACTTGCGAAGGGCTATACATACAAAATTTTCAGATTACGAAACGTCTCTTCGGAAAAATATTGCCTCTTGTTACGAAAGAAATTTCAGGATACGAAAGGCGAAATTTTCAAAATACGCGCTGCTACTCGCAGCTCCCAGAGTCCACCTCATTACTTTATCAAGTGCCTCCTCATTCTCGATAATGCCCCTGCCCAACTAGTGATAACCTGGAAGAGTTCTCGTTTATTAAGGTTCGGTACCTCCCACCTAACACCACCTCTATCCTCTAGGCCATGGACCAACAAGTCATTTCGAACTTCAAGAAACTCTACGCGAAACACCTGTTCAAGATGTGTTTCGACATCACTGAAAACACCCAGGTTACCCTTCGTGAGTTTTGGAAGCAGCACTTGGCAGGAGGTGACCAGAGGTAGCCTTAATGTGGCTTGGAGAAAGCTGTGGCTCGATGCTGTTGCCTCACGAGATTTTGAGGGGTTCGAGGTGGAGGCTTGGAATCGATTAGGGCATTTATAGGGTAAAAAGCGTCACTACTTACGAAATCTTCACGTTACAAAACGATTTTCAGAACGAATTAATTTCGTAAGTAGAGGTTCCACTATAATAATAATAATAATAATAATAATAATAATAATATGGGCCATGGTAAAGATATTTACTAGGGCATTAAGTTTATAGGTCGCAAATATTCACTCAGTCAGTTCCTAAGGATAAATAGTCCCATGGGTAAAAGTATTGGTTGAGTGATCCAAGAAAAATAACTTGAAGCAAAGTGTTCAATATCTGACCACAGCAGAGGTGGGGGAAGCTTGGAGTGTTAAGTTATTAATGGGAATTAACTGAATCTGAAATCTCCCCACCAAAAAAAAAACATGGGATGTGGATTCGTAAACATTTACACTCGTAAATAAATTTCTACGTTGCGTACAACTGCCGAAACTTTGTATAAATAGTGTAATCTCAGAAATATACACAGATCCTGAAGAAGGCCTTGAATGTAGAACTGCCGAAACGTCGTGAATATAGCAATAAGGTTGAGGACAACCGTTCAAACGACGTAAATAGTGTAAATAATTTTTTTTGTAATCTTAGAAATACAGACAGACCTTGAAGAAGGCCTTGAACGTGGAACGGCCGAAACGTCGTGAATATAGACATAAAGATGAGGACAAAGGTTCAAATGATGTAAATAGTGGAAATAAAAATGTCTGTAATCTTAGAAATATAAACAGATATTACTTTTGCCTAAAAAAAGATATAGAAAATAAATAGTCACAAAACAAATATCCCCAACACTCTTTTGACTCAAAGTGGAAGTTTACTTTTCAAATATTAATCAAGGTACATATTAGTGATAATTAACAGTTATACCTTACTGGCAGTATAGCCCGGCGTTGCTCGGGTGTAATGAAAGCTTTAAAACTAATCCATGGTCCTGGAACTCAGACTCTTTGGACGTTGTCACGAAAGACTAAAAAGCAATAGTTGTTTCCAGTTAGAGCGAAACCGTAGACTGAAAGAAAAATGAATGAATGTAAGTCAAATTTTGATTTCCTGGTATCGATATCAAATAAGTTTTTTCGTCGTAAACTGAATTTTGAAAGCTAAATAAGCCCTCTGAGTAAATGGTATCATGGCTGAGACTAAGAACTACAATTATACCTACTTAGAGCCAAACTCGAAGCAAAATCTAAAATAAAAGGACTGAAAAAATTACAGACATACAGGCAGATAAACAGACACACAGACAAACATCTTGCCTTTTTTATATATATATATATATATATATATATATATATATTATCGATTTTCTGTACTATTGTAAGAACTGCAACCTTGAAACTTCTGAATATCGTTTCTTATGTCTTTGTCTATGAGTGTATCAAATTTGATTAAAATCGGACCACTCCTGCTATAACCCGATTTTTTCGATTATCAATTTTCGATATTTATCTGGGGTACCTTGACACAAAACCTAGCTAAGAACACTCGCAGAGGATTATAGTACAACTGAGTAAATTTTCAAGAAAATCCGTTCACCCGTTTCGGAGTCTATAGGTAACGGACACACAGACACACACACACACACATAGACACACAGAGAGACAAAATTCCATTTATAAATAAGTTTAGATTAGATACAAGGAATCGATTATATATTATTGAGCAGAGAGGAGAGAAAATGAAATTGCTTTTGACATTTACCAAAATACTTATCAGCTTCTTAATTTAGGAAATTAATAATTAAAAATCCGACTCATGAAAACAATAATTTTGCTAATTTCTGTCGGATTTGTTTTTTTATAAAAGATTATAACTATTTATTTTATTCAGAGTCGGACTTCATTTTTGTTATTTTTATTCAAGAACTTCAACCTCGTACTTTTTTGGCCCTCTTCGGTAATATACCATATTGAGGTTTTGTTTTTGGACTGTTAAATGATCTTATATCTTAGTTTGTGACTGTATCTCATTATAGATTTTTCAATAAGATTTTATATGACAACTCAGTTTTACATTGCTCTAAAACCAAATACGAGCTATATATATATAAATAGATATGTCTGTGTGTATGTGTGTGTGTATTTTTGTGTGTCTTCATTCTAACGAACACTACTTCTCCGAAACTATTAGTCTGATTTCAACCAAAATTGAGTCACTTGTCGATCATGACATAAACTTTTGAAATATGCAAAAAAAAATTTGGAATCGATTTACAGAGTACGGCAAAAATCACCGAAACGCTAAAGATTTACGAACTCTTCTCCTCCGAGACGCCTTATGCAAATTTAACCAAAATCGTGTAACTTGTAGATCAAGATCCAAACACTTTGACGTATACAAAAAAAATTCGAATCAATGTATGGAGTTCGTCAAAAATTAAAGACAAACATGATTTCGGATAGTCTTTTGCGTACTTTTATGTATTTCTCCAAGACACTTCACTCAAACTCAACCAAAATCATTAGTAGATCAAAGTCTGATGCCTCGATATGCGAACAAAAATTTCAACTGACACACAGAGTGCGTCAAAAATTAATGGAAAATATTGCTTTTTGCGATCGTTTATTTCTCTGAAATGCAACAAAAACCAATGCTAACTTCGCAATTATTTTTTAACTTACTTGAGTTTTTTGAAAAAGCACTTGACCTTACCATTTCAACAAAACCACTAAAAACCCCGGGCAACGCCGGGTTATACATCTAGTTCTATATAAAAAAAATTTACAGTGTATTACATTTTTTTTTTTTGCTCGGAGTTAAATCTGAATTTGTTTATTATTTTCTGTCTACAGAAATCAATTTTATAGTCGAGTGATATGATTTATCGAAATATGAAGCCTTTAGTTGCGACTGTAGCCGATGGGGACATCCGAAAAGAATATCACTGAAAGTGTTGGATTGTTTTATCAATTGCTGACACAAACATTTCATAAAACAAAAATTCCCATTTTGACCTCATCCTCTTCATTTTTGTTTCCGATATTATATCACACACACACACACACACACACACGGTTTTTGGTATGACGGTAAACTGCATCTGGCAGCAAGGCCTCTGATTTGTAGGTTATGAGAAGAATAGAACAATCTCTTAATTGCTGTTGTTTTCAGGTCCACCCTGACCCGGAGTGGATGCACCTGTTAGGGGTCCTAGCTATGGGCAGATAGTTAACACCCAAACAGGGGTCAAAACACTATGAAAGTATAAAAATACACTTTTATAGAAATATATACATAAAAATAGACTTTTATAGAAAAGTAAATATTTTTGAAGAAAAATATTACTAATAATATATTCTTAGAGAAAAAAATTACTATAACACATATTTGAAGGGGAAAAAATTATTGCTATAATACATTTTCGAAGGAAAAAGAATATTACCCGCAATACATTTTTGAATAGCAAACTAGAAGACATCTTCAATTTTCTAAAACTCACACACACACACACACACACACACACACAGAGAGAGAGAGAGAGAGAGAGAGAGAGAGAGAGAGAGAAATATATATATATATAGAATACTCGACTTCCGGTGCGGCTAGCTAATCTCTAGTGTAGACACCTACTCAGGCACACTTGTGTTTGTTCAACACCCACAGAGCACATTTGTGGTTTATACTGCAACTATGCTTATCGGACTATAGTTACAGTTTCTGAGAGAGAGAGAGAGAGAGAGAGAGAGAGAGAGAGAGAGAGAGAGCGATATCTAGCATGAACAACAGTCTGAACAAGGCCAGGACGCTCAGACCCTCGGTCACGATGACTTGTGACTTTGAGCTAGCATAACCATCGGATTATATATATATATATTCCGGATATCATACATGCTACAAATACACAGACAAACACATGTATATTTCTCTGTGTGTGTGAGTGTGTGTGTGTTTTTATACGATATATAATGTTAGAATATATATATATATATTTGTGTGTGTGTGTGTGTGTGTGTGTGTGTGTGTGTGTGTGTGTGTGTGTGTGTGTGTGTAAAATCGGAAAAAAATGCGAAGAGGATGAGACAAAAAGGTAATTTAATGAAATAAGCGTTTCGCTATCGGGGAAAATGTTTGTTCCCTTTGGCTTATTTAGTTTAATATTTTTCATTATATATATATATATATCACTTTTTATAATACATTTTTATCTTTTTGTTAATGTATCTATCTCAGTTTCTCTCACCCCTGTTTTTCGGTGTTCTCTCTTGACTACTAAAGCGACACACTTTTTCCTTTCTTTTTCTCCCTTTCATTTTCCTCCAATTTTCTTTCTTCCCCTCTTTCTTTTTCAGTCTTTTTTTTTCTTTTTGCCACCTTTACTTCCATTGTATTTATACGCAACACATTCAAACCAATTACATAATGATTACGAAGGCGACGATGCAGAGTCAATTTCACCCGTTGAAATAGCCAGTTTTTTGTTGTATTTAGATATAATATATATATATATATATATACTGCAATAGTTGTTACAATGGTTTATAAATTCATAGTATCACTACGCAAAAATTTTTGGGTTTCGAAGCTAGCCCTATATGTGGACTGCTTCATCTTCAGGTGATTTTTTTGAAATGAGAATTATCTAGTTGAAAAAGCCGTTTATTTGTGTTGGATTTGATTTTTTCGGGTGTTAGAGGGGTTGGTCTGTAATTTGAGTTCTGTTGACCTTTTTAAGGTCTTAGGGTTAAGTGTTTGTTTGTGGCTGAGTTCAGAATAGGTTTCCTATTTATCTTGTGTGGGTTTAGGCTGCTGGTGCCTTGCGTGTTGTTATTTGGTTTAGAGGTTGGTAGGTGTTGTTTTGTTTTGGGGTTGGTTTCTTCTTACTTTAATTTTTGTTATTTTGTATTGGGGTGTGTGCTTTTGGTTTTTTTTTATTTTTTTTTCTGTGTCGGTATTTTTCTTTATTTTTCTACTATTCTGCTGCATCTGCTCTATTTTTTGTTGGTATTGTATAGGGTTTGTTGTCTTTTTCTGTTTATTTATAGGGTTGATTGTGTGTATTTTTGTGTTTTTGGGGGGTAGTGGGGGTGTTTATTTGTTTACTTAAATTCTAGCGAGAAATATTTGAGATGTTTGCAAAGTACTGCTAATTCGTCTCTACTGTTTAATGAATCGTTGCTGTTGGGGTACTGAAGAATGTGTAGTTTTTCACTTAGACATAAAGGGCAGATGTCGTTAAGTGAGTTGCAAGTTCTAGTGTTTTCTAGGATTTTCCATTTTACTTTGAGTTTCTGTTTTGAATCCTTTAGCTTCCAAAAGTATGTGGAAAGGGATGTTTGGTTTCGGTATAAGCTTTTTTTAAATGAGGTTAGGTGCATGTCCCAGCGCTGCTTAAAAGTATTCTTAGTTGATCCGATATACACTTTATTTATAGTTGGATTTTCGATAGATGTTATGTTACATATGTATATCTATATATATATATATATATATATATATATATATATATAGATAGATAGATAGATAGTCATCCGCAGACAGATTTGTTTCGCTATATCACAGTTCATCAGTACGGTTAGACAGCCGATTGCTTTTTACCCAGGATTGAAACCCAACCAAATTGGCGTCAGTCGGCGATTCTACCTCTGAGCTACGGGTTCTCGGTAGAAGGAGGCAGACCTTTTAGCCTGTATATTATCATTATACACGCCCAATAGCCGAGAGTGTTCTAACTCATTGAATGAACGATGCGTAAATGCCAGAGTAGCTATTGTTTTTCAAAGTCTACCATTCTTCCAGAGTGCTCAATCAGGGTGTAAGAGCGTAAATAGTGATAGATAGATAGATAGATACTGGCTCAGTAAATAAATAATTTTAGTTACATTGAGCCCTCTGGCTAGATCAGTTTTAATATTTTATATTTAATAATTAATATTAATAGGATCTCATTTGGGATTTTACCATCAAGTCGCTTCCAAACATTTTGAATTATGATGCTATGATGTGGATTTTTTAAAATTTTATTTTCTATATTTCGCTAGACGTATTTCGGGTCTTGCGTCTTGCAAAATCTATTTAAATAATATTATTAAATGATAATCAAGAAGGTATTCCAAACTTCTTCATAATGCGCCGTGTCCTTTTAGAAGGTGATCATGGACCTTCACTTGCTCCTATCCCTTGTCGCTTTTAACTTTTTTCCTCTTGGTGTCTCTCATAAACCCAGCTACCCCATCCATCTGCTCAAGCCCATCAAGTATGTCTCTCGCTGCTTTCCCCTGTCTCTCTTTCCCTCTATCCGACTTGTGAGCATTAGTTTCTCCAATCCCTCCTTCTTCCTTACATGTTCCAGAAACCTCAGCCGTCTCTTCCTGATGCTAAGAATAAGTTTCCTTTTTGTTTTCATCCTGTCCGAAATCTCATTGTTGCTTGCATATTCAGTCTATGTATCCTCAGTATTCTTCTGTAGAACCAAATTTCTGTTGCTTCGAGTCTCTCCTTCATCTTTGGGGAGATCGTCCAGCATTCGCTGCCATATAGGAAAACAGATATTACATAAAACTCCAGTACTCTTTTCTTTGTTTCCAAAGAAATATTCCTGTCTCTCAATACTCTGCTTAGCTTTAGAAAGGCGTCTTTGTCCATGCCAATGCGACTTCGGATCTCAGTATCACACTTTCCAACCTCTGTCAGAACACTTCCTGGCTATTTAAAATTCTTCATCTGCTTGATTTTAGTATCTCCGATCTGTAGTTGGCAATTTGGGTTCCTCTTTTTGCTCATGACCATGCATTCTGTTTTCTTGAAGTTTATGTTTAGTTCTGCTTTCTCGCCTTCTCTTGCTACTTCTAGGAGAGGTCTTGTATTTTCTTTTCCGTGTCTGATATGCGATTTATCTGTATATTTTATAATGTTCAGCTGTGGCCACCAATGCCGAATCCTGGCACGACTTATAGCTCTCTTAGAATTGTTTGGTTGTACATGTTGAATAGATCATGGAGAGGACACATCCTTGTCTTATAACTTTTCTATTTTTGTATATCTGCTGAATTTCCTGTCTCTATACAGACGGTTTGCTGTCGGTCAGTTAAGTGCCATACGTGATACACGCTTTTTGAGCGATCATGTCTCGAAGGAGACATGATTGACTGGGCAGAAGATTATCCCGCAGTAGGTTGCCATTGCATTCTGTGGTAGACTGGTTGCAAGCCAAGGCTAAAGAACCCAAACTGTCCTATTATTTAACCCATAATTGGAGGGAAGAGACGGATTAATACGTTTCTCAGGGGTATTTGTGCATAAATGAATGCAAGGAATTCAACTGGAATTCGAACTCGGCTCCCCGATTTGTCGTTCCGTGTCGATACCCATTGCACCACAACACACATCCAGTTGCTGCCAGTAGAGGTTGTTAATAACTCTTGACAATGTCTTTCCCGGATATTTCGAGGTTTCCGAGCATCTCTGAACAATTAAGAATATGAGATTCACCTTCACAAGGATATTTCTAACTAGTGTCCAGTTGGCAGACAAAAATAAACAGGGTTGTAACTCAATACATGTCCCTTTCACCATAGGGTGGATACTGTGCTGATATTTATTGAGCTCAATATCCACAATGAAATCATCAGTCAATCAGAACCTACAGAATAGACTTGCCTAGATAGCAAAGTGGAATCTTGCCGGCAGTTATATAAACCACCTACCAATTTGCTGGGCATCTCACAGCTGTCAGTTTCAACTTCAACTGATTATTGGCTGTTGCTATCTAAGGATTCTACAATCTCTAATAAATCTTTGTAGCCTACTTTGCCGAGTGCCTTTGCGTAGTCTATAAAACACAGATACACGTCTTTATGCTATTTGCATAGCTCTTTCTGGTTACATTCTGAGAATAAATATCGCGTTCTTTGTTCCGGTATCTTTGACGAAACCGCACAGTTCTTGTTCTATATCTGGGCCTATTCTGCTGCGCTCTCTGTTCATTAGAATCTTGACGAGTTTTACTTCCACTTGAATTTTAAGAAGGAAGATCCCAGCCATAGTGGAAAGTGATACATCGGTGAGTGAAATTGTAACAAAAAACATAACTTAAATCGGACTTCGAAACGAGCGTGAACATAATAATAACAAGATAATAACAAAAAAAAAAAAATGGCCGCTATTGAAGACACAATTTATGCGTGCCTATCTCGTCCAAAATGAGACGATATTTGCACACATGCAAGTTTTTGCCGTCTTGGAATGGCATAAAAAGCGGGTGCCAGCGCTGCTGCGACGAGACAGGATTTTTTCGGCGGACTGCGTGTGTCGAAGTTGTGGATGGACAGTCAGACTGACAAAGAAGAAGTAAAAGCGGTTTAGTTGGTGTCTGTTTCACAATTGCCCTGTGTCACGGCCCGAGAAAGGGAAACCTCAAATCTATTTCCTTGAGGAGACGAAAGAAAGAAAGAAAGAAAGAAAGAAAGAAAGAAAGAAAAACAGCTGGCCTGCCAGCGCGCGAGCGTCGCACTGCACTTTTGCCATCCATCCCCCCCGCCTCATCATCATTCTCCTTTTTGTTTATATACTAGAGGAATGCAGACACGTATTTTCTTGAAAATGTGTATAATAGGAAGATTTTATGAATGTCAATCCAAGGTGGCAGGGATTTGCTCGATTAATGAATGCTGAGTTTTTAGTTCTGCTTTCTCACCTTCTCTTGCTACTTCTAGGAGAGGTCTTGTATTTTTTTCCGTGTCTGCTATCAGCGATTCATCTGCATATTTTATAATGTTCAGCTGTGGCCACCAATGCCGAATCCTGGCACGACTTATAGCTCTCTTAGAATTGTTTCGTTGTACATGTTGAATAGAACATGGAGAGGACACATCCTTGTCTTATAACTTTTCTATTTTTGTATATCTGCTGAATTTCCTGTCTCTATACAGACGGTTTGCTGTCGGTCAGTTAAGTGCCATACGTGATACACGCTTTTTGAGCGATCATGTCTCGAAGGAGACATGATTGACAGGGCAGAAGATTATCCCGCAGTAGGTTGCCATTGCTATCTGTGGTAGACTGGTTGCAAGCCAAGGCTAAAGAACCCAAATTGTCCTATTATTTAACCCATAATTGGAGGGAAGAGACGGATTAATACCTTTCTCAGGGGTATTTGTGCATAAATGAATGCAAGGAATTCAACTGGAATTCGAACTCGGCTCTTTCGAGACATGATCGCTCAAAAAGCGTGTATCACGTATGGCACTTAACTGACCGACAGCAAACCGTCTGTATAGAGACAGGAAATTCAGCAGATATACAAAATATACATTTACCATTACCATAACTTAGAATTTCATCAGTTCGTTAATCAATAAGCTGATATTTCCCTCGACTCGGAAATTGGTCGAAGCACTTTTTCTTCTTTTTCTATGTGTCTTGTGCTTTCAGGACCTAGGCGATCATGGATTTCCACGTCTCCCTATTCCTGGTGGCTCTTAGCACGCTTTCTCCTGTTACACCACGCAACCACCGTTCTGTCATCCACCTTCTCAGGCCCTTCAAATATGTTATCCGCTGCTTTCCTCTGTCTCTTTTCCCCTCTATCAGGCATGTTAGTATCAGGTTCTCTAAGCCCTCTTTTCTCATTGCATGCCCCAGGAACTTTAGTTGTCTCTTCCTGATGCTCAGTATTATTTTTCTTTCGTTTCCATCCTTTCCAAAACCCCATCATTGCTCACATGCTCGGTCCATGATATCCGCAGTATCTTTCTGTAGAACCACATTTCAGTTGCTTCAGATTTTTTCTTGATTTTTGATGATATTGTCCAACGTTCACTGCCATATTTAAGAACTGACATCACATGGCAATCCAATACTCTCTTCTTTGTTTCTAGTAAAATGTTTCCCGTCTCTTAATACCCTACTCAGCTTCTGGAACGCGTCCTTCGCCATGCTACTTCTCCTTTGGATCTCTGTGTCACACTTTCCATCCTCTGTCAGAACACTTCCCAGATAATTAAATTTTTGTACCTGCTTGACTTTAGTAACCCCGACCTGTATTTGGTATTTTGGTCTGCCCTTTATGCTAATAACCATGCATTTGGTTTTCTTGCAGTTTATTTGTGGTCCTTTCTTGTCAATCTCTTCAGCTACCTTTACAAGACCTTCTACAGAAGTTTCCTTTACATATTTGCAACCAGCACTCTATCATCTGCGTACCATATGTTATTCCAATTGTGGCCTCCGATGACAAATCCTGGCATAACATCTAGGGTCCTCAGAATAGTCTCGCTGTACAAGTTGAATAGATCCGGTGAAAAGGTACATCCTTTTCTTACTCCCCGTTCTATCTTTGTATATCTGCTGAATTTCGTTACCTGTCCGTACTCAGGCGGTTCGCTGCCAGTAGAGATTCTTAATTACTCTTATGTTTTTCCCAAACATGTTGGAGCTGCTAAATGATTTAAAAATAAAAAATATCGATTCTCAGGGTCTATGCAGCTCATCTAATTGGATATCTTCTTCCTTAAAAAGAAACATTTATGCAAATTTTTTCAATCATAATGACCTATTTATAATGCTTGTATTTGAGAGACATTTGCGAAACGGGTAACTGGAAAATTCAAAGTCGCTGATGCCCAGAAAGGTTGTGATTCAATTCAAGCGACCTGGAGCTGAATAGTGATAATGTCGAGACTTTGAAATCAGAATATGGTGTAGAGTCTTTTTAGAAAAGAGAGAATGGCGAGGAATCCTTTTAGAAAATAGAGAATGGTCTGGAGTCTTTTAGAAAACAATAGTCATGCGTTTGGCATCGCCATTACGACGAATGTTAACAAAAAGCCATTTACACCAACACCGCTTTGACTGAACGCGAACTATTCAGCAAGAAAGAGTCGAATATAGTAGGATTTGTTAAACACAGTCGCAGTTGGCGCCTAACCAGTCCTGTATTCACCCTATCACTGATTTTGTTACCTGCCAGTCTGGAATGGCCAGGTCATTGAGTGTACATCAAATTCAAACTTTCTGACCGAACGGCTGGATTCTACCCAACCTAAAATACGAAAGTAAGGAGTATATATATACATATATATATATATATATATATATATATATATAAGAAAAGATGAGAAAAAGTTATAAATATTTTGTTAGATTTCACAAAAAATACGTTCAAAAAATGCCCAAATTGAGATATTGTAAAGATTCTAGTTCTATTCATGCAGTGATGTCCCAGGCTCTATCCTCGGATCTACGCGGTTTCTGATCTTCATCATCGACGTTCCCGATGTCAACAGTTCCCAACTAGGTGTCTATGCAGATTACACAACTATTCTCTCATGTCTTAGTAGCAAGAGACCTGGTAATGTTTAGCAAGCTTGTCTCACTAGCACCTATTACAACCGAGAAGTAAGTTCGATTCCCACTGGGTTCCCCATACTTTCGGCCTTGTGCCGCATCTAAGCAAAGCTTAGAAAATTACCGCCTCTTATTAGCAAGGATCCATTTTGCCAATTTATAAATTTACCATTCGTCTGTGCATTGAATACTATTGCAAATATTTGGTCGGAGGCGCCTGCAGTTCATCTTGAGGTTCTCAAATAGTCCAAAAGAGGATCTGCAATATAATCAATCCTGACTTGCCATACCGCCTTCAGTTACTTTCGCACAGTTTTTTTTTCTACACGTAAAATGTTTTGACTAGCTTTTTTACCTAGGTTTTCCGATCAGATGTATTTACGCGTCCTACTAGATTGGCATTAGGTTCCCGGCCTTTTAGCGTCCAAATAGTTAAATGTAACCGTCTCTTCTACTCAAATAGTTACTTTGCTCGTAATTTACGTTTGTTTGCTTCTCTGAAAGCTACAATCTCCAAAAGTTTAAGTGTAAACATCAATTGCCATTTTCTACATCAATCTAACTTTTTTTTTCGAGATAGATAGATAGCTACAAACTGACTGCGATAGACAGACAGATAGATAGATAGATAGATAGATAGATAGATAGATAGATAGATAGATAGATATTGAAGAGATTTAGATAGATAGATAGATAGATAGATAGATAGATAGATAGATAGATAGATAGATATAAACAGACTTCGATAGATAGATAGATAGATAGATATGAACAGACTGCGATAGATAGATAGATAGATAGATAGATAGATAGATAGATAGATAGATAGATAGATATGAACAGACTGCGACAGATAGATAGATAGATAGATAGATAGATAGATAGAAACAGACTTCGATAGATAGATAGATAGATAGATAGATAGATAGATAGATAGATAGATAGATATGATATGATATGATTGGTTGTTTTGTTTTTATGGCAAATCAACCTCGGCGGGTCATTTATTGCCAACTAAATTTTATCTATTTATTGTTGTCTTTATATAAGTTTTGTGTCTAGTAATATTTTTTTCTTTTTCGAGTATCCAGATTCATTGGGATTTGTTTTTAAGGGCAGGGTCCCCAAGTCCTACGCTGTTATTTAACCCATAACTGGATGGAAGTGACGGAATAATACCTTTCCCAAGGGTCCCAGTGCTTAAGTGAATGCAGGGTATTCAACTGGAATTCGAACTCGACTCACCGAATTCTTTTTCCGAGTCGATATCCACTGCACCACAACACACATCCGTCACTAAACGCTTACAGCACCTGGTATTCCCAAGCGGTCACCCATCTAAGTACTGACAATGCTTAACTTCGGTGATCGAGAGATAGATATGAACAGACTGAGATAAATAGATAGATAGATAGATAGATAGATAGATAGATAGATATGAACTTTATCTATGAATTATAGATAGATAGATAGATAGATAGATAGATAGATAGATAGATAGATAGATAGATAGATATGATATGAACTTTATCTATAGATAGATAGATAGATATGAACTTTATCTATGAATTATAGATAGATAGATAGATAGATAGATAGATAGATAGATAGATAGATAGATAGATAGATAGATTTTAGATTTTATGTTTTATTTTTCACACTTTACGTTTGTGGAATTTATATCCGTTTGTTTAGCTACAATCTCCAAAAGTTTAAGTGTAACATCAATTACTATTTTCTACCTCCTTGATCCCCATCTATCTTTTATTCTTTTTTCGAGATAGATAGATAGATAGATAGATAGATAGATAGATAGATAGATAGATAGATACGAACAGTCATAGATAGATAGATACGAACAGTCATAGATAGATAGATAGATAGATAGATACGAACAGTCATAGCTAGATAGATACGAACAGTCATAGATAGATAGATAGATAGATAGATAGATAGATATGAACAGACTGCGATAGATAGATAGATAGATAGATAGATAGATAGATAGATAGATAGATATGAACGGACTGCGATAGATAGATGGATAGATAGATATAAACAGACTACCATAGATAGATAGATGGACAGATAGATAGATAGATAGATAGATTTTGAGAGATTGGGAGAGAGTTGGAGAGATTCTTGATAAATTTCAAAGAGTGTCTGTAAATGAATCAATCCTGACCAGGCATCGCGACTGCAGTTAATTTCTCACAGGCGTGACGTGGTTTCTGTGTGTCTTTTCTGTAAACATTTTCATGGCAATTGTTCTCGACTACATGAATTCTAGTGTGCTACTAGATTTCGCCGTATTAATGCAGAACCGCATCGATGCAACCATATCTCGCACGTATTCTCATATTTTTGGTACCCCATACTTTCGGTTTTGTGCCACATCTAAGATACGCTTAGAAAGGCAGCATGTCTATAATAGTTGACAACTAATGCTATAATGACCAATCTCTCCTGCTATTTCACCTGTGCCTGAGGAGAGAAGACATGTATTCATACTTTTCCGAATCGTATTTGCGCGTAGGTTAATCCAATGAACGGGCCTCCAATTAGTAAACTAATGTAACAGGCGACCCGAAACAATACTCTAACGGGCAGCCCGAAATTCCTCCACTCATCAGTAAAGTGCCATTCGGGATACACGAATTTAAACTCGGTTCCACTTATACTAAATGCAAATTCGAGAGGAAATTGATTCCGAGAGTTTTTTTAATTTATATATTTACGAGGGCACCCCTGCCGTAAAAAACGACAGTAAAATATTTGAGAGCATTATTAACTGTTACTTCACAGGTTATCTCCCCTGAGCGTAACAGGAGGGAATAGAAATAGAAATCAAGCGAAATAACTTAAAAGATTTGTTTTGTTTTACTCCCCTCTTCTGCCTCCCATCATCCTCATAATTTCATCTTCTCACATCTGGTGTTCTGGTATATTGGAGTAGTTTCATGTGGCTTGTGCATTCTTCTCCTCACAACCGTGAGGTCGAAACCTGTTTTGCGAGGTTGGTTGGCATTTTGACCTTTCTTTTTAATATATTTGCTCTACATATTCGATTTTGGATTTTGAATTTTGTATTGAGCGTTTTCAGCCTTCCTTTTACACAACAAACACACACACACACACATACCTACGTGTGTGTGTATGTGTGTGTATATAGAATAAGTAAAACACAGGCAGGAAAAAAGTGCCTTTAATCTAACATGTTCCACCTTCATAATCTTCTTCAGAGATTTTTTAAAAGATAAATGATTTTAAAAAAATTATTTAAAAAAATATATTGATTGAGGTTTGATTTTATTAGTCAGATACGTGTCACCTTTAATAAAACAATAAATGATCTTTTCTTTTTAATGTAGAAAAACTTACGCCTGTTTATATGGGTATGCCACGTGTAATAAAAACAACAAATGCTCATTTTAAAGATAATGGTATATTTGTCTATATTTCTTAGATGAGTTAGTATTTACAGTATTCACATTATTCGGACTATTGTCCTCATCTTTGTTGCCATTTGTAAAACGTTTCGGCCATTGTATGCTCCGGCCTTCTTCATGTGCTAGGAATTTCGAACCGAACAATTTATTAAAATCACTGGAGTATATCATCTGCATTCCTTGCATAATGTCTCGATTGGAAGTCATGAGTTATCTCCCTCTAACCCTGTAAGTTACTTGTTCACCACTGCTGGAGTCTGGTATTGAACTTACAACTCTTTGGGCCAAGTCACAGGAACTAACCAACGTCTATATCCATTGGGTAAAATTCCTAGCACCTGAAGAAGGCCAGAGCGTACAACGGCCGAAACGTCGTGCAAATGGCAACAAAGATGAGGACAATAGTCCGAATAATGTAAATACTGTAATGTTATAAATACGGAAATAATACATTTGACAAGTGTATTTAAACTATAGACGAATTAAGTGTGTTTATATGTCGGTACCGTTAGGATGTGAGCGAATGACAAAACGAAATGTATTGCCATTCAAAATTGTAGCGAAATAATGTATACAGGTATCAAGCGATGGACGTTTTTTTAAAAAATAAAATATGTGGATGAAAGAATCATGTATGAATGTGTGTGTTTATGAGTGGATAAAGTTAGTATGTGTGAATGATAAAACGCAATATCATTCCGCTTAAATAGTAACAAAATGATGTACAGAACTATTACGCGAACATTTATAGATAAATAAATTTATTGAAAGTAAGTTGTTAAAGGTTAAAATCTTTCAATGAAATAATATATATCAAAATACTAATTCTCTATGTACTAGCAGTATAGCCTGGCGTTGCTCGGGTGTAATGAAAGCTTTAAAACTAATCCATGATCCTGGAGCTCATACTCTTTGGACGTTGGTACGAATGACTAAAAAGCAATAGATGTTTCCAGTTAAAGCGAAACCGTAGACTGAAAGAAAAATGAATGGATGTACGTCAAATTTTGATTTCCTGGTATCGATATCAAATAAGTTTTTTTCGTCGTAAACTGAATTTTGAAAGCTAAATAAGTCCTCTGAGTAAATGGTATCATGGCTGAGACTAAGAACTACAATTATACCTACTTAGAGCCAAACTCGAAGCAAAAACTAAAATAAAAGGACTGAAAAAATTACAGACATACAGGCAGATAAACAGACACACAGACAAACATCTTGCCTTTTATATATATATATATATATATTATCGATTTTCTGTATTATTGTAAGAACTGCAACCTTGAAAGTTCTGAATATCGTTTCTTATGTCTTTGTCTATGAATGTATCAAATTTGATTAAAATCGGACCACTCCCGATTTTTTCGATTATCAATTTTCGATATTTATCGGGGGTACCTCAACACAAAACCTAGCTAAGAACACTCGCAGACGCTTATAGTACAACTGTGTATATTTTCAAGAAAATTGGTTCAGCTGTTTCGGAGTCTATAGATAACGGACACACACACACACACACACAGACAAAGTTCCATTTATAAATAAGTTTAGATTAAACTTATTACAATATCATAAGTTATAAAAGTAATATTTAGTACTATTAAAACATATAAAATATTATATTATTATATTATATATTATTAGATTATTAGATTATATAGATTAATTGTACATTGCGAGACGGAAATTTCTATGTTTCGAGATAGATTCTCTTCATCAGGCAATGTTGAATGTTGAGAAAAAGCTAGTTAGTATGTATTCTTTGAAAAATACGGGCCATATTCCAAAATGAATCTTCTCTCTGATTAGATAAAAGAACACACGCATAAATTTTATATCTTCTCACATAGATAAACAGCAAAACTAAAGGTTTTTGTTTTTAAATGTAAATCATTTGCACAACCAACATCCAACATTGCTTGATGAAGAGAATCTATCTCGAAACATAGAAATTTCCGTGTCGCAATGTACAATTAATTCACAATTATATGATTATATTAAGCTCTATAATAGTTATATTTATAATAAAATAAATGCCGGGATACTCAAAATAGTAAAACCTTGAATCCTCTTCACCTGAATATATATATATATATATATGTGTGTGTGTGTGTGTGTGTGTGTGTGTGTGTGTGTGTGTGTGTGTGTGTGTGTGTGTGTGAAAAGTGTATGTATATAATTATAAATAATATATATATGCAATTTGTTATATATATTATATTATTTATATATTATATATGCGTGATACTTATTTGAAAGTGCTCAATATCAGTGATAGAGCTGACATATTCATATAGATAGATGTGAGTTTGTAACCCTGGGTTTCACGCACTTGCGATCGTCAGACAAACTGATTAATTTTTTTAAAAATTGGCTATATGTAGGACTGCGTATATTCGTCTATTGTTGTGGAAGTAGGAGGAAAATCTGTCATAAAAGACGCAAACATATATTCACATTTGTAAACTCATTGACGTGCGCAAAAACACACACACACACGCGTCCGCCCACCGAGGCTCACACAAACATTTTTTTTTAATCATTTCACCCCGGGCAAGGCGGAAATGCCACTGATGTGCGAGGGTGGGGGGATACATAACTGAAAGAAAATTAATTAGAGGAGGGAGAAGAGGATTACAAACCAATTAGAAAGAAGCAATAGAAAGATGAAAATGCAGGTGTAATGACAGTTGCAAGGGGGGAGAGAAAGGGAAGGATATACGGGGTGGGGGAAGGGCTAGAGTCAAGTTGTTAGTAGATGAGTATTGACACTGCATTTAAATTTCTGGAGGTTGTAGCCGTCAGGAAAGCAAGAATATGGGAGCGAGTTCCACAGGCGTGAAGTGCGAGAGAAGCTGCAGGTGTAGAATTGACGTCTGCATTTGGCTAACCTAACTGTGAATGGGGTGGACCCAGTTGCCATTCTGGTTGCACGAGTAAACACCTGTTGGGGAGGCACCAGTGACTTAAGTTCGTCTGAGCAGAAGCCATGAAAGTACTTATAGAACAGACAAAGGGAGGCCACATTTCGTCGGTGGGGAAGTGGCTGTAGTCGACCCGCCAAGTCAACACCTATCACGTTACTAACTCTCCTTTGGAGCCTGTCGAGAACACTGAGGTGAGCGGCCGTGGCGCCTGACCATAAATAGCAGCAGTACTCCATGCAGGTTTGAATGGTAGACTTGTATATATGCAGGATGGATTCAGGCGGAAAGAACATCCTGGATCGACACAGTGACCTAACTTTCTTAGCAGTGGATTTAGCTATGGATTCGATGTAGCAGTTCCACTTGAGATCAGAAGAGAGAGTAAGGCCGAGGAGACACAGTGTATTGCACTATGCGAATCGTGCGAGGCTCGGCATATATATGTATATGTGTGCGTTACAAATATACGCAGCCCTACATATAGACAATTTAAAAAAAAAAATAATCAATTTTTCTGACGACCGCAAGAGCGTGAAACCCAGGCTTACAAAGTCACGCCTATCTATCTATCTATGTATCTATCTATCTATCTATCTATCTATCTGTTTATATATATATATATATATATATATATATATATATATATATATACAAGAGTCTTTATCATGATAGTATAACCACGCAGAAAGAGCTTTCATAACTGGTAGCAAAGTTTAATAACTGGTAGTAAAGAGAATGAACCAAGTCGACGCTGCATCGCTATTGTTTTCTCTCTCCATCAGCGAGAGAGGGGATATATATATATATATATATATCCATTCACAACGATCTTTTTTTTTTATAATAGAGAAGATTTTCTATATTACATTTGAATCAGCTGGGGATCATTTTGATTAAAAAAAACTTTCTGTACATTTTATTCTGTACATTCTCATAAAATGTGTCAAACTGTGAGTCAGATAAAATCTTTAACTGTCTACTTTACTTCGTGGGTATTTTAAGCCATTTGTCACTTTTTATTGTGTCATATCAACAATTATTATTGAAATATCTCTGTGTTCGCGGATGTGCGTTTTGGTGCAGTGGGTATCGATTCGGAACAACAAATCGTGGAGCCGAGTTCGAATTCCACTTGGTATTCCTTGCATTCACTTACGCACAAATACCTTTGGGAAAATCATTAATGAGTATCATCCCTCAGTTATAGGTTAAATAGTAGGACAGACTGGGTTATATAGCCTTGGTCGGCAACCAGTCTACTGCAGAAAGCAATGGCAACCTATTGCGGAATAATCTTCTACCCAGTCAGCCATGTCTCTTTCGAGACATGATCGCCCAAAGCGTGTATCACGTATGGCACTTAACTGACTGACTTTGTGTTCGAGAGATTGGTTTACTGATTTTTTTTTACAGTTTATCAAACTTTCGTAGGTTATTTAAAGAAAGATAATATTTTTAGATTGTAAAACATTTTTTTAATTTTTTTAGATGATAATGGTTTAATCATCCAAGTCTTACTAATTAACCTATAGCTTGGGAAGATGTGGTAGATCTATACCTTTCCAAAGTGTATTTGCGCGTGACTAAACAAACTCAACATATATTCGAACTCGACTCTTCCGATGAAAAATTCTGAGCCATTATCCATCACACCAACCGCACATCGAAGAGGTCACCTATTTAGGTACTGATCAGGCTCGACGTTGCTTAAACTTCAATGATCGTACGGGAACCGGGGTTTCAACGTGATCCAGGGGAAGCACTTATGGAACAGTAGGAATTGCTTCCTTGCATTCACTTGCGCACAAATACCTTTGGGAAAATCATTAATGAGTATCATCCCTCAGTTATAGGTTAAATAGTAGGACAGACTGGGTTATATAGCCTTGGTCGGCAACCCGTTCCTTTTCCCCTCTATCTGGCCTGTTAGTATTAGATTTTCCAAGCCCTCCTTCCTCATTGCAGGCCCCAGGAACTTTAGCTGTATTTTCCTGATGTTCAGTATTAGTTTCCTTTTCGTTTCCATCCTTTCCAAAACCTCATCATTGCTTACATGCTCGAGAACCATGGTATCCGCAGCATCCTTCTGTAGAACCACATTTCAGTTCCTTTAAGTTTTTCCTTGAATATAATATAATATAATTATTACGATCGGTTTTTTTTTTAAATCAGTTTCATTTTCCGAAATTTATTACTGGTTTCATTAAATGAATTCTGCATAATGAAAATGATATTTATTGATATTTGACTTGCTAGAACACAGTTAAACAATAACACACTCATGTTTTTTTAATTTATTTAGGTATCGTAATTGATTATTTTTAATAGCCTAAAGTACGAATTTCTGGTTTATAAAAGAGGAAACATTTAAGGCTTCTTTAAGTAGTTGAGAAGTATTGCTTTTACGATCAACGACCGCCGCCAATTATTAAGCAATACAAGAGTAAGATTTGCAAGGAAAATAAATCTTAAATGGTAAAAGATCTTTTCTTTTTTACTACAATAAAATAATATCCGATGGCGTTTTGAGTGTTATATGGGCTCTAGAATCGACAAGAGTTGCGACCCTAGAAAACTGATTAGAGTTTATCTTGGAACATTGAATCCAAATGGTGTAGACACATCCTTTTTATACATTACCTTTTCCAGGTACTTCAACGTGGTGTATTTGCTAGGTAGCTTGTCTCGCTAGATCAATTACGACTGAATAATGAACTCAAGCCTCACTTCTTTTTCTTCCATGTGCCTAGTCCTTTCAGCACGTAGGCGATCATGGCTTTCCACGTCTCCCTGTCCCTGGTGACTCTTAGCACGCTTTCTCCTGTTACACCACGCAATCTCCGTTCCGTCATCTACCTGCTCGGGCCCTTCAAATATGTTATCCGCTGCTTTCCTGCTCCTTTTTCCCCTCTATCTGGCCTGTTAGTATCAGATTTTCCAAGCCCTCCTCCCTCATTACAGGCCCCAGGAACTTTAGCTGTCTTTTCCTGATGCTCAGTATTAATTTCCTTTTCATTTCCATCCTTTCCAAAACCTCATCATTGCTTACATGCTCGTGAACCATGGTATCCGCAGCATCCTTCTGTAGAACCACATTTCAGTTGCTTTAAGTTTTTCCTTGATTTTTGATGATATTGTCCACCATTCACTGCCATATTGAAGAACTGACAGCCTTGTGCCACGTCTAAGCTACGCTCAGAAAATCATTTGTGGACTTCGACGTGTTACAATAGTTAGCAACCTTTTCTGGCCAGACTTATTACGACTGAGTAGTGAGTTAGATCCGCACTGGGTGTCCCATACTTTCGGCTTTGTGTCACATCTAAACTATGGGCACTTCGATGTGATTTTATGGTTAACAATATTGTCTCGCTTGATCCTGTACGACTGTGGAGTGAGTTCGATCCTCTCTAAGTGCGTCCCATATTTCTGGTCTTATGCCACATCTAAGCTACGCTTAGAAAGGGGCACATGGCGTGGTGTAATGGTTAACAAGCTTGTTGCACTAGAAAAATTACAACTAGTGAATTCGATCCCGGCCCCATGCATACAGCTTTTTGCCAAAACTAGGCTGTGCTTAGTAAACCATTTTATCACTTCGACGTGGTGTAATGGTTAACAAGCTTGTGTCGCTAGAACAATTCCAACTTAGTTGAGATTTCTATCTTTGCTGGGTACTCCATGCATACAGCCTTGTGCAACAACTAAGCAACACTTATAAAATCACCGTTCGCCCTGTATTTGTCTATACTTCTAAGATGACGTAATACTTACATTATTTGAGTTGTTTGGACTGTTGTCCTCATCTTTATTGGCATGTTTGCGATGTTTCGGCCGATGTACGCTCCAACTTTCTTCAGGTGCTAGAAATTTCGAACCGAACCGTTTATTTCGGTCACTGGGGTATATCATTCTCATTCAATGTGCGATGCCACTTCCGGTAACCATGTAGATATCTCCATTTAACTCAGCTTTTTAAGTTATTTGTTCACCACTGCTGTAGCTAGGTATTGAATTCACAACTCTTTGGGTCAAGTCACTGGATCTAACCAATGATTTTATCCTTGAGGACACTTGGAATGAGAATGATCTACTCCAGTGAATATATTTGTAGAAGAGACAAAGGGCGGTCAAATACCGTCGGTGAGAAAGTAGCTGGCGTCGAGCTGCCAGGTCAGGATCGATTACATTGCAGATTATCTTCTAGAGCCTGTCGAGAACCCCGAGATGAATAGCGGGGACACCTGACCAGATATGACAACAGTATTCAATGAGTGGGCGAATGGTTGGTTTGTATACGTGCAAGATGAGAAAAACTTCCTGGCCCGTCACAGTAACCCAAATTTCCTAGCAGTAGCTTTAGCAAATGATTCATGGTAGTAGTTTCACTTGAGGTCGGCTGAGAGAGTGAGGCCGAGGAGGTGCAGTGTATTGCTTTAGGGGAGATTAGCTAGATCCATGTTAATGGAGGGCAGGAGGGACTGTCTATGGTGGTTGAGGTATAGAAGTTTCGGTTTGGAATTATTAAAGTTTTGTCCGACGAGCTTAGCTTCCTGGTGCCTCCTCTACAAGGATTTACCCGAGCAACAAACTGGCAACGAGGTCCCACCTTTTCACAGTCAAAACAACCAATGCAGCCGCCACTTCTACTTCACTAGCTTCTTTTTTTACACTTCCCGCCGGTGGAACTCCCTTCCGTATATTTGACTACCTGATAGCTACAATATTCAATAATTTAAATGCAACATCAATCGCCATCTCATCCTCTTGACTCTCATACTTCTCTTATCCGTTCCCCACTCTACTCTCACGCAACTCTCTACACATCAGTATTCCCATCCTTCTCTTGCCCATTATCTGACACACCCTGTAACCGGTTACTCTTCGATTCCTTTTTATCTTCGCTCTCACCCTAAGGAACCCGTCATTTTTCTCTTATATAGCCCCCTGCGCACCAATAGAAGTATTGCTTTGCTTGGGTTGAAATGATTAATATATATATATATATATATATATATATATATATATATATATATATATGCTGTGTCGTGGGTCGTACCATGTGACATCCGGTCGCCCGGATGTATAAAAGACAATGTGCGCTTAGCACGAGAGTTGTCATTATCACGGACTTCGGGAAGTAACACCTATTACTGCGAGGAACTGTAAAATAATGTATATACATCTTGGTTGTACCACTCTGTTAATAAAGTAGTTTATCTACATTTCTCTGTGTATCTCTTCATTCCATGATACAACAATACATACAGATATATATAAAGAGATTTGAAGTCAACACCAAGAAACGACAGTCTTGCTAAACGCAAGCGTCACGCCCGATGACTGCATTTAGCACGAAACAGACTGTCACCTCTAAGTGTTGACTTAAATGTATACTTTAATATTGAAATACATTGTACCCTTCATTTTGAGCATTTTTAATTTATAAATATAGCATACCTTTTGTCATTCATATATATATATATATATATATATATGTTTGAGCAATTTTATAAACGTAAATGAAATAGATTTTTCATCTATCTGTTCTTTCATTTTTTTAGTGTGTGTGTGTGTGTGTGTGTGTGTGTGTGTGTGTGTGTGTGTGTGTGTGTGTGTGTGTGTGTTCGTGTTTATTTCTAAGTCCACACAGAATTTCTTTCACCTTTATAACAATCTTTTATCGGTGACATTCATGGCAATGGAATCTTTACCCATAAGAGAGACTGCCCTTTCGTGTGTACATGAAAATTTGCGTGTAAACTACTGATAATACTGCTATGAATAATAGTAATAATAATAATAATAATAATAATAATAATAATAATAATAATGATTATGATAATGATGATGATAGAATGGTTTGAAGTGATGGTGTAGAGATATTGTGTGTGAGTAAAACGTTATAAACAAAAAACAAAACCAGCAAAATAAAAATGAAAGAAAGTAGACGTTATTATTTTCAGAATGGAAGAAAAATTATATAAAGACGAAAAATAAAAAGATATATGTTGTAAAAAGAAATTAAAATTAAGAGAAAAAATTTAAAAATTAAATTGAAGTGAGGACAAAAAACAAACGAAAAACAAAAAAGAATTAAAAGACTCTTGACAAAATCTATTTTCAAACCTCGAAATCCTGACCCGACGTCCACTCCTTGCGACGTTCTTATATAAGAAAAAAAAAATGTAAAAACAAAAAAAATATGACAGTGGGAAGCGAAAATTAAAACCAGCAGGGAAGCTGAAATTGATTAAATTTAAAAAAATCGATCAATAAAATAAAAACAACGACAAAAGCAATAACAATAATAATAATGTTAATAATTATAATAATAATTTGAAGAAGAAGAAGAAGAAGAAAAAGAAGAAGAAGGAAAAACGATGTGGAGAAAAGAAAGAGAAAAAACAAAAAAGAAAAGGAAAATGAATCTTAGAGAAGAAGAAGAAGAAGAAGAAGAAGAAGAAGAAGAAGAAGAAGAAGAAGAAGAAGAAGAAGAAGGAAAAACGATGTGGAGAAAAGAAAGAGAAAACACAAGAAAGAAAAGGAAAACGAATCTTAGACAAGAAGAAGAAGAAGAAGAAGGAAAAACGATGTGGAGAAAAGAAAGTGAAAACACAAAAAAGAAAAGGAAAACGAATCTTAGAGAAGAAGAAGAAGATGAAGAAGAAGAAGAAGAAGAAGAAGAAGAAAGAAAAACGATGTGGAGAAAAGAAAGATAAAAACAAGAAAGAAAAGTAAAACGAATCTTAGAGGAGAAGAAGAAGAAGAAGAAAAAGAAGAAGAAGAAGATGAAGAAGAAGAAGAAGAAGAAGAAGAAGAAGAAGAAGAAAGATAGAGAAGAGGGATGCAATAAAAAACAGAAGTTTAACAATAAAATGTAATAAGAATTATACTCAAAATCTCATGTCAACCATCAGACGATAATGGCATCATATGAATGCAGGCTTCTTCATTACAAGAACGCCATTACGAAAAGTCGATTTGATTATTATTATTATTATATTATTATTATTATTATTATTATTATTATTATTATTATTATTTCCTTTGATTTCTGGTGCATACTCATTTCTTTACGGGTCCCAACCAGAGACCGAAGGTCAGAAATGGCATCATGACACTGAGCATTTTTGAAAGAACAAAAAACAACTTAAGTGCAGACTTATTTCATATAGATAAATCCCTTTATAAGCTGTGAACTGTATTTGTGAGTATAATGTTTGTATCTCTTTTAGACATGGGCTACCAGGAACCCTTTCAATGAGTCTATTGGAATCTTTTCCAATCAATCCAAGGGCACCAACTACAATTGAAAATGTTCATGCCATCGGGTGCCACATTTTTGAGATTTCGATTTGAAAATTCTTATATTTTGTTAGCTTTTTGAGGAAACAACAGTCTACAAAGAAAGCCATGTCAATAATAAGGCATATTTTGTTGTTGTGGTCTCTGATCATGATGTCTAAGAAATTGGCTTTGTTTGTTCTGCCAGTGTGTATTGTAACTCTCATAAAATTGTTACAGATGAGTCAATAGCTAAATCTACTGCTAGGAAGGTTGGGTCACTGTGTCGGACCAGGAAGTTTTTTCCACCTGAATACATCTTGCACATATACAAATCAACCATTTGTCCGTGCAAAGAATACTGCTGTCATGTCTGGTCAGGCACCCCTGCTGCTCATCTCAGTGTTCTTGACAAGCTTCAAAGGAGAATCTGTAATGTGATAGGTTCCGACCTGGCACCTCGACTCCAGCCACTTTCTCACCGGCGGAATGTGGTTTCCTTCTGTCTATTCTACAAATATTTTCATGGCTTCTGCTCCGACGAACTTAAGTCACTGTTGCCCACTCCACAAGAATTTACTCGTGCAACCAGACTGGCATCTAGGTCTCACCCATTTACAGTTAGATCAACCAAATACAGCCGACAATTCTACTCCAACAGCTTCTTTTCTCGCACTTCCCGCTTGTAGAACTCCCTTTCATATAATGGCTTTCCTGACGGCTACAACCCCCCAGGAATTTAAATGCAATGTCAATACCCATCTCTTATCCACCTGACTCCAGTTCTTTCTATATCACCCCGTATATCTTGTTCTTTTCTTTTCTCTCTACTTTCAAAACTGTTTTCACACCTGTGTTCGCTTCCTTCTCTTGCCCTTTTTTGACACCCCCTGTAACTGGTTTGTCTTTCTCTTCACTCTCATCCTGCCTAGACTTTTAGTCTTATGTAACCCCCTGCTCATCAGTAGCGGTACCGCTTGCTTGGGATGAAATGATAAAAAAAAACAAATTTCGTAACTGGATCTGGGTAGCGTCCATGCAAATTTTTAGCTTTTTTCTTTTCGTAAAAGTTGCAACATTTCTGTGCAGATATTGGCTCACTCTATCATACTGTGCAGCAAGAATAAAACCTTCGGTTTCAGCTTTTAACCCTGTACTATGTAACCCCATGATGGATACAGAGTCTGCCTACATCAGCTTTTTTGGTTCAGGCAAAATATTGACTGGGAAGAGGTTTATCTTGTCACCGTTTTTGTATCTTGCTGATAGTATTTTGCATTTGTTTTCCTTTTTTGCATCTTCAGTAGGTTTATTATGTTTTAACTGCATTTCTTCACCAACTTAAAGTTCCATTTAGACCTTTTTTAGATTTCATTATTACTGAATAAAGTTTTTTAATTCTTTTATGTGCTTTGACACAGATCATTATCCAGTCTTTCCATGTATCTTTGAAAACCAGTTGTTGTGGTTCTGTAAGGCAATTCTAGTTGAACAAAATCCCTGCTTCCTTCGGATTTGGACGCACACAGACGCTTAACATCTGCCTTAGGATGATGCATGTAGTGACAAGTCAGTAGCTTTCTCATTTGTCATCCATTTTTTTAATATCTTTCTATATCTGGTCAATCGGATTTATTTTGTTTACATTTGTAAGGTTTTTTTTTCCTTCGCCATCTTGAAGCTTTGTTTTGTTAGCTTTCTTTATTACTGTATAAAGTTTCTTACTTCTTGCGTTTTCTTTGACACGGATCTTCATCCAGATTTCTGTAGTTTTCAGAACATTTTTTGACTCAGTTTGTATTTGATGGTTCTGAATCAAGTGACAGAAAGTCTTCTAAATATGTCCACCATTCTCCTCGTTGTTCAAGCTGGGGTTTAACAATGCTGTCGTCTGGAAGTTTTTTCGAAACCTTTTCAATAGAAAATGTTGGGAAGGTAATTGGAGAAAGGGCTCAGAAAAGAAACCCGAAAAACAAGCATGGGAGTTATTGAAAGACGAATGGTAGGGAATTACTGCTAATTTTTAAAATAAATTAATTAAATCATGTGGTTGACGATGCAGAGAAGTCATTGAAAATAAGGGGATGTTTACCAAATATTAAATTTTGTTGATATTTTGTTCACAATCAAGTATTAACAAGATCGTTCCTTTTGTCTAGTAGCTTATTTCCTTTCTTCCATTTAATCTTTATTAAAAAAAAAAACTATTATGTAAATTTGTGTAACTTTGTATAATATTTATGTATTATCGGGTTTTCTTGTCACCTCTTCTTTTTTTCACAAGACAGTCAGGCACTGTTTTAAGTTCGTCTGCCGCGGATATCATGCATTGAGCATATAAGCAATGATGAGGTTTTAGAAAGGATGGAAACGAAAAGGAAATTAATACTGAGCATCAGGAAGAGATAAATAAAGTTCCTGGGACATGAAATGAGAAAAGAGAATCTGATATCAACATGCCAGATAGAGGGAAGAGGAGACAGGGGAAAACAGCGTGTAAGGTACTTGACTGGCCTGAGCAGGGGGATGACAGAACGGGGTTTGCGAGGTGCAAGAGGAGAAGGCGTGCTAAGAGCCACTACGGATAGAGAGACGTGGAAGGCCATGATCGCTTACGTTCTGAAAGGACAAGGCTCATAGAAGAAGAGAGAATATGTAGATGTAATATTGAGCGGTATGTCCCTCCCACACATTTTTTTACATCTCTTTTTACATCATGATATTTTTTCACGCTCGCTATTTTCTTTCAATTTCGCAATGTAACCATTGAACCCACACACAATTTTTATTCACTGGATATTTAAGTGGGTGCATATTTTATCCTTTCACACCAAGCAAGGCTTGATCGCCACTAGTTACAGTGGGAGAGAATATTGCGTACAGAGTGGTATTGAAGGAAGGATAAAAGATAAACGGAATTCAAGAAGATAGGATATCGCAGTTGACGTTGTATTTTAATTTTTGGAGATTGTAGCTACCAGGGAAGAAAGTAAACGTAAATGTGTTCCACAAGCGGAAGTGCGAGAAAAGAAACTGTTAGAGTAGAAATGGTGGTTACATATAATAATTTCAACGGTAAAAAGCTGGGACATAAATAACGAACGAGTAGAACGATTAAATTCACGTGGAAGGGACACAAGGATAAAAAGCTCATCAGAAAAAAGCTGCCATGAAAATATTTGAAAAAAAGACAGAAAATATTCTGCTCATTCGTGATCTTCACATAGCAGTAGAAAGGGATATATATAATTTATTTGTTTGAAGATTATTTTTAATCGATACTCGTATTTGAGTAGATTTTTTGTTTTTAATCAAACAATGTAATTATTTTTACCGGTCTGATTATTTACGATAAATTTTGTTACGTAAAAGTACATCATTCAGCAGGTTTCGAACCTGCTGCCAATGTCAGCGTAGTGGAAGCCACAAATTGATCTGGTGCGTCTTAGACCGCTCGACCATGAACGATTCCACAGTCTAATCGAAGGTAAATCAAGCCTTATATAACACAATGTTCGATTCTACGTAAATAACCATCTCTACTCTGAAATGTATCGTAATGTCAACAATTGTAAATATACTAAGGAAAGTCCCGAAAATTAACGAAATAAATTAAATATGTCGGTTGTGAAAAATATTTCGCTAAAAGACTAAACATAAACTACAAGATGACAGAATGCCTGATTATCAGAAAAAAAAAAAAAAGAACCAAAAATACATTTTACATGTCGGGTGTTCTAAAATCAAGCAGGTACAGAAATTTAAATATCTTAGAAGTGTTGTCACAAAGGACGGAATGTGCAAGACTGAGATCCATAGATATGTTGGGATAGCCAAAGATGTATTCCAAAAGCTAAGCTGAGTATTAAAAGACGGGAACATTTTGTTGGAAACAAAGAAAAGAAGACTTAACTGATGCGTGATATCTGTCCTCCTGTATGGTAGTGAATGCTAAGCAATCTCTTCAAAAATGTGGAAGAAACTTATTAACAGAAATGTGGTTCTACAGAAAGATGCTGAGGATACCAGGGGCCAAACAAGTTTCTGGAAAGAATGAAATCAAAAAGGAAACTTACACTTAACATCAAGAAGAAGTAGTTGAAATTACTGGAACGCATAATAAGGAAGGAAGGCTTGGAAAATCTGATACTCACGAGGCATATTGAGGGAAAGAGAGACAGAATAAGATAGCACATAGCTTGATGGACTGAGTAAACAAAGGGCAGAACAGGGATAGGGAGAAATAACAAAACGACAATACTTATCAAGAACTAAAAAGAACGGGATGATAGGGGGACGAGGGTCGCATATTTCCTGAAGGGGAAGAGCACATAAAAAAAAAACTAATAGCGGATGTGTCAGGTGTCTAACGGTTCACATCTCAGAAAATGCAATCAGCGATGTTGGGTTCAAATTCCACTCGAGGTAGTTAGCCTTACCTCGCTGTAATGCGCTTTGGTAAGACATCCAACCACCTTTGGTACACAGATTATGAATTAAATAACAAGGCACACTGGACTTTTAACCTTGGTTGGCAACCAATCTAAAAAAAAAAATTAAAATTTGAATTAATAAAGAATCCATTATCGCCTATGCCCTGAAAAGACACTTCTTAATGTAGACCTAGGCCCTTAAGTTATCTACTAACCCTCTTAGTTTGAAACAAAAAAAAAAATTAGAGAGGTATTTAGTGAGGTTAAAACACATCATAATGTTAACATTAACTTGGAAAATAGGCACTACTGAGGTTAAGTGGTCCGTTCCTGATAGTATAGGGAAAAGCGTTTCTCAGTATTTTTTTTATAAATTAGCATTCATTAGACTCTTGCCTCTTCGCGAAATTTGTCAGAATCGAAAAATATTGGAATATTCTATAGGTTTTAAAACGGGAAGCTGTTTATATTAAAAAATACTTGATCAAATTGGTCCCTGACATTCTAAAGAGTTATCTGTACTTTGTTTTAATTTATTAATGTCAAGTTTGAAAGTGTCTCTATGTCATTGATAATTGCATACTCGATTTTCTTTTTTTTATTCTTCTTAATCCACAGCCTTTTAGGCTAAACATTGTTGTATAAAACTCATTTTTCATAACTTTTGACACTATTTAAATTAACTGGTGCACTCGTAAAAAAACAAGTAAGAATTTTAAACGATTTTTGTATGTTAGCTTTCATTAGGCTTTACACTATAATTTGACATGTTTTTAGAATCGAAAAATATTAATTTTTAAAATCATGTCAGAATTAGGGTCATGTTCATATAAATACAGAGTATCAAATCGATCCCTAACTTCTTTACTTGGTAAAAAGGCACTACTGAGGTTAAGTGGTCCGTTCCTGATAATATAGGGAAAAGCGTTTATAGATTGTTTCAAAATTGTAATAAGGTCATTGATAACTGCCTTCTAGCGCTGTCCTTTTTCTCAAAAGGTGTGATAGTACGCAATTAATAACGTATGTCTTCGTCATTGATAATTGCCTTCTAATAATAATGTCTCTTTTTCTCAAAATGTGCACTAGTACGCAAATATCAATGACGTTGTTTACGTCTTGATAACTGCGTACTAATAATACTGTCCCTTTTTTCTCAGAAGATGTAGTAGTATGCAATTTTCAGTGAGGCAGACAGCACTGTGAATTATGAAATATGGCAAAATTTGCTTTTTCGAAATTTCATCCGCGATATTTTTTTTTTTTGCTGAAAAACGGATGGATCAACGGATGGATCAACCAATTCAGGATGACGTTCAAGAAATCTAGACATTCCCTGAAGACAATCGACGTTTCATATAACGTGGCAGTTGGGTTACATTGTCAAAGTATTCGAACCAAGCGTTAAAAGTGTTCGTACAGACTTCATTGTCTAAAGAAAAAGCCAAAAAAAAAAAAAAAAATAAAACACCAAGATATTTGTGGTAGTCGTTTCCAATATAACGATATTTATTATTGGTTTGTCTATTTTTTTTTTTTTTTGACAAACTTGTTTCCTCTTCTCTGAAATTGAATCAGGCCTTTTTTTATTTTACTTTGTGTGTCTCTATCTGTCTATATTTCTGATGTCAGGTATTGTAATAATTTACACGATTTACATCATTCGGACTGCTGTCCTCATCTTTATTGCCATATACACATACTTTCGGCCGTTTTACGATGCGGTCTTCTACAGGAGCTGTCTATATTTCTGTGATGAGATATTGTAACTATTTACCCTATTTACGTTGCTCGGACTATTGACCTCATCTTTATTGTTATATTCACGATATTTAGACCGTTGTACGCTCTGGTATTCTTCAGGTGATATATGTTGGAATTTCGAAACGAACCCAATATTTCGTCTACCTGTTATTGACCAGGCTCGACGTTGCTTAACTTTTGTGATCGTACGCGAACCAGTGTTTTAACAGTGATTGTTCGGTTTTTGGTTGTATATCAACCACTATGAGTTATTTTAATATAATATATTTAATATAAATATTTTGTACGCGGTATTTTGCTTCTTAACTAGCAGTATAGCCCGGCGTTGTCGGGTGTAATAAAAACTTTAAAACTAATCCTTGGTCCTGGAGCTCAGACTCTTTGGACGTTGGCACGAAAGACTAAAAAGCAATAGTTGTTTCCAGTTAAAGCGAAACCGTAGACTGAAAGAAAAATGAATGGATGTAAGTCAAATTTTGATTTCCTGGTATTGATATCAAGTAAGTTTTTTTTCGTCGTAAACTGAATTTTGAAGGCTAAATAAGTCCTCTGAGTAAATGGTAGCATGGCTGAGACGAACTACAATTATACCTACTTAGAGCCAAACCCGAAGCAAAAACTAAAATAAAAGGGCTGAAAAAATACAGACATAAAGGCAGATAAACAGATACACACACAAACATCTTGCCTTATATATATATATATATATATATTATCGATTTTCTGCACTATTGTAAGAACTGCAACCTTGAAATTTCTGAATATCGTTTCTTATATCTTTGTCTATGAGTGTATCAAATTTGATTAAAATCGGACCACTCCTTCTATAACTCGAATTTTTCGATTATCGAGTTTCGATATTTATCGGGGGTACCTCGACACAAAACCTAGCTAAGAACACTCGCAGACGCTTATAGTACAACTGTGTCAATTTTCAAGAAAATTGGTTCAGCCGTTTCGAAGTCTATAGGTAACGGACATACACACAGATACACAAACATACACACACACAGAGACAAAGTTCCAAGTTCCATTTATAAATAAGTAGATATAATAACTCTTTAGTGATACAAATCTTACTAATTAGCCTATAGCTTGGGAAGAAATGGTAGTCTCACATATTTCCAAAAGGCATTTGCGCATAAGTAAATATGAGAAACCCAGCTAAATTTATAACGCAAATTCAAGCTTGAAGTACCTGGTATTCCTCAGCGGTCACCCGTCTAATTACTGACTTGGTTAGATGTTGGTTAATTTCGTTGATCGTACGACAGCCAGTGTTACATTACGATATGACCGCAAGCCCCACAGATGTTCTGCTAATTATGGAAAAGTAAAGTTTCATTTGGCCAGATGAAAGTTCAAATTTTATTAAGAAAAAAAGCCTTGTCAAAGGTTAAGTTCTGAATAAGTTTGACAAATTTTAACATTTATGAATCTATTAAAGGCTTTGCCGATACAGTTTGTTTGAGTTTGAGTTTTGTTTAACGGCATACCAACCTCTGTTGGTTATTTAATGCCAAAAAGGTGCGGGCTTTAAGGAATATTTTTGATGTTTGGTTATGGTGAGAAGGTTGATTTAGTCAGATTTTTAAAAATATTTGTTTTTATTTTTTATTTTAAAAAACTGAAAATGGCTTCTAGTTATATATTCAAAAATGTTTTACTGAGAATGATTTTTTCTTTTCAAAAATGTGTTACGATAAAAATCTTTTCTTCAGAAATGTATATATTTCTATGAAAGTGTATTTTTATACTTTCATAGTATTTTGACCCCAGTTTAGGGGTTAACTATTTGTCCATCGCTTAGACCCTAACAGGTGCTACCACTCTGAGTCAGGATGGACCTGAGAACAACAGCAATTAACAATTAAGAGGTGGTTCCATGCTCCTCACAAACTCACAATCAGAGGCTTTGCTGCCGGATGCAGTTTACTGTCATGCCAAGAACCGATACAGTTTGTAAGAGGACCAAATTATCTTGATATGTTATAGCAATTCCTTGGACAGCAGTTGTTTTACTGGCGAAATAATTAGTAATTCCATGTTTCTGTCAGATGGTACCGCAATTGTTCCAAATTATCTGAATTAAAGTTATCAAATATCGATGGTCTTTCAGCTAGTTATATAACAAGATCTAACTAATATGCCTCACGTTTTATGAGCACGTGTGACAAACATGTGCTTTTCGTATAAGAATGAAGTAGTCATATTTTTCGTGCAAAACATATTCCTAGAATCATCGAAATTTTAGTTGCTAAATATCTATTTTTTGACCAATGAGTGCGCTCGAAAATCGACATTACATATTCTTCTTTGGATTTTATCGAGAATTCCCAATAAATAAAGCAGGAGCAACAGGCCAGATATGGCAACAATATTCAAGACAAGGACGATTGGTAGGTTTATAAAAAATGTATGGTAGAATCTGGAGAGAAAAATTGTCTAGCACGACATAGGGAATCAACTTTCTTAGATGCAGACTTAACAATTAATTCAATATACTTTTCTACTTTATGTCAGCGGCAAAACGTTAGTCTGAGAAAAGACACACTGATGAAATGCCTTACTCCCTGCGCAGCTCCCTCCACAAAACACCCTTTTCTAGCGTCGACAGAATTCAAATGTGTTTACGCGGCTTTGAAAACGATGAATTATTTTTCCCTCTACAACCCCTGCAGAGAATACAGATAAAGAATACATTGACGCAAAGGAAACAAAGAAAAATACTGAATTTGTATGTAATATCGTTTCTCCAAAATGGCAGTAAATGTTGAACCGTCTCTGCAGATATAGAAGAGAGACTTGGGCAAAAAAAAAAAAAAAAACAAGTAAAAAAGAAATTATGTTATGTAATATCGTTCCTCCGATATGTTAGACCATCTCCTTCGCAGATAAAGAACTGATTTGAGGCAAGAGAAACAAAGAAAAGAATACTGAACTTTTTATAACACCGTTCCTCCGACATGAAGCTGCGCACCATCTCCTTTTAGATAGTGAACTGATTTGAGGTAAGAGAAACAAAAAGAATACTGAACTTTTATGCAATACCGTTCCTCCGACATGGTAAGGAATGTTAGACCATCTCTCGCATAAAGAACTGATTTGAGGCAAGAGAAACAAAGAAAAGAATACTGAACTTTATGCAATACCGTTCCTCCGACATAAGGAATGTTAGACCATCTCTCGCAGATAAAGAACTGATTTGAGGCAGAAACAAAGAAAAGAATACTGAACTTATAACACTGTTCTCCGGATATGGTAAGGAATGTTAGACCATATCTCCTCGCAGATAAAGAACTGATTTGAGGCAAGAGAAACAAAGAAAAGAATACTGAACTTTTATACCGTTCCTCCGACATGGTAAGGAATGTTAGACCATCTCCTCGCAGATAAAGAACTGATTTGAGGCAAGAGAAACAAAGAAAAGAATACCAACTTTATGCAAATACCGTTCCTCCGACATGGTATGAAATGGTTAGACCATCTCCTCGCAGATAAAGAACTGATTTGAGGCAAGAGAAACAAAGAAAAGAATACTGAACTTTTATAACACCGTTCCTCCTGATATGGTAAGTAAAATGTTAGACCATCTTCAGAGAACTGATTTTCGGAGGCAAGAGAAATGAAGAAAAGAATACTGAACTTTTATAACACCGTTCCTCCGACATGTAAGGAATGTTAGACCATCTCCTCGCAGATAAAGAACTGATTTTGAAAGAAATGCGGTGTAGTGGAGACGAATCTTGAGGTAATACCGTTCTCCGAGGTGGTAAGGAATGTTAGACCATCTCCTCGCAGATAAAGAACTGATTTGAGGCAAGAGAAACAAAAAAAAGAATACTGAACTTATGCAACACCGTTCCTCCGACATGGTAAGGAATGTTAGACCATCTCCTCGCAGATAAAGAACTGATTTGAGGCAAGAGAAACAAAGAAAGAATACTGAACTTTATGCAGAATATCGTCTCCGATATGGTAAGGAATGTTAGACCATCTCCCTCGCAGATAAAGAACCGATTTGAGGCAAGGAAAGAAAAATACTTGAACTTTTTATGCGTAATACCGTTCCTCCGATATGGTAAGGAATGTTAGACCATCTCCTCGCAGATAAAGAACTGATTTGAGGCAAGAGAAACAAGAAAGAATACTGAACTTTTATGCAATACCATTCCTCCGACATGGTAAGGAATGTGCCAGAACATCTCCTCGCAGATAAAGAACTGATTTGAGGCAAGAGAAACAAAGAAAGAATACTGAACTTTTTATACACTGTTCCTCCTGACATGGTAAGGAATGTTAGACCATCTCCTCGCAGATAAAGAACTGATTTGAAAAGAGAAACAAAGAAAAGAATACTAAACTTATGCAATACCGTCTTCCGATATGTGTGTTAGAATGTTAGACCATCTTCTGCAAGAGATAAAGAACTGATTTGAGGCAAGAGAAACAAAGAAAAGAATACTGAACTTTTATGCAATACCCTTTGGTAAGGAATGTTAGACCATCTCCTCGCAGATAAAGAACTGATTTGAGAGAAATTACAAGAATACTGAACTTTATGCAATACCGTTCGACATGGTAAGGAATGTTAGACCATCTCCTACCAAGATAAAGAACTGATTTGAGGCAAGAGCAGCAGTATGAAAAGAATACTGAACTTTATGCACACTGTTCCTCCGATATGGTAAGGAATGTTAGCCATCTCCTCGCAGATAAAGAACTGATTTTGCAAGAGAAACAAAAAAAAGAATACTGAAGAACTTTATGCAATACCGTTCCTCCGACAAAGAATGTTAGACCATCTCCTCGCAGATAAAGAACTGATTTGTGAGGCAAAGAGAAGAAATGAAAGGAAAGAATACTTGAACTTTATGTGATTTTGCTCCTCCGATATGGTAAGGAATGTTAGACCATCTCTCGCAGATAAAGAACTGATTTGAGGCAAGAGAAACAAAGAAAAGAATAATGGAACTTATGCAATACCGTTCCTCCGACATGGTAAGGAATGTTAGACCATCTCCTCGCAGATAAAGAACTTATACGATTTGAGGCAAGAGAAACAAAGAAAAGAATACTGAACTTTTATGCAATACCTCGTTCCTCCGATATGGTAAGGAATGTTAGACCATCTCCTGCAGATAAAGAACTGATTTGAGGCAAGAGAAACAAAAAGAATGCTCGAACTTTTATGCACACCGTTCCTCCGACATGGTAAGGAATGTTAGAATTCAATTTCTGCAAGATAGTAAGAACTGATTTGGAGGCAAGAGAAACAAAGAAAAGAATACTGAACTTTTATAATACCGTTCCTCCGACATGGTAAGGAAATGTTAGACCATCTCCTCGCAGATAAAGAACGGATTTGAGGCAAGAGAAACAAAAAAAGGACACGAACTTTTTATGCAACAATGTTCCTCCACATGGTAAGGAATGTTAGACCATCTCCTCGCAGATAAAGAACTGATTTGAGGCAGAGAAACAAAGAAAAGAATACCGAACTTTTATGCAATACCGTTCCTCCGATGGTAAGGAATGTTAGACCATCTCCTCGGCAGATAAAGAACTGATTTGAGCAAGAGAAACAAAAAAGTAATACTGAACTTCTTATGCAATACCCTCCGACATGGTAAGGAATGTTAGACCATCTCTCGCAGATAAAGAACTGATTTGAGGCAAGAGAAACAAAGAAAAGAATACTGAACTTTTATGCAATACCGTTCCTCCGACATGGTAAGGAATGTTAGACCATCTCCTCGCAGATAAAGAACTGATTGGAAAGAGAAACACCAGAAGAAAAGAATATCTGAACTTTTATACCGTTCCTCCGACATGGTAAGGAATGTTAGACCATCACGAGGAACTGATCAGGCAAGATAAACAAAGAAAAGAATACTGAACTTTTATGCAATACCGTTCCTCCGATATGGTAAGGAATGTTAGACCATCTCCTCGCAGATAAAGAACTGATTTGAGGCAAGAGAAACAAAAAAAAGAATACTGAACTTTTATGCAATACCGTTCCTCCGACATGGTAAGGAATGTTAGACCATCTCCTCGCAGATAAAGAACTGATTTGAGGCAAGAGAAACAAAGAAAAGAATACTGAACTTTTATGCAATACCGTTCCTCCGACATGGTAAGGAATGTTAGACCATCTCCTCGCAGATAAAGAACTGATTTGAGGCAAGAGAAACAAAGAAAAGAATACTGAACTTTTATGCAATACCGTTCCTCCGACATGGTAAGGAATGTTAGACCATCTCCTCGCAGATAAAGAACTGATTTGAGGCAAGAGAAACAAAGAAAAGAATACTGAACTTTTATGCAATACCGTTCCTCCGACATGGTAAGGAATGTTAGACCATCTCCTCGCAGATAAAGAACTGATTTGAGGCAAGAGAAACAAAGAAAAGAATACTGAACTTTTATGCAATACCGTTCCTCCGATATGGTAAGGAATGTTAGACCATCTCCTCGCAGATAAAGAACTGATTTGAGGCAAGAGAAACAAAGAAAAGAATACTGAACTTTTATGCAATACCGTTCCTCCGACATGGTAAGGAATGTTAGACCATCTCCTCGCAGATAAAGAACTGATTTGAGGCAAGAGAAACAAAGAAAAGAATACTGAACTTTTATGCAATATCGTTCCTACGAAATGTTAAAGAATGTTAGACCATCTCCTCGCAGATAAAAAAACTGATTTGAGGCAAGAGAAACAAAGAAAAGAATACTGAACTTTTATGCAATACCGTTCCTCCGACATGGTAAGGAATGTTAGACCATCTCCTCGCAGATAAAGAACTGATTTGAGGCAACAGAAAAAAAGAAAAGAATACTGAACATTTATGTAATACCGTTCCTCTGACATGGCAGGGAATCTTAGACCATCTTCAAACAGTTGGAAAACAGATTAGAGGCAACGGAGCAACTAAATGATTACTGAAACTTTTGTTATATCGTTCATCAGAAATAGCAGGGAATGTTAGCCCATGTCTGCACAGATGCAGAACAGATGTTGAGAATGCCATGAACTGAAGATGGAAACAAGTAGGACACTTTCACTTAGAACCAGAAATAACTGATTGAAATATCAGTTCCCGTACGCCCACTGAAATTAAGCAACGTCAAGCCTTTTTATTACGTGGATGGGTGACTGGTTTTGTATACCAGGTGCTGTATGCTTGGATGAGCGGATAGGAATTGATAGTTGGAAAGCCGTGTTCGAATTCAGATCGGGTTCTTTATATTCGTTAATGAGCAAATACCAATTGGAAAAAAGTATTTATCTACTTCTTATCCTCTCAGGTATGGATTAATTAGTAATACTTTTATCACTAAGCCATTATTATTTGCAAAACAAAATTACAATCTAAAATATTATCTGGCTTTAAATAAAATAAAAAGGGTTGATAAGACGTAAACACAAATCAATCAAATCTAGATGGAAAAACAAAATTAGTGCATAACCAACCTAATAAGCTTAAGTAAATGGTTAGCAAGACAGATTAGATGATAGAGCAATTTAAGGGGCTAAGAGTTATGTAGACAGGAAGTTGTAGAAAGTTATTATCACCCACAACTAGAAGGGACACGGTACAAAGAAAAAGCAGAATACTGTTAGTAAATAAAAACATGTTCGTGATAACTCTGTAAGTATTCAACGATCGATTTGACACTGTATTTATGTTATGAATATTACACACTTCAAATGATTGAAAATTGTGGAGAGCCACGATCTCCCACATTATGAAGGGAGACAAACACATTGAAGAAGATGTATTCAAATAAAATCATTGTCGTAAAATTGTGACGAGAACGAATCCATTTACGTAAACCCCTTTTCTCTATCCCTTTCACTCTCCTTTTTTCTTTTAAGTTGCTTTCTGATCACATATTACCAGTTTTAGATCAGGTGTTTTATCGATTTTCTCTCGATTCCAGTGCTTTACAGCTACTGACGATCATGTACAAAAAAAAACGAAAAAGAAAACGAAATAGACCATGGAGGCTGATTCCGATCCGAACGTACTGAGGTGTAGACTGGCTTTTATGAAAAATCGACACGAATTTTTTTTTCACACAGAATAATATTCTTTGGCATTTCAATAGAAAAAGTATGTCACGTGCAGTAAACAACAGTCAAGGTTAAGCACATGACGTGTGACTGAATTTAACCAATCAAAAGCTGTTCTGCTCTCTAAGTCGCGAATAACAGCCTGATTAAAAACGACGAAAGCAAACGTGTGGCCAATGAAATTCTCCCGCTTTTTGGTTTTCAATTAATGTGTACCAGTGTGTGAATTTCTCTCTATGTGTGAAACCGCTCTTTCCGAAATAATATACTTAAATTAAATAACGCAATTGGATGTTTATGTGTTTGTTTGTTTGTTTGTTTGTTTGTTGTTTTTGTTTTTTCAGTTGCTTATTGATTTCTACCGTGACTATTGGAGGCTGCACTACGACAGCTGGAGGTTCATTTGTGAAAATCGAAAGTTTTACTGTGTTTCTTGATGATTGTGGTGTGACTATTTTGGAAACCACTCTGACTTGAAGGTTCTGCTGTGAAAGTTGTTGGTTCTATATGACTGTTGAATGTTCTACTATAACTTTTGGAGGTTGTACTGTGACAAAGGTTCTACTGTGATAGTGGGATATTCTACTGTGACTGTTGGTGGCCCTACTGTGTGTGTTGGATGTCACGTGCAGTAACAAACACCAACAATAGCAGTAGAGCTACAAACAGTTGCAGCAATATCTTTAACTGTCACAGTAGAACCTCTGTCATATTAGAATCTCCAACAGTCACAGTAGAACCATCAACAGTCACTGTAGAAACTCTTACAGTTACAGTATAACCTCTAACAGTCACAGTAGGCAGGAGAATCTCTAATCGTAAATATACAAACTCCAGTAGTCAGAGTAGATATTACTGCGCCTGTTGGTAGCTCTACTGTGACAGTTTGAGGTTCTACTGTGAGAATGTGTCTGCTGTGACAGTTTGAGATTCTAATGCGACTGTTGGTGGCGCTAATGTTACTGCTGGAGGTTCTACTGTTTCTGCTGGAGGTTCTACTTTGACTGTTAAAATTTGTACTGTGACAGAGGTTTTACTGGTACGATTAGAGATTCTACTGTGACTGTGAATTTACTGCAATTGTCAGAGTTTTTTTTACTGTGATTGTCGGAGGAAGTACTGTGACTGTTGGAGGTTGTAGTGTGACAGAGGTTCTACTGGGATAGTTGGAGTTTCTACAGTGACTGCTGGTGGCTCTGTTGTTATTGTTTGAGGATATACTGTAGCAGTTACAGATACTGTTACTGTTGGTAGCTCTACCGCCACTGTTGAGAATTGTACTGTTACAGACGTTTTTCTGGTACGATTGAAGATTCTATTGTGACTGTTAGTACTTCTACTGTGAGCGTTGGAGGTTCTCATGAGACTGTTGGTGGTTCTACTATGATTGTTGTATATTCTAATGTGACTGTTGGTAGCTGTACTGTGACCGTTGGAGGTTCTCATGCGACTGTTGGTAGCTCAACTGGGACTTTTTGTGGATTTACTGTAACTGTCAGAGTTTCTACTGTGTTTAAGGCTACTGTAACTTTTGAAGGTTGAACTGTCAAAAGTTCTACTGTAATAGAGATATTACCAGGACGATTGGTAGATCTTCTGTGACTGGGGTTGTACCGTGGCAATGTGTTTACTGTGACTATGGAAGGTTTTACTGCGACTGTTGGTGGCTCAAATTCTGCTATTAGAGGTTCTACTGTTTCTGTTGAAGGTTCTACTCTGACTGTTAAGAGTTTTTACTGTAACAGAGGTTTTACTGATACGAGTGGGGAATCAACTGTGACGGTTAGTGGCTTTACTATGACTATTGGAGGTTCTCATGGGACTGTTAGAGGTTGTACTACGACAGAGATTCTACTGTGGGTTTTGAAGATTCTCATGCGACTGTTGGTGTCTCTACTATGATTGTTGGAGATTCTGCTGTGACTATTAAAGGCACAACTGTGACTGTTGTATGTTGTACTGTAATAGAGGTTCTACTGTGATAGTTGGAGATTCTACTGCGATTGTTGCTAGCTTTACTGTGACTGTTGGTGGTTCTAATGCGACTGTTGTTAATTCTACTGCGATTGATGCTAGCTTTACTGTGACTGTTGGTGGTTCTAATGCGACTGTTGTTAATTCTACTGCGATTGATGCTAGCTTTACTGTGACTGTTGGTGGTTCTAATGCGACTGTTGTTAATTCTACTGCGATTGATGCTAGCTTTACTGTGACTGTTGGTGGTTCTAATGCGACTGTTGTTAATTCTACTGTGACTGTTAGAGGTTCGATTGAGACTGTTGTTAGCTCTACTGAGACTGTTGTTAATTCTACTGTGACTGTTAGTCGTCCTACTGTGAGAGCTAGAAGTTCTACTGTGACTTTTGGAGTCTCTACTGTGACTCTTGGTGGATTACTGCCATTGTTTGTGGCTCTTCTGTGGCTGTTAGAGGCTCTATTGTGAGTGTTACTGGTTCTGCTGTAATTGTTAACCCTCTAGGGCCATTCGTATCATATTTGATACAGTATGAAACAAGCCTTGAAAGAAATATTTTCCTGAAAAATTTTTTAAGAGAAATATTTTATAAATTTCAAATTAAAGCAGTACTGACTGCTCAGTCAATGAATACCAAATGTTTCCTTATAGGGAAATACCAAATGTTTCCTTATATGATACGAATGGCCCTAGAGGGTTAATGGTTTTAGTGTGACTGCTGAAAGTTATACTGTGACATCTGGCGAGTCTGTTGTGACTGTTGAAGTTGACTCTGTGACCGTTGGAGGTTCTCCTGTGACACTTGGCGGTTCTACTGTGTGTTGCAGGTTCTCGCATGACAGTTGGGTGTTCTTTTGTGATTTTAAACTTTTTGTAAACCAGCCATTTGTCTTTTGAAAATAGAGATACTATAGGCAATAAATAACAATAATAATAAATGCCCAGATGCTACACTAATGCCTCTCGCGGCTTTTGATATTGTTGATGTAAAAATCTATATGTTTTACCTTTGTGAATGAAGATTGGATACAGTAAGTATCGCGTTCATTATGTTCATTATTGACATTGTTCGGACTGTTGTCCTCTTGTTTGTTGTCATATTCATGATGTTTCTGCCATTCTACGCTTAAACATTTTTCAGGTGCTAGGAATTTCGAACCGATCCCTTTATTACAACCACTGGGGTATATCATCTCCATTACTTGCCTAGAGTCTATTCTGGTAGTCATGAGTTATCTCCCTCTAACCCTGTAAGTTACTTGATCACCGCTGCTGAGTTGTGAGTTCATTATCAAGCTGCAAACATATAGACTGATCCTGAAGAAGGTCGGAGCGTACAACGGCCAAAACGTTATGAATATGCAATAAAGATGAGGACAACAGTATGAACAATGTAAATAGTGTAAATAATTACAATGCCTCATTTCAGAAATGTCGATAAGTATCGCGTTCAGTACGACAATTCTGCTTCCCATTCACTTAACTTTAGTCAATCATGTCTCCTAAGGAGTTAACGGGCCTCATGTATGTGACTGACTTGTGAGAGCGTCAGCTTGTCCGATGGCAAGAAGGGCCCTGATGGAGTGGGCCTCACAGATCAAATACAAAATAAAGAAAAAAAAACACAGACTATTGTTTTACTAATAAAATGATTAAGAACTTTATAAAGTCATCGGCACATTATCAGTTACTAAAATCTAATGTGAGACGACATTTTCAAAAGCTTAAAATCATAAAGACAAGGTTAAGAAACTCATTGTCTTATGAGATTTTAGAATTATACATGTTGATATTCATTGAAAAGGAATTGCAAGATGAATTGAAAGTAAAAGTAATTATTTGCAGATTCGAACAATCATCTATGAACACAAAACGATTGCTCTTAATATATTGGACGGCATGCAGTGCTCTTTTGTGCTTTTGAACATTTTGCAGTAATCAATTTAAAGATTTCAATTATTAATTAAAAAATAAAAAATAAATAAAAAATAAAATTAAAACAGCCAATTTTCTTAAAATTAATACAAAATAATTCAGGGGTCGTAATGTACATGGAGTCGACTTATACACGAGTATATATGGTATTCTTACCTTGCGTTAGGAGATTTTAGATTAAATAAAAATGAAATAAAGAAGCAAATGCAAATAAATAAACTGAGTCTAGAGATTATAGGCAAATTATGAATTGGTATAAAGAGTTGCGTCTTTAATGTTAAAAGCCCTATTATGATGTTTAGATTCTACTCAATATCATTAAGTTAGATATATAGTGATAGAGAAATCTATTGATTTTAGTTGGAAAAAATTTTACTAAGTTAACAAAACAGACTAATTTGACTGTCAACTCTTTATTTTGATACTTTTACATTATTATACCTGGTAAAACTAATGTAAAAAAATAATATGAAAAGATTTTAGAACAAATTGGTCAATTTCTTAAAGGAAAAACATTAAAAAAAATTATTTTAAAAATAAAACCTATATTAACAAAAAATAATAAGAACCTTCTAAAAGTTATTGCACAAATGATCCTTTCTTTTCAATAACTCTTAGCAGCCTATTGTCAACATCTGGTGTTAGATTTGCAATTTTAGTGGCTGGTAAGTTGTTTGCAGCAACTTTAACTGCCTCTCAGAGGGTCACACCTGCTGTTGAATTGCCTTCCATTAGAATAAATAATCTTGAGGATGCTGCACAGGTTCTCAATGGGATTCAAGTCACAGCTGTTTGAAGGCCAGTCCATAAGAGAATCTTTAACAAATCCCTTTTCTTTCAACCAGGATTTCATAAACTTTGATGCATGACTTGGTGCGTTCTCTTGCATAAAGATCATAGATCTACGCTTGGCTAAAGACTGGTTATCAAGCCATTCAAAGAAATATTGCTCTAGAAAATCACAGTAACTTTTGGAATTCATTTTAACGCCGTCTTTCACTTTAAATGGAGCCACGAGCTCATGACCAATAATCCCAGCCCATATCATGATCCCACCGCTGATTTGTTGGCGTTTAAAATATTTTCTTGAGTCATGTTGCTTGCAAATCCATCCACGAGCTGATCTATCGAGCCCATCGTGTGTGATCCTCGATTCGTCTGTAAAAACCACTTTACTGAAATCAGTTTTCATGTATTTTTTGCCCATTGCAATCTTCTTTCCTTATGTTGTTTTGTTAAAATGTTTTTATTATTTGATTTTTTACATCAGCAAACTTCCTTAATGCTTTGCACCTTGTTTCCCTTGACACCATAGGAGCTCCAGCAGCCTCAAATATGAACGCACTTGACGCATTTGAGTTTATTAATTCTCTTCGGATATGTGATAGATATTGCTTTGTTAAATTCCTGAATTCCACCTGAAACTTTTTTTTCTTGGTTGAATCCCATTTGACATATTTTTTTGATTGTTTGATGATCCCTTTTCAAATCCTTAGAAATTTGAAGCGAAGACTTTCCTTTGCTAATTTTATTTGATTATATAGTTCTTTTCATTCATTGTTTGTTCTTTTTTACAAGCCATAATACTAAATTCTAGTTCTTGTAAATAATCTTTTGATACTGCAAATTGCAATAATTATTGAAAAAATACTAAATATCAATCTGAAATTGAAAATTGGGACTTAATTGCTTTCATGCTTACTCGCTATACATAATAGTAGAAATTATTTCATTGGATAACACATATCTATGAATTTTACATAAAATATTTGACAATACCTCTTTTGCATATACTCTCTAGACGCAGTTTAGTAATAAAAAGAATTAGAAATTTTTAAATTCACCTGCATGCTATCAGTTACTAAAGTTCAATGTGATTGGACGTTTTCAAAGCTGAAGAATATAAAGACATGGTTAAGAAATTTGTTGTCAGAGGAAAGGTTGCAATATGCATGTCACTAGCCGTTGAAAATGATTTGTTACATGAATTAGATGCAGAATTTGAACAATAATCTAGTGAACACAAACAATTTCTCTTAATGTAGTGCTTGATAATTATCTGTTTAACGGCATACCAACATCTTTGTGGGTCAATTAAAGCCAAAATTTGGTTTGCAGTAATAAAAATATATGGTATTCTGCTATCACAATTGAATACATGGTGGATGATACTCAGCTTTTGTAGATATATATGTTTGTGTTGACATGATTGGGCGGTGATATGTGTTTTTTATGTTATAGTTTTGTTGACGTTTTATTTTGGAATACAGTTTAGTTTAAGAAAGTGTAGGATATTATATGGATTAATGTCATGAACGAGTTTTTTCAAGTTGATTGTTTGGATGATTTTTTAGTAGCATATCAAACTCTATGGGTTAATTAATGTCCGAATGTAAATATTTTCAACGCATTTTTATGCCTTCAACCGCAGAAAAAAACTACTGTTTGTAATTCTAATATAAATATGTGTTGTTATTAATTTTTTAAACAGAAAATTTATTGCTTGTCAGTCAGTTAAGTGTCATACGTGATACACGCTTGGGCGATCATGTCCCAAAAGAGACATGACTGACTGGGCAGAAGATTATCCCGCAGTAAGTTGCCATTACTTTCTGCGGTAGATTGGTTGCTAGCCAGGGCTATAGAACCCAATCTGTCTTATTATTAACCGCTAACAGGAGGGAAAAGACGGATTAATACCTTTCCCAAGGGTATTTGTGCGTAAGTGAATGCAAGGAATTTAACTGGAATTCGAACTCGGCTCTCCGAGTTCTCGTTCTGAGTCGATATCCACTGCACCACAACGCACACCCGATTATTGCTGGTACTTTTTTAAAAAGAATATAATTTTATACTTTTATATGATTTTTGTTTTTATTTGAGAGTTCATTGATTTCCCATAGCTTGTACCCTAACGGGTGCTACCATCCTGGGTCAGGGTGGACCTGGAAACAACAGAAACTATGAGGGGGTTCCACGCTCATCACAACCTTCAATCTTCCGATCAGAAACCTTGATGGTGGATGTAGTTTATCGTCATACCCAGAATTGTTAATATATTGTGCTGCATGCAATGATTTATTGTGCTATTGAACTATCTCTTAAGGTGTTAATTGGGCAGTAAACTAGTTAAAAATAGTAATCAATTACTTAAAATTAAAAATAAAATTAGGTATTTACGTTTTGTATCTACTGCCAGTTCAGTTCTCATTTTTCCACAAATATATTAATTGCAGCCATTTTCAATGTCGAAAATTTTGTCGCTTGACTACCTATATGTTTTTTTTAGAAACAGTCCACCGCTAATAGATATCTCTGTTAATGAACGGGTGTATTAGAGGAACAATATGGCCTGAGGATTGTTTTTTGAAGGAAGAGGCAGCCAAGGCAACTTGGGAGTTGTAAGTAAATACTACGGAATACGATCAATCGGAGACCGTCTGAGAAGACTGGGTTACTCAAACTAATGAATTGTGTGTGTGTGTGTGTGTGTGTGTGTGTGTGTGTGTGTGTGGAGAACTAGATATATATTTTTATAAATTTCATCGCTAGATTATATACCCCAAAACGTACATTTTAAAAAATACATTTAAAAATTAAATTTCCCATTGTCCGCTTTCCTAAATGCGCTCGTGTAGTCGAATCAATGTAAACCGATTAGGTCGTTTCGGACAAAACGCGTCTCACGATTTTTTTCCTCTTTGTCATGCTTTTATCGCCTAATATAAAGAAGACATAACTGTACATAACAATTATTGGGTAAATATAATGCGAACGCTTTTATATAAGAAATGGAATTAATCGACATATTTTTAAAAAAAAGAAGAGAAACGACGCCATATATATGCAGTGCAATAGAGGATTTCCGTCGCTTAAATTGTGCCCTGAGACACTCGGAAATTTTTCCTGGTGAAGTGGTGTAAAACCTGCCTATTTTGAACCTGCCTTCAGTGAAAAAATTCGCATCCGACCAAACAAAGACTTTCTCTGCGGTTCGCTGGAACTCCTCCAACATATCCTTCTCTATGCAAAACTGGTTTTGCTTTGTGTCAGTTAAGAGCAACTGTCCTTTTGTATCTTGGATCTTGTATGGTTTTTTCACAATCCTCCTTAAAAAAGGCTTATGTGAAATATTCAACTCTTTTTCCATGATTCTCATTCTTTTTTGTGATTTTTTTTAACTCCGTCTTCTTAACGGCTTCAGTTTTTCTTCTGGCTAGAACAAAATGTTTTCATCCTGCAAATGGATTTTGGAATATCTATCTATCTATCTATCTATCTATCTATCTATCTATCTATCTATCTATCTATCTATCTATCTATCTAATCCGTTCATATCTATCTATCTATCTATCTATCTATCTATCTATCTATCTATCTATCTATCATCTCAATCCGTTCATATCTATCTATCTATCTATCTATCTATCTATCTATCTATCTATCTCAATTTGTTCATATCTGTACATCTATCTCAGTTTTTTCATAGCAAATTGTCTATCAATCAATCTTTATCTATCTATCTATCTATCTATCTACCTATCTATCTATCTATCTATCTATCTATCTATCTATCTATCTATCTAATCCGTTCATATCTATCTATCATCTATCTATCTATCTATCTATCTATCTATCTATCTATCTATCTATCTATCTCAATTTGTTCATATCTGTACATCTATCTCAGTTTTTTCATAGCAAATTGTCTATCAATCAATCTTTATCTGTTCATATCTATCTATCTATCTATCTATCTATCTATCATCTATCTATCACAGTTCATTATCTATATCAGTCTGTTTATTATCTCTCCTTCTCTCTCTCACACACTCTCTCTCTATATATATAGAGAGAGTGTGAGAGAGAGAGAGAAAGAGTAATGAACAATCCATTCCTATAGATAGGGCACCATAACAGATATATACCACATTATATATATATATATATATATATATGTGCTATATATCTGTTATGGTGCCTTATCTATAGGAATGAACTCTTCCTCCTTCAATAAATATTAACCTACTTGACTTCGCTGTCGTGAGGCAGTCGGGAGACAGTCTAGAGACAGTCTAGAGGTAGTCGAGACGCAGTGTAATTATACAGTTCGGACAACACTACTATTTTCTGACTACTAACCCTCTTACTTTGTATATATGTTCTGTTAATCTAATACACTTGTTGAACCCAACTTCTTGTTTCCGTGTCTTTCTTACTGGTTCAAACAGGTCACAACAATATTACTATTTTATATCTACTTCAGTATGTTAATTATCCATGTCACACTTATTTATTCTGTCTGTCCATATATATATATATATATATATATATATATGTATATAATATATATATTAATAGTAATAATATTAATTTATAGTAGTCTTAAAAATTTAGGAAAATATTCGACGCAATATAATATTTTATTGAATTTACGTACTTTCGATTTGTTGTCCTACTTAGGAAAACGCTTAATTAGAAAATTTTAGAAAAGTTGCAAGACGTACGTAGATTTATCACAACTATTTATTTATATCAGTCGTTTCTATTATGTATATGTCTGTCGATCATAATTATCTACCTCAGTCTGTTCATTATCTATCTATCTATCTATCTATCTATCTATCTATCTATCTATCTATCTATCTATTTGTAGCCGGACTGACTACCATCTAACAGACTATGATTAATGAAATCGAATTCACCTTCACCAAGTACCCAAATGTCTTGCCCTTGTGACAGTCATAGATAATATTATTAAGTACGCATGCGTGCATCAACGAACTGACAAATATGAATAATGAATATCTGTGATCTTTCTTCTTCCCAGAGGTAAAGAAAGATTTTATGAAATTAATCGGTAGATGGAAGTTATGCGATGGTCCAACTCGCGTAACACAATAACAGACCACGTTATCTGTTGAATGAGTGCATTCAAAAAGAAGAGATTAATACAAAACTGCGTCTTATTGGCTGACTAACCCAATAAATATAAACGTAGATAGATAGATAGATAGATAGATAGATAGATAGATAGATAGATAGATAGATTAATGAAAATGTTGTGATAGATAGATAGATAGATAGATAGATAGATAGATAGATAGATAGATAGATAGATGGGATAGATGGTTGTAGATAGATAGATAGATAGATAGATAGATAGATAGATAGATAGATAGATAGATAGATAGATAGATAGATAGATAAGATAGATAGATAGATAGATAGATAGATAGATAGATAGATAGATAGATAGATAGATAGATAGATAGGATGACCAAGTGATAGATAGATAGATAGATAGATAGATAGATAGATAGATAGATAGATAGATAGATAGATCATGCAATGACCAAGATAGATAGATAGATAGATAGATAGATAGATAGATAGATAGATAGATAGATAGATCATGGAATGACCAAGATAGATAGATAGATAGATAGATAGATAGATAGATAGATAGATAGATAGATGATAGATAGATAGATAGATGCAATGACCAAGATAGATAGATAGATAGATAGATAGATAGTGATAGATAGATAGATAGATAGATAAGGAACTGGTTGATAGATAGATAGATAGATAGATAGATAGGATAGATAGATAGATAGATAGATAGATCATGGAATACCAAGATAGATAGATAGATAGATAAGGAACTGGTTGTGATAGATAGATAGATAGATAGATAGATAGATAGATAGATAGATCATGCAATGACCAAGATAGATAGATAGATAGACTGTGATATAAAAATAGAGAAATAGAATGATAAATACTTATGCTTATAAGCTTAATTCATTTTGGTAAGATATGTCAATTTTAGCGTTTCAAATGAGAGTATAAGCTCCTTACACTAGTAATGGTCTGTTAGACAGATTTGATCACTCAGTGATCTATGTCAAAACTGATGCCAACCGGACTGATGCAAAAGTAGGAGAATTTTTCGCTGCCTCAAAGCTCTACTCAATAATCGCGGATCTTATATTGATCAAGTTGCTTTCTCAGGATTCTTCAAAATTAGAAACATCTCACCTAACCAGTCTTCCTCATCTCCGGATACATCTTGTCTTCCCATGCTGTGAGCGAGATACCAATTTTCTCCCGACTAGTTCGCAAAGACGCTCGAGGCGCGGATCCCATCGGGAGTTCTATCCAGACAACTAGACTTCGTAGAGTCGGGTCTTTCTTCTCGTGATGTGAGAGGGATATCAATTTACTCCCAACCAGACTGCTCCTACACGCATAAATTGATACCTCTCCGACTTTCAATCCCCAGTAATGTGGAGAGAACTGGTCAGCTGCGCAGAGTCCCTGAATAGGCCAGAGGCATGAATTCTTTCGGAACTTTATCCAGACCATTAGTCTTCGTGGAATCATGTCTTTCAATATGTTTGGTAACTTATTGTGCTGTGAGGGATATAGCAAGTCACTCCCACAGGACGTTCAACGATCCCACCGAGATTTTTAATAGGACTATTAATCTTTTTTGTGAGTACAGATCTTTCGAAAAGTTTTTTTGTATTATGAGAGAGATGTCAATTCTCTCCGAACCAGTGCCTAAAAACGCTCGAGGCAAGGATTTCACCGGGATTTTTATTGGAACTATCAGTCTTTTTGTGAAGTTTTTCGATGTCTTCCTGTACTGAGAGAGAAATACCAATTCACTCCTAACCAGACTGCGCCTACACCCATAAATTGATACCTCTCTGATTTTCAATCCCCATCCATGTAGAGAGAACCGGTCAGAACCTACTCGGCATTTAATCTGAACCAATAGTCTTCACGGAATCAAGGCTTTCAATAAGACTGGTAATTTCTCGTCTCGTGAGGGAGATATCAATCCACTCCCGACTAGACTTCTCCAACTCCTTCCTCTCCAGCTCCAGTTCGACGATCTGACGGGACGCCGGGTGATTGCCTCGTAGCTGACCCAGTAATCGATAATCTAAATTAACAGCGTCATTTGTTTACAACACGTAAACAAGGTAATTAATTGATTTGCAAAGCGAGATATCGATCCGTATTGATCTAGCAAACTGAGGTTGCCGTTTCTTTTGTCGGCTACGTTTGCATTAGTTTTCTCTAAATGAATTAGCTTTTATATAAGAAGCGGACCCTATGCTCATCGTTTCCATGTTTCAGCATCATTAAAATCATTGCTTTTTCCTATTACGAATCGTTTGTACTTACTTCCAAATATAAGCTTTAAATATTTACAATATCAGTAATCATCTGGATATAATATTCCTGGATATAACAATAAAGTACTTCTGGCAGCAACTTCTCTGATCGGGTGGTAGCACCTGCTAGGTTCCAAACTATCAGCAAAGTGTGAACCCCCAAACTGGTATCAAAACAAGAAAATATAAAGATATATGTGAAACAATTACCAGCAATATATTTTCATTGTAAATTAAATTAATTACCAGCAATAATACTGCTGCTATATCTGGTCGGGTGCCCCTAATATCCACCTAGGGGACCTTGACAAAATCCACCTCAGAATGTGATAGATCCCGACTTAGCAGCTCAGATACAGTCACTTTCTCACCGGCGCAATGTGGCTTTCCTGCGTCTTTCTACAAATACTTTCGCGACTTCAAAAATGATCCAGGTGTTGGGATAGACATAAATTTATTTACAGAGCCAAATATGTATCTTATATAAATAAAATTCCGAATACTGCATTCATTGTATAACTATTTCGGCGAGAAAAATCTCGCTTCCTCTGCAACGATAAATAATTTTTCCTTTTGATCGTTTGCTGAGGGAGCAAGATGTTCTCGCCGAAATAGCTATACAACGAATGCAGTATTCGGAATTTTATATATATATATATATATATATATATATATATATCATATTATATATATATGTATATATATATATAATATAAACTTATTTATAAATGGAACTTTGTCTGTGTTTGTGTGTCTGTGTGTGCACGTTACCTATAGACTCCGAAACAGCTGAACCGATTCTCTTGAATATTTACACAGTTGCAAATATCGAAAATCGATAATCAAAAAAATCGGGTTATAGAAGGAATGGTCCGATTTTAATCAAATTTGATACACTCATAGACAAAGACATAAGAAACGATATTCAGAAGTTTCAGTTCTTACAATAGTGCAGAAAATCAATAATATATCTATATAAAAGGCAAGATGTTTTTGTGTGTGTCTGTTTATCTGCCTGTATGTCTGTACTTTTTTCAGCCCTTTTATTTCAGTTTTTGCTTCGGGTTTGACTCTATGTAGGTATAATTGTAGCTTTTAGTCTCAGCCATGATACCATTTAATCAGAGGACTTATTTAGCCTTCAAAATTCAGTTTATGACGAAAAAAACTTATTTGATATCGATACCAGGAAATCAAAATTTGACTTACATCCATTCATTTTTCTTTCAGTCTTACGGTTTCGCTCTAACTGGAAACAACTATTGCTTTTTAGTCTTTCCTGCCAACGTCCAAAGAGTCTGAGCTCCAGGACTATGGATTAGTTGTAAAGCTTTCATTACACCCGGGCAACGCCGGGCTATACTGCGAGTATATATATATATACGCAAAGTGCTGAGAAACAAAGAAAAGAGTGCCGGATTGCTACGTGATATTCATCCGCTTATATGACACTGAGCGATGGACAATTTAGCCACGCATTATGGAAAACAAAATAAAAGAAACAGATACTGAAAAGAGAAGGTTTGGAATCAAGGAGATAGAAGGTGGAAATTGACGTTGCATTTAAAATTTTAGAGATTGTAGCTACCAGGGAAACAAGTGTACGGAAGGGAGTTCCACAAATGAGAAGTGCGAGATAAAATGTTCAACGGCAAAAAAGATGGGAACTAGATGCCAATCTAGTTGCACGCGTAAATACATAGTTTCGAGACAGCAGGGAAAGAAGCTCGTCAGAGCAGAAGCCATGAAAAGATTTGTAGAAAAGGCAAAGGGAAGCTAAATCACGTCGGTGAGAAAGTAACTAAAGGCGAGTTGCCAGGTCAGGATTGAATACATCACAGATCTTTCTTTGAATTTGGTCGATAACCTCAAGATGAATAGCAGAGGCACCCAACCAGATATGGCAACTGTATTCAATGCACAGATAAATGGTAGTGACCTAAATGAAGAGAAACACGAAGTGACACGTATATAGGATATATAGAAAAGAAAGTAGAAAGATAAAGAAAGAAGTAGAAAGGGGTGGTTGACAGGGAAGTAAGCTAAAAAAAAAACTCTTTCTACTTTCTTTTCTTAGATCCAGACAAGGCGAAATTTTAACTTACAACCCAGATTAAATTAAAGTTTTCCAATATCTAAAAATAGACATTGATTTCTGTCTACTTTATTATTAATCCCACCCCTTTAATTTTTCTGTGAAGTGCATATATTTTTCTTAACTTCCGCCGGTAATATATCTGTCTTTATTTTGAAATAAAATGTTACCGAGGATATATATATATATATATATATATATATATATATATATATATATATATATATATATATATATATATATATATATATATATATATATATATATATATATCATTTTGCCCCAAGATGTGCGTTGTGGCGCAGTGGATATCGGGGCTCGGAACGGGAAATCGGGTAGCCGAGTTCGAATTCCAGCTGAATTCATTGCTTTCACATACGCGCAAATACCCTTGGGAAAGGTATTAATCCGTCTCTTCCCTCCAGTTATGGGTTAAATAACAGGACAGATTGGGTTCTATAGCCTTGGCTGGCAACCAAGCGTGTATCACGTATGGCACTTAACTGACTGACTGATTGACCCCAAGCAAGGCGGGACCGCTACCAGTGCACAAGAAGTTACAATGACAAAAAAAAAAAACATCGTACAGTAAGAGTCTAAGAAAGAATTAAATATGGTTGGTATTCAAGGAGATAGACGATGGAAATTGACGTTGAATTTAAATTTTTGGTGATTTGTAGTTATCGGGGAAGAACGTAAACGAAATAAAGTTCCATAGCTAGGAAGTGCGAGAAAAGAAACAATTAGAATGGAAGAGGCGGTTATGTTTAACTATTTCAATGGTAAAACGGTGGGACCTACATGCCGTATAAATGTGCAAAATGGATTCTGACGAGCAAAATGTATCCTGGTCCGACACAGTGACACAAAGTTTGTTCCAGCAGATGTAGCCATAGATTTGATGTTGTCGTTCTATTTGAGGTCGGTTGAAGTGTGAAGCCTAGTCTTCAAGTTTCATACAAAGAAATTATTC